>APFE031145372.1:16933-75374 GCA_000404065.3 Pinus taeda
CTTGCTGCAGAATTCTCCACCATTATCTGTCCTCATCACCTTTATCTTCTTCTCTGTCTGATTTTCCACCAGAGCCTTAAATTCTTTAAGCCTGTCAAAGACTTCAGATTTCTTCTTAAGGAAATATATCCATGTATTCCTTAGGAAGTCATCTATAAATGATACATAGTACACATACTTACCCAGTGATGGAACTTTCACAGGTCTATTCTAAGATGACAAATTGTTCTTTTACTTGTTGTAATTCTAAGACTTGGAGCTTCATCTCCTCCATTGATTCTATCAATTCATCTATGCTTAAACCTGAAGTTCCTGTTGGTGTCGTTCCTGTACTTGTACTTGTGATTACTTCAGTTGTGGCCAAAGGGACATTGGGTGCCAGAGCTGTTGCCAGTGTTGAAGGGACTGCAGTGGAGACCACTGGTATCACATTTGGAGGCTGAGAGATCGACTCTCCCTGCTTGCTCTTGAGTGATTTTTCTAACTCTTGCTCAGTCTCCTTCAATTGTTCATTAAGTTGTAGCAGTAATTACATAAGCTCTTCTTCAGAATTTTTCTGAACAACTTCTGCAGTTTGTGGATGTCTTGATGGTGGTAAATTTAGCTGCTTTCTCAAGGCAGCTATGTCTTCATCTTTTTTCTTTATTAAGACTTCTGCAGCCTTCACATCCTTTGGATTATTACCCAATCCAATCACTAACTCTTCCAAAGATTTAATTATGTTTTCTTTAGCCTGTGAGGAGGCTCTCTCCATCTGTAATTGGGCAGTTGTATTATTTAAAAAAAAATCTAATCTTTGGGCCATCATGGCCTTACCAATCAATGTTGAATACATCATTTCCCCTATTTTCCTGTGTAACTCAATCTGATCCAAAGGATGAATATCTTTTGCCATGACCTCAAAATCTATTTGAAGGTAATATGCAGCTGTCTGAGATTGTTGTACTTTAGGCTTGAAGAGGCTCATTTGCATTTTTCCCTCCTTGATGTCGTAGGCTAACATCAACCTATTCTGATTGGTGGGAGTCATTTTTAAATATTGATTATAGAATTGGATCCTTAATGTCTCATTCCTAGCTTTTATTTCTTTGAATTTCTTTTTAAAATCCAGTTTCTCATTTCTTGGAGGCTTAAAGGATGATACTTCAGCACTCTGTTGTCTCTCCAACTCCTATCTCTGTGAGCTAGAAGGTGTCCCACCTGCTGGGAAAGTCTGGTGACTATCTACACCTTTTCTTTGGATATCTATGGTTTCTTCAAAAAATTCCTCTTCTAAATGAGGATTTAGCCTATGTCCTTTAGCACCAGGCTAGTCTAATGGATCACTGGCAGGGGTAGCTACTTCCTTGTCTAGAGGACTTGAATGATGAAAATAATAACAGAATTATGGTGATTTTTGGATTTTTTAGTAAATTTACCATCGAAAACAAGTATTTGCAGGGTTTTTTGTCAAGAATTTAAATACCTGCTTTTGGGGGACGAGCGATTAAAGGCAAGTATTGGGTGTGGCTGGAGGGTTCTGGGCAGCGTCAGCTGCAAGATTTGGAGCAGGTTGGTGACTGAAAACTCGAGCTAGTTGACCTAGACATTCGTTTGCATGGGCATATAGGTTTACAGAATAAAACAATGAAAATGACTTGTTTTATTTTATGTACAAAGTCAAGAGTTGGTGGGTTTTGGGATTTAGGCGGGTGACGATAGCAGGAAATGACAGGATGTTTTGTCATTTTTTTGGAAGGCAGTAAGTGGTTTATATCACACTGCTTATGAGGAAGGGCGATATTTAGGCTTGGGCTAGCGATTCCATAGAAAGGTTGACGCGTGGTAGGGGTACTATGCACGAAACCACTTTGTTATTGCGCGCTAACGTACAGTCACAAAGAGCCGTGTGACATACATAATAGCTGTCGGATCTCGGGGGCTTAATCAGACGACTGTTAGGAGATACGAAGTGACGGGGGTTTAACAAAGGCGGGCCCGATATATTTAAGAGTTATTTAATCATATCGAAGGTGACAGGATTGGTCAGGGAGATTGTTAATTAGTCGTGAGGGTAAATTAATCCCTTTTTAGTGTGTTGGGGGTTAGGGTTGTTTATTAGTTATGGATTAACTAATTAATCCCTATTTATAATGGATTATGGTTATATTTTAACCAAAGAGGTGGGATATTAATATTTAGAGGTTTTTAACATAGTCATAATAATACGGGAATGGGTAGATTTTATAAAGGATTTATAAATTAATACAAGTTAGTAGTTAATATGACATAATGAATGGAAAAACGCTAAGTATAAAAACATTTGATGTGTTTATTCAAACTTAGGCTTAAAGTGAAAAAGCGTTTTTATAGAAAACATTGTAATTTTCCTAAGTAAAATAGAACTTTACTTAGGAAAAACTTATTAAAGGCATGAATGATTTATGAATGGGTATGATAATTTAATGAATGGTTTTAAGTACTTAGGCTTTATAAATTATTGGGCCAAGGGTCTGGTCCCTCCAGAAGTCAGAGAAATGCTCTGAGCCCCTTTAATTTAATAAATACCTTGATACTTAGGGGAAATTAGTAAAAATTTAGGGAAAATGAGTAGGCTTAATATATCTTTTATGTATTGCATGCCTTTTCCTTATGATGAAAATAAAAGATTTGCACATTTGAACATCATCATTCACCACATGTTATTCTGTAACCATCAACTACCTACCCTACCTACTTTAACCTAGCATTTTTACTTATTTATTAGGGTGTACTTAAACTAGCAAACCCTTGTCAAACTTTCTTTTCTTTTACATAGTGATATCTATCTAAGTCTACACTTATTACATCCAAGGGCTTAGATTAAACTATTGAGCTCATTTTATTCACTCTACCTATCTACTTATCTACCAAGATTACACTGTTGGTCAGATCTTTATTCTCTATTTCTACAACATGAACTTGAAAATTGAAGTAACCAAGCTTAAATTGTGTGGCTATTCACAAATTGTGGCATAAGTGACAAACTGCACACATTTATTTATTTTACAACAATAAAAAGTAGTGGCATTTAGACTTGCACACTTTCATGGTCTTTTATTTTTGTTGGGGTTCATTTTTTTTTTTTTTTTTTTTTACCATCTTTTATTCTTTTTACCCTTTGATTTTTCTTTTAGGGCATACCCTCTTTACATTTTTTAAATTTTTTTATTTTTTGAAAATATGAAAAACTTTTGCAACAAGTAAAGGTATGAACATATTACATAGCTCATCAAGTCAATCATGATATATGACACCTATTGGTATAGAGGCATAACAGGGGACATGCACAAAAAAATAGAGAAAAAGAAAACCACTATGATACCACTAGTTCATATTTATGAAGAATTGAAATGAAAAATAGATATAAACATAAATATGGAGCTACAGAGAAAAAAAACTTCAATTCATTAATAACAAGGTATTGAAAATCATTTGCATGAAGAATGGAAATATTTATACTATCTCAATTGATGGTAGCTTATCTCTGAGAACATATGTGTAGCTACATGCCTTATGAACTGAGTTACAATGAAGCTCTGAGGCCTATTTATTATTGAAAAATAATGGAAAACCCTAAAGATCCAAAAACCTAACCATAGAACATGAAGCATGAAAAGTCTGTGGACCCTGTTGGTGTAAATTGGTACATCAACTTCTCAAGGTCGTAACTTTTGCATATGATCTCTATTTGATGCATATTATACCTTGTTAGAAATATCTATTCGAGGACTACAAATTTCAATTGCAAACCCCTATCGCAAGCAATAGGTGTGCCCATTTTCAATATATATATTATATATATATATTATATATATATATATATATATATATATATATATATATATATATATATATATATATTATAGACATACATATATACTATACATACATCATCATACATATATACATATTATACATATGTATGTATGTATGTATGTATATATATATATATATATATATGTTTAGGGCCTCAACATAGCTTTAGAAGTTCACGACTTGAAAAACTACCAAAAATAGTAAGTTGTACTACAATTAAGGAAACTGAAATAAATAAATAAATAAATAAAAATAAAAAATAAAAAATTAACCGAGGGCCAAGTGTAATAGGCGGTAGACCAGCAATATTCTCTTGGATCAAAAACATTCTGATTAGAGTCGACTGCACTCCCGAGGAGATTGCAAGCTTCATCTGCCTATTTAAGGAATTCTACGATTTTTTTGTTTGGTCTTATGAGGAAATGCCCGACATAGATCCATATGTCGTGGAGCATGAGATCAAGACTTACATGGATGACAAGCCTGATCAACAAATACTTATGTCCACCCACCCTCGAAAGAGAGTTTCCATCAAGACAGAAGTTGAAAAGTTGTTGAAAGTTGGTTTTATCCATTAGAGAAATTTTGAGGTCCAAAATGGGCCTCCTAAGGAATATTATAAAATAATAGTGGAAATAATAAAACAAGATTAGATGACATCATCAAATTTAGAGGGAAAAATAAAAATCTACTTTTTCAACTTGCATTTTCAACTTATCTCCCTATCGTTTTACTCAAACTTTGAGTGGGGGCACTCATTGGATGTGGAATTTAATTTCTCATCCAAGGAGTACCCATGTTACATACTTTTGATGGACTCTGCCACACTAAAAAAGAGAAATACATGAAAAATGTTATTGCAATCACATTTTTCAATTATTTTTCAATTTTCATGTAGCAGGGCTAATCAAAAGTATGCAATATGGGTACTCCTTGGATGGAGAATTAAAATATGCATCCAACGAGTGCTCCCACTTGAAATTTGAGTAAAACGATAGGGAGATAAGTTGAAAATATGAGTTCAAAGAGTAGTTTTTTTTTATCTTTTTACTTTTTTATTTCAAAAATAGTGAATCATCCCCCTTGGCCAACATCATCATCTTGAATCCTATTGGTTCTTATAAAGTTGATATTGGTTGTGCATTTTTATTTTGAGACCCACTTTATACCTCAAAATGTCTCTAATGTACCATGTTCCCCAAACAAAATGGGTATCTAACCTTGTTCTTGTTGAAAAAACATGGAACCATCCATGTATGCATTTATTACCATGATTTGAATGTTTCTTGTCCTAAATACACTTATCCTACCCCATTCATTAACCACTGTAGTAGTGCTTTTTTAGCAATAGGGTACCAAAAGACACCTCCTTAGTAGTTGATTGTTCCCTGCAAAGGAATACAAACAATTTGGTTGTTTTCATTGGACAAACATGAAGAAACAAAGCATTGCAAATGGTTAGAACAATACATATATAAACATAAACTAAAACAAAGAGGAAAACACACAAATGATTATTAATGAAGTAAACAAGTCAACAAAATTATGGAAAATGGCTCCCTTTATTGATTGCTAGTGGTACAAGATGAATACAATAGATGAATACTAAACATTTGAAGAGAATTCTTTAAGATATGGTGCTCAAAAATCCTCATCAAGTGGTTCCTTTCCTCAATCTCTTTGCAATCTTCTCCTATATATCAAAGAAATATCAAGGCTCTGTCAATGGTGAAATCCTCTCCACACTAGAATGATGTATTTCTAAGAAGCAACTCTGCCAACACAATAGTGCTCTATTTCTTCTGCTTCAACAATGAAATGAAGGATTGTTGTGATAGTAATTTTGTCAGCATAACATTGTCTTCTCTTTGGTTCTCCCATGGCATGTTCATAAAGAATTTTTTGAATCTCTATTCCCTCTCTTAGTTCATGAATGAAATTGACTTATGAGTAGGACAAGAGGATTCCTTTGAGGGCTGCATATCTTTATTGCAACTCAAATTTGGCTTTCCTTGACTAGAACATGTCAAGGAATCATCTTCCAAGAGTAGGAAGTGGTCCTGAAATTGTTGAGTCATCCTTTTCTTCAATTGTATGGATTTCGAAGGAAATGTCACGTATTTGTTATTTAGTCCTGAGCGTTGTGAAGGTAATTCTCCTCTACTGACAAAGACGATCCCTATAGCCCAATGAGTGGGTCTAGCAACAAACTAAATAAACTAGCATACACTTTACTAGTTTATGTTTAATAAATGCAAAGAGAAATAGAAACCTACCTCACGCTAATTCTAATCGCTCAGTCCTTTAGAGATGACTTTGATTATTTCACTACAGGCCTCACTCCTTACTTGTTCTTCACATCCAAGTACCAGTAAGGAAAGTTAAAGAGCTCTGCAATATACAAGAGCATATATGGCATACATCAAACATAAACTACTTAATAGATCAAGGATTATTAAGCTAAAAGCATAAACATTTACACAATTATGGAAAGTGAACATCAGATGTATATATCAATGAGATAAAAAGGTAAGCATACAATCTATGCCTTGATGTTGGAGACCTCTGCTTGGTGGATGTCCAAGTCCAAGCAAAGACTCTTCAAGCACTCCTTCTCCAAGCTAGAATGGGTAGCGTGTAAGCATAATATCAGCATAGGGATGCTACAATCAATGACCAACCATTTGGGGATGGAAGGGAGTGAATTTATAGAAAGGTAGAAATAGTTAGGGATCCACAAAAGAGGGATGAAGATTTGCATCTCAAGGGGAAATCCCATGATGATAATATCAAGGGTCCAAATGGGAGAGCTCAACCATATCAAAAACAACCAATATCCAATTCGTTGTTCGCAAATATTCTAGTGTACGAAGCTTCTCCTCTAGTTTGGGAAAACCTTCCATAAGAGGTTCATCACGAGTTTCATATCAAAGTCACACTAGTAACTCTAGGGTACAACTTTCCAACCTGCCATCAACACAGGCAGGGAGTGTAGCAAAATGTGTTGATGCTAAAATTTAGGTTTTTAGTTAACCTTCTTCAAAATGGATTCAACACAGATTTACTTTAATTATTTAGGGAGGTTGTGGTATGTACATCATGATGAATATGTTGCACATTTTTCAATTTTTTTGTACTTCGAGATGTGGAACAAGAAGTGAACAAGAGGTGTGACAAAATACTATGTAAACGATGCACTCTAAAGCATGAAGGGAGAAGAGGGAGTGATGGCTAAGATGCCTTACAAGTTAGTGCAAGGATGAGAACGACACCATAAAGAAACCTGCAAATAAAACATATATATACATATAGATATCTTACATCTCTGTTGATCATGCCTAATGATACGTGAATAGGCATCTAATAATACATGAATTTGTGGTATGGATGCATCCATATGAATAGAATGGATCATGTGTATGGATCATCAGTATCGTCGTAACCATCTAAACAAAAAGGGTCATGAATATGGACCCACGGTATGGTCATAGCCATCCTTCCAGAGGAAACATGTGTACAATCATGAATAACTCATAACTCCATGCAACTTGGATTTTATCAAATAGAATCCTGGGTCTTGTGCTCTGTCTCAACACTATCAATGTACAAATTCTAACATGTGAATAGATGTATCAAAGTCAAACATGATAGAAAACCACTTGATTATCGGTCAATGATGTAAATCATTAACAGGCACAAAAGAAACCACCAATAATGACAATGGCTCTCAAGGTACAATCAGAACAATCCACAAATGTGTATAATAGAGCTGAAGTTGAACACCCGTGAAATCACTCGATTGAAGGTCAATGATGTAAACCTATCGTCGAATGTGAAGAACTTGCCATTGAGGCATGCAAGCTCTAAGATACTGGAAGGGAGTTTCTAGATCATCTTCTCTGATAATGAGTTGAAGACGACAGGAAGTAATCCAACAAAGAAGGACCACAATGAATCCCACGTCATCAACACGAAATAAAAGGATGTAGTAGAGTAGATAAATGTGATCCAGGATTGTGGAAGAAAGTCAGACAATGTATAAGTGGTAAAGAACTACAGATAGGACTTCTCTTGAACATATCGGCGACATGACTTTAGAATTTTGCATTATTTGTCTCAACATAGGATTAGAAATCATAATGACAAAGTGGTATAATCAAATGAGAGGAAAAATGGATTTCCCAACCCCAGGAAGGAAATTGACTAATTGAGGATGTCCCAAACCCTACATGAGCAACATATGAGTGTCATGTTTAAGAGTGACATGCTCCCTTTACAAAATACAAGAGATGATCACTTTGACATTTCCCCCCCACCATTTCTGGCATGTACCCCATATATTTTTTATCGTAATCTTGAAGGAGATAGCATATGATTTCCATATAAGTTCATCCTTCAGATGAATCCATCCTAGTACGTGTTATGAGCCCTAGGAAGGAGAAACTCGGTCTTGTCATAGTGAAAAATATTGTTTCGTTTAAGTTTTATGAGTCTGATAGAGGGGAAACTCGACATATTTTTCATGTTTAGAGATTTTGAAAAACAAGAGAAAAAGAAAACTCCAAGGCCCCTTTCATAAATCGTCTCTCGAACCTAAAAAGATAGAAAACAATATCCAAGAGAACCTCTTAGCCATGTTCGACTAAGCTATTCCTTTTCGTACAATACTGATCCAGGTGGATATTGGAGGCCACCCGCCTATTCCACTTGGACCCCCAACACTCTCTCTTTCAGTTTTTCAGTTTCCTTAATTGTAGCACATTTTACTATTTTTGGCAGTTTTTCGGGTCCTTAACTTCCAGAGCCATTTTGAGGCCCTAAATGATGTTTTCATGGAAAACAGAGAGTCTTAAAATGTCTTGAATTTATTTTCCATTATTTTTCGGCCTTCTCTTTGAGATATTTGAAACCAGGTATTATGATAGCAAACAGAGATCGTATGCCAAAGTTACGACCCCAGGTGGTTGATGTACCAATTTACCCAAATGGGGCCCACAGTTTTGGCGCTTCGTCTCCTAGGGTTAGGTTTTTGGATTCTTAGGGTTTTCCATTGTTTCTCAATCATAAATAGGCCTTTGAGCCTCATTATAACATAGTTTAGAGGCATGTAGTTGCCACATCTCTTCTAAGAGATAAGCTACCATCGCCCAAGCTATCTTATCTCTATTATGTTTGTAAGCATAGTTCAGTATTTTTCTATTAATGAAATGAAGTGTTTTTATATTGCATCTATGTATTTATGATTATATTTGTAATTTTTTTTGTTTTTGTTTAAGTTCAGATCAAATAGTCTATCTTAGTCCGGAAAAGAGTTAAACTTATACTGAGTAGATATCATTTCATTTACTTTAACGAGTTCGAAATGACAAGTACTCGGCAATCTTTTTATTTTTTGAGAGTAAGAAAAGAGCTTAAAGATGACTCCAGGGGGTCGCTTTTTCATTTATTTTTTACGAGTCTAAAAAATTGATAAAATAAAACTCGTTGAATAAATCAAGATAAATCACTGTCATCAAGAATATATGACCTGTCACTGCACAAGGAAATGCACATTACTGATTTCAAGGAAAAATATTTAAAAATTTGAGTGAAATATGCCATAATTTGGTAAAAATATTATTTAAAACTTATAAATAGGGCAAAAAGTAAATCATTTTTACTATGTTACCAATTTGCAATTGTGAGAGAATTTTTACCTCATTTTAGCTTGATTTTCAGGCAAGGAGTACGATCAATCCCAGACACCATTCACAGAGCCACTTGTTGCAGGTAAGAGATGTGTCCCTTCCCTTCATTTTGGTACTCATTTCATGTATTTGCATCCATAGACTAGGTTGCAAGGAAGACTTGCAAAAATTTTATATCGTGGGTGACCAGCATGGGTTTTACCCATCAGACTCATGTTGCTCACCCTGTGGTCAATTAGGCCCTCGCGTTGGCAGTGTGAGAAAATTCATAAATAGTCATGGTGGTGTTGAGGTAATTTTTTTGGTGTGAAATCCTCCATGTTAAATAGTTTATCTTGGATTTTCTCTCCATGGAAGCTCATGAAATGTTGTTTTATTGATTTTCCACGAGATAATCAGTCCAAAATGGTGGCTAAATGGAAAGAAAGAGGACATTAAGCTTAAGACCATTAAGCTACTCAAGATCAAGATTGATTTGATGCCCTATGAGCATGTGGGTTGCTGAAGTTCTTCAGGATTCCTGGCATCATATCACAGCCCGAGATATTGCAACATATAATTAGTTGATGGGTTGTGGATCACCAACTATTCATGATCATGGATCAAGGACTCAAAATAGAGGTCGCTGACATTTATTTCATTACCAGATTGTCTAGAAAGGAACAACAGGTTCAGTTGTCCAGTTCATGCACTTGAGGAGAGAGCATGGATATGCTCATTGCGAGGCATTGCCCAGGGACCAACAAGACTCAAAGTAGGAAAATCGACATAAATACCATTACAAATATCCCACTACAAACAATCCTACATACTATGGCCTAAGTAGTTGGGGCTCAAGCATTGCATGAGGCAACAAAATCTCATTTCCAATATGCAATAAGTGTTTGAATCCCATAGTTTTCAATTGGAGTGAGGGTTTGTTAGTGTACATGAAGCACCAACTTACCAAGTGCAAGTTAGGGAGTCTGAAACAATTCAGTTTTGGATCCATTTTGGTGACGTTCATCCTGGAACATGTGCCATTTTTCACTAACAATGGTTAGAAGTAGATGCACCAGTGCCCAGAGATCCACGATTACTCAGATGGGGAGAGTTGATGCCTTGTCATGGAGGCTGCCATCAAATGTCATTCCCTTTGGCATTTTTTGATGGTTGCATCAGTAACTAAGCATGGCTAACGATTGGGCATATGTAGGCATGATTTTCGAGGATATCCAGATCTCCCAGTTCCTGCATGGGCATAGTCGACTGATTTAGGTAAAAAACTATTTTTGAAGTTTTTAATTTTATTTTTGTATGTGTACTAAGATTTGACTTATGATGATTTGCAGATGTGGGACTAGAGAGACCTCCAGGGGTTTCTCTAGTAGCTAGGCAAGTGGCATTCCAGATTGAGGATTCTCCTTATAAGGAGCAAGCATATCCTATTGTTGAGGTAGAGTGTAACCTAAAAGCCTTAACCAAGGGCATCCTAGAGTATGCCTCGATAGATGAGGTGTCATTGCACTACCAGAGGCACATTGTAGGGGTTTCTACCAGACTGCGTCGACTATTGGGCCAGTCATTACGGCCATTTCGTGCTATCATGAGCACCATATGGGAGAATAGCCAACTCTATTTTACTTTCTACACTGTTGTAGGCTTATAAAGTCATGTGCCTCATAACACAGATTTTGTCATTTTGATGTAGAAAACGTTTTTGCAAAAACTATCTATATATATATATATATATTATATATATTTATATATTATATACATATACATATACATTACATATACATATACATATACATATACATATATATATACATATACATATATATATATTACATATACATATATACTCATATACATATACATAACATATACATATACATACATACATACATACATACATACTACAATACATACATACATCTACATACATACATTATATATATAATATATATATATATATTAATATATATATATACATACACCTTCTTTTTTGTTTACCATGTCTATTATGTGATGCTTTATGATTTACAAGTTCTGTAAATGTCTATCTAACACATAGTTAGCCATTGCATTTGTTAATGTCTTCATGCATTTCGGAATGTGATGATAATTAATAAAATCAAGGTCTCATTCCAATAGAAAAACTCGCAAATACATTCTCAAAATTTGAGGGTTTCTAACTGAATATTGTCCATTAAGTTGTAATAAAATGAGTTTTGAATCAATTTTTATGATTAACTCTCTAATGCCAAGAGCAATATCTTCTGAAAAAAGCTCGATGACCGCACTATATTCGACAATGTTATTAGTCATACGACCTAAACATATACCTTGTAAATTAACTAACTCAACATTAAGGTCATAGATTTACCATGCAGCAAAAGATAGATTTTGTGTACTATGACAAGCACCATCAGAAAAACAAACATAATGATTGGATGACATCTGCAAACCATGTAGAGCACAAGGTAAGCAGAGGAAAATGTTTGCAAAAGAAAACTAACACACCAAAACCATACTGCACACTAACGAAAACACACTAATGTACATAAGTATTTACATGGAAAATCATGCATAATACTTCTTTAGGTAAAGCTTGTTTTTGGTCTCAGCAAAAGAATTTCCTTCATAATCTACTAACTCATAGAAAACTTTTTGTAAAATCTATTTGACAATGTAAGGAACATGCCACATTGGTTCGAATTTCTGAGCTCCCAGTTTGTCATTGGCTTGACCATATAGCAAGACCAAGTCACCCTCAATAAAAATGTAGGGAGAAATAGTTCTATTGTATTGATCCTTAACACATTTCTTCTGGGATTCAATTACTAACACTGCAAGATGACGAGTTCATCGAGCCTTTCGAGGTAAAGTAAACGTTCCTCCTCAGGTGAGGTATCATGGAGTAATTCGACAACTAGTTTAAGTGAATGAATTTCATATTCAATTGGAAGAGTTGCTTCTAGACCATACACCAGTTGAAAGGGTGTGAATCTAGTGGCAGCCTTAGCTGCGTTTCGATAATCCTAAAGAGTTTAAAATAGGATAAGATTCCAATTTGATTTATGTATCCCAATGGTGCATTGAATCATGGTAACCAAGACTTTTCTCATTGCCTCAACCTGGTCATTGGCTTGTGGATATTAAGGAGTTGAGTTGTCATGACACAAACCTAACAAAGCAGTGAGCTCTGTTGTCATGTAATTTTGGAAATGAGATCCATGATCAATAACGATGGCTTGAGGGACAAAAAATTGAGCTATGGCATGGTTAAAAATAGATTAAAAGGCATTTTTATCTTCAACGTCATGTGTGGGCATCGCCTCAGCCCATTTAGTGAAATAATCAATAGGGATGATAATATAACTATGCCCCTCAGCCAAACAAGGGTTACATTTCATGAAATCACTACTCCATTTAGAAAAGGGGCTTACGGTAACAACTAGGTGTAGGGGTGTGGGTGGGGCACACTGTTTAGGGTTGTAAATCTAGCAGGCATGACATTTTTGGACTACTAAAATGTAATCTTTAAAGATCAAAGACTAAAATAACTGGCACGAAATATTTTCTGAGTAGTAGCATATCCTGACATGTGACCACCAAAAGCCCTATAGTGGCATTCATTTAGGACTCTCTCAGCTTCTTCAAGTGTCAAACATCTACAAAGGATAGAATCAAAACCAACATGGTATAAAGTATCACCAATGATTCAATAGGGTTGGGACTGATGTCGAATGCGATGATGTTCAAAATTGGAAAACTTTGATTGAAAAGTTTGGGTTTGGAGAGAGACAATAATATCTTCATACCATGGGTCAAGAGTGCTAATGAGAAAGAGAGTTTCATCAGGAATGAGCTCAACAAAATCCATAGAGGTGGTTTCGGAGGGAAGGTCACAAATTAACTCAGCAAAAACTAGTGATTTCTTTGATTTTGGGGTAGAAAATTCCAAATCAAAATTTTGAAGGATAACAATCAACTTAGAATACTTTCCCCTGAGTAACTGATGAGTCAGAATGTAGGTCATGGGGTTGCAGTGGGAAATCACGGTGATTTTCCCCATGAGAATATAGTGTCGAAAGCATTGAACAGCATGAACATATGCTAAAGCCAGTTTCTCAACATGGGTGTATCGAGTCTCAATATTAATAATATTTCACCTTAAGTAGTAAATCACATGTTTGTTTGCATCATCATCGACTTACACCAGTACCATAGCAATATTACTATCAGTTGCAACCAAGTACAACAAGTAATCGCAGTGATAAATGGGGGGATGTAGTAAAGGAGCACTAATGAGGGTGTTCATTAATACATCGAAATTTTTTTGAGTGATTTCATCCCAAAGAAATGGGATCCCATTTCTCAATAAATGAGTAAATCCCTTGGCAAGTTCAGTGTAATTGGATACAAAACGATCAAGGAAATTATCTTTCCCTTGAAAGCTCTACGACTGGTGTAAATATAATGGAGGGGGTCAATTCACAATGGCCTCAACTTTGAGGGGGTCAATCCAGATGACTTTCTTAGATACCATAAACGCTATGAGATGACCTGATTCAACATAAAAGACACACATATATGGATTTAAATGAATATTGTAGCATCTACAGTGAAGAAAAATCACTCAAAGGTGGTCAGGATGATCACGATGCTCATTAGAATGGGCTAGTGAGTCATCAAGATACAATTGAATGATGTGTTTGATGTCATGAAAAGCATAATACATCACCCATTGGAAGGTAGCGCCAACATTTTTTAGAACAAAAGGGAGTTTTTTAAGGCAAAGGTTCCCCATGGATAGATAAAAGTAGTTTTATGTTGATGGGTGGGAAGAATGTTAAACTGGTTGTAGCCAGAAAAACTATCCATAAAAGAAAAAATCTCACTCCCAGCACATTCATCAATGATTTGGTCTATAAAAGAAGTTGGATAAATATATTTCAGACACGCTCAATTAATATCACGATAATCAATGTGAACATGAATAGTACCTTGTTTTTTATGATGGAAATAATACTGAGAGGGGGGTGAATCAGCATTATCAGACCAATAATTTTTTCCACCTAGATTTGTATAAGCTACTTCAGCTAAGTGAACTAGCGTGTATATGTGACTGTACTTAAGGTAACCAGTGTATATGCAAAGAACTTTTGATTTACCCAATTTATCATGCATTGAACTTTAACCAGTATATTAGAGATTTATTAGGCAGTGGATTAAAAGAATACTAAAGAATCAAACATAAGCAACACACATGAACACCAAGATATAAGGTGGAAACCCAATGTGGGTGAAAACCACCTGTTGTTGTCGTCTCTGTCTTCTTTTAATAATAAGAAAATATGTTTACAATTTTGTACTAGTGTAGACTTATACCAGTACGCAGGCTTCTACCTGCAAAAGGTTACAACCTTCTCTCATTCTCCAGCTTATCCTCGAAGGAAGCTACAACCACCTAACTATTGTACTAGCTGATATGTTTACTAGTACGTAGGCTGCGACCTACAGAAGGCTATGACCTTCTTTCTTCCTCCAAGGACTGCGTTTCATAAATTTTCAGACTGGATCCATCAAAAACATCATAATTGTAATTCAATCATCAAATACATCTACATCAACCAATCACTTTCTAAACCAACCACAACCGAATCAATCAATCACTTTGACAACCCATCAATCTGATCATTCAGAATACTGTCACTATAATACAGTAACCAGAACCCAAAACTCTTGAATAGCAAAAAAAACAAATGAAACATATTTTATAAGGTATACGCTACTTCCATGTGTCTAACCTGCATGTCAACGCACATTTATCATAGCCAACTAGCGTATACATCTTCAAATATTAAATCATAATTCTGCAGCTATTCCAGACTTCAGTTATACCCAGATCATAATATTTATAGAACAGCGCATGCGTCAGTATATAGATCTAGAATAAGCATGATCAAACAATATAAAAATAATTCATTTCAAGCCTTAAGGTCCCGATCCATCATTAGCTCTTATCCTCCATTAACCTCTAAGGTTCATCCCTGGTTCAGATCAAGCGCAACACCATAAGCCAATAACCTGCATACTAGATCTCACACTTCATCAGATATTCGATACTTGCACACCCTAACCTAATGATCTTCTCCTCCTTTTATAGTTTTAGGCCTTTCTCAATACCATGGAACAAAACCACTTAGGACCAATACCTTGGACCAATACCATGGATCAAAATACCATGGACCAAATACTTCGGACCAAAAACTTAGTTTTCCAAGGTATACGCACTTTTCCTTCTGCGAAAGTGTGTGTGTATGTATATGCTACTTGAGGTCAATTAACTTACATGTATATGCAACTTGGTCAAGGTGAACCTATGTATACCTCTCTTTCTTCATTCTATGTAGACTGATCTGTAATTCTTTGTTGTTGACCTATTGTACTGTGATCTTTCATCTGAGTGAGTTTCCATCAAGGACAATACCTGTATCATAATGCCAACAATCTCCCCATTTGGACTTGATGGCAACAACAACACCAAGTCACTCTTCCCCTTTGACATCAAGGGCAAAGGGTCATGCTCCCCTTATAACATACATTATTTTGGTCATGCTCCCCCTGAGTTCATGCTGAATTCTCTGATATGCTGAAGTGTATTGATTGAGATCCCATGATTGAGTCCATGCTCCCCTTGAGCACAAGCAAAGACTGCAAAACGATTTTCTAAAAGAATAACATGACTCTATACATACATCACCAATGACCTTCCTATCACCAATGACTCATACATACATCCATCTCCCAACCATGTGAGGATATATCAAATTTGACTCATCCACCCAACCAAGTGGGGATATACCAATTGTTTATACAGGACATCAATAAGACCATGATAGTCATCAGCAACTATCATACACCATATATGATCTGCACCATCAGCAACATCAGGATCAACTGCCTATATATTTCCATCATCAAAAGAGTCACCTGTTGGGTAGCAGAAGCCCCACATAACGGTCATGGGGCACGAAGACCACAATTTTGGGAAAAGATTCCACAAGAAGCACAGAGCGCAATTTGTAATAGGTTGAATTCAAAGGGTAGTCCACCCAAAACAATGTAAACAAATGTAAGTTGAGTCGGCCCACCCATGGATCGCGGTCAATGGAAAGGTATAAATAGAGTGAGGCTCTATGGGTAGAGGAAGCTAATTTTGGTTGTATGTTTTTGGATCTGAATTGTAATGGGTTTTTTAGGGAAGCACTCTGAAAGCGTCTGTAAGTCTAAGTTAGGGGTTTGGGGTAGTGGATAGAGACTCTACAGATGTGTGCACAGAGGCCTAGAAGAGTCTGCATCTGTGTGCGCATACCCCTACAGTTGAGTGCATAGGACAGATCTGGATGTATTGGTGATAAGTGGAAATAAAGGTAAGTTTCTTCTGCAATTTTGTGTTACAATCTGAGTTATCACAAATATGACTATATGAATGGTTGATATAACTGTTTAATCTATGCACATATGCTTATGTTATAAATATATGTGAATAAGTTTATTCTAAGTGTGAAAACTAGTTAAATTTGTTAAATGTTTGCTTAAAGACCCTCCTAAGCATATCTGAGGTACAATACTTCATCAAATAGATTAGATCTGTAAACAACGCAATCATAGAAATTTAAAATCATTCTGGGTCCGAATATGTGCGAATATAGAGTAGTGTGAGGCTGTTGAGCAGCAAGCGATACCTCCAGACCACATCCAAACATCCCAAGGGTGCAGAAACCTGGTTCCAGCACCCTCCCCCACTACCTTGGGTGAGACCTCAATCCACGCTTCGCGAACTGTTGCTGAAAGGGTCGATAGCTATGGGATTTGCTTGGCTAAATAATTCTTCTAAACTTGGGTCAGGCCCATATAAGCCAACAAATGGTTCCGTTGCTGGGACCAAGATCCGCCTAAGGGGTATCTGATGTGAAACAATTAAAGGATCGAAGGGACCAGGAGCAGTAGTAGTTCAAAGTGCATTGATAAGGGTAACAATGACGAGCGTGATCCAGCTACCGGTATTCAAAGGAGCAGGAGGCGAAGACTCGGAACAATTCTGGTTCATGTTAACATCAGTATGGAATGCACAACGAATTGCGGATGATAATAACAGAAAGGCTACCTTAGTCAGCGCGCTACAATACCTAGCACTAACATGGTATATAAAGTACTCCACTGATCACCCAATGGCGGGTGTTAGTGTCGGTATCTTCATCCCTCCATCAGTGATCAAATTCTTTTTTTTCATGCATTTTAGGTGTCTCATCTGATCAGTTGCATTCCATTAGTTCATGGATCAACTGATGGAAGTGGTTCATTATTAAATTTCCCTCATGGTCTTTACCTGTTGGCCTGTGTTCACAAGTTCAGGTCATTTACAATCATTTTTTGTCATTTACATTTGCAGAAGTCATTTTAGGATTTTCAAGTCTCATTAGGTCTAGGGTTTGCCACCATGGTCTTCAAAAGCTCAATAAGAGGTCAGCAACCACATGAGGATGTCTAATAAGTTCATAAAATCACAAATTTTAGGATGATTTGCTCCATAAAGGGTTTTACCTCAAAACTCTGTTTTGACGTGAAAACAGATTTTTTCTATTTCATGTAAAAAAATTATGTAATTTTATTGTTTTCATATGTAATAAAGCATCATCTGCAGCCCTTGGTCACCTTTCCAAACTCCAACACCCCAGCTCCTGTAAAAGAAACAAAAACATCCAAGCATCAATCCATCAAATGACAAAAAAGAGCCAAACTGCAAAAACAAGGTTTTTAAAAGCAAAGTGAAAGGGAACTTTACAAAGTGGGTTTTTTCTAAATGAAAAATTAGAGTCCAAATGTATATAAAGGGATCATTTTTGTTAGAAGACATCATTTTGTGTTAAAGTGAGAGAGAACAAGAATAAAAATCATGCTTTGAGGATAGAGAGGGAAAGTTGCAACAAATTTCAAGATTTTTCCCGGCGCGACACACCTAGGCACGGTTCCAATGCACCTGCCAAGTGCTACGCACTGGGTGCAGGTTTTCCAAAGGGTTTTCAACAGGCGCTACACAATTGAGCGTTGGCATGGCGCACCTATTAACTGAGCTAAAAAATTCATGCCATCGATTTTCTAAGCCTCTAAATTTGCAAATATCATCTCTTCAAGTAAGTACACCCTCCCATTTTCCATAGCAAGAGAATTTGTCATCCATCATAATGATTTGAATGGTAAAAAAATCAAACCCTAGTTGCTTCAAAGTTGCCTTCACAAAATTCTCTAGGGTTTTGTAGTTTTTGTCATTCTTGTTGTTTTTACTCCCTTGTATGATCTTCCACATCTCATCCCCCTCCACTAAATTTCCTTAATTCTCTTCCCCTTTCCCTCTCCCATTAACACTCACCTTACCCCCTATCATCAAACCCTAATCCCTATACCTAATTCCCACTATTCCCCAAAAAACCTAATTCCCCTTTTCCTAAACCCTATCATTCCCTAAAAACCCTACAGCCATCATCAAAGCCCTCCTTTGCATTTTTATTATCAGTCAATTCATCAAATCCCAAGAAAGAAAACAGCAGTCACCTATACTTAAGAAAATCTCTTCATAATAATCATTCTACATTCTACATCTGCAAATATGGAAACAGATTTAGCTTTTGAAAGGGATGAGGAAAATATCAGTGATTCCTCCCAAGAGATTCATGCACCAAGAAAACCACATAAGGGAGGAAAACACATTCGGGAGGAGCCCACCACACTCACATAGTTACTAGCTTACCCTCTTGCAGTAACATGTTTTAAACATCAGTCTTGCTACCAGTTTTGTGAGATGGTGGAGGGGGTGAAGTACCACCGTCAACTTGCCAAGTTTTTTTTCCTTCATATTTGCAATGGCCAAGTGAACTTAGCAGGTGTTTCCTTCACTTTGACACCTGAAACCATAGCTACAACAACAAGTATTCCAAATGTGGGTGAACAGTGGAACAAAGGACAGCTTGTGGGCAAAGAGAATTATGAGACTTATGTCAAGGCTAGTTATCAAAAGCAAATCAATAGGGTATTTCCTTTCAGATACCTACAAGACACTTATGCTCCACTCATGAAGCTCATTATCGAATATTTCACCTGTGAAGGGAGGTTTTCTCGCTTGTACACTTACCATGTTAGATTATTGATGCATTTCACTAGAGTGAGGATGATGAACCTCCCCTATTTCATATGTAGAAATATTGAGAAGATGGTTACATTGGTGCAAAGGAAACCTCTTCCTCAACAGTTCAGTAGCCTTTATCATTTTTCATTGATCAAGATTGTTGTTTTGCATCAGCTGAGCTTGTTGAGTATTTCATGGGATACTTTCATTTCACACGAGATTTTCAAAAGCCCTCAAGTGACCCCATCAGTGTTTCAAGAGGAAGGAGGGCCTTCAAATCAGCCAGAGGTTCATGAGACTCAAACTACAAGTGGACTATTATTTATCACTTATGAAAAGGGCACAAGGAGACTATTTGCAACTGCTAAACGAGTATTATCTCCACCTGGGGTGGAAGGGGTCTCGTTTCCTTCATCAGACCACAAGAAAATGCTATCTTCACCTGGGGTGAAAGGGGATTTTCCTTCTTCTTCAGCAGAGCAGGTACAGGACAAAGCAAAACAACCATTGAATGATGAAGGGACTTCTGCAGGCCAAGACAGAGATTTCATTTTGGTTAAGGAAGAGGACACTGATTTGAGCTCCCAAAGCTCAAGACTCAAGGAGGTCATCAAAGAGAAATAAACCGAGATCCAAAGCCTATCACTTGACCTTTAGAGGGCTAAATTTGTCATTAATTAACTTGAGCAACAAAATAAGCAATTGGAGGACAAACAAACAATCATGGAGCTGCAAAATATAAGGGAAAACAAGTAATTGGCAAAGGAAAATCAAGCTAACTTCACTAGAGCAAGAAATGGAGGCCGACCAAGAATAATGGTTGGAAAGAGTTAATATCCACCTTGAGAAGTTCTTGGACAAGGATAATAAGGAGAAGAATATGTTGCGACACATGGATTATCACTATTTGGCCCAGAACAAAATTTGTAAAACAAGGATAAGGAGCCTAAAGGCCAAGTTAAGAAAGACTTTGAGGAGCAAGAAAGAGAAAGATAAGCTAAAAATATTGGTTGAAGCTTCATTGGCCCAGCATAGCAGCTGACATAGATCACTCATGCCAAATTTCAAGAAATTTGGTGAACTTGTTGACATTTTTGAATTTTTCAGGGAAAAACAGGTTTTTCCGGCAAGTGCATAGCACCACCGGCGCTCGCTTTTGATAGGGACCTCCACTTGAAGAAAACTTGGAATTTTTTTGATTCCTTATGAAAATTTATGCATTCTCAGAAATTACTAGGAAATTTTGACAAGTTTTGGACCTCCAAAAGGGCCAAAAACACCTAAAAAAATGCCCTCTCTACCACTTTTTGGCCAAGTAGGAAGCAGCCTTGGGAGATTACGATTTTGAAGGGGAAAATGGACTCCAAATCAAAAAATTAAAGTTGTTCCAAAAATTATACTCACAATTCTTTCCAACGAGCTATTCTGCACCTGATTTGGACCTCGGGAAACCCTCCAAAAGCAGCTTGGAAAAAGCATTACGCATAGAATGAAAAAGTGCCAATTTTGCTCAAAAACTCTGTTTTTCGCCTTGTTTTCTTCTAGTTTGAATTTTTCTCTATTATGGTCAAATTCATGATGCGACATGATTTAAATTGATGTACTATGATGTAAAAATAATAAAAATTGACTTGATAAAGTAGATACATCAGTTGTAGGTGGTTTAGAGTTGAATGAATCAGTTTCCTAGGTTTTAGAGGCAAGCTGTTCCACTACCTATTTTTGTGTTCCTAGTTTAGATATGGTTGAAACCACCCCTCTTCTCATGGATTTGACACTTGATGGATAGTACAAATGGTTTGG
This sequence comes from Pinus taeda, assembly GCA_000404065.3. Classification (NCBI taxonomy): domain Eukaryota; kingdom Viridiplantae; phylum Streptophyta; class Pinopsida; order Pinales; family Pinaceae; genus Pinus; species Pinus taeda. The sequence continues at coordinate 38,435 of APFE031145372.1, forward strand.
AAGTCTATATCATGTGTTTTTTCAGTCATTTGTAAAGGTTGGACTCTTTTGGATGCATTGAGCACTATTGTACATAACTTCTGCAGTTTGGCAAGGAAATAAACTGGGGTTTTGCAACATTTTGTGGGATTATTGTGGTAATGTGAATTAGCATAGTTTCCTTCTCAGTTATTCAGTGATCTTATGTTTATGTGTGCCATCATCTCTTTTATTCTTTATAGCTAAATGAATCAAGTGTAAAAGGTAGAATTCATTGATGTTTCAGTGCTCTGCTTTCGAGCTTATTTAGTTTTACATGTTTTCTACTATTTGAAGAAGACTCGTGACCTTTGCATGCCCTCTCTATCTCCTCACCAATCTTTAGAATCACCATTACACTCATTTAAAAGTGCTAAAACACTTTCCTACCTCGGCCCACAAAAACCTCTACAAATCTATGTTGATTTCCCAGACCCAAAGTTGCCTTCCCCATCTGATCTAGCAACCAACCATTAAAATCAATCAAATTATTCTGAGAAAACATACCTAGCCTAAAATTACTTTTTATATCAGTCATCTCAAGTCTTCCTTGGTAAATTTTCATTGAGATTGACAAGGAGATTTTTAGGCACTAACATAGTAGATTTAGGCACTAACATAGTGGTGACTCTACTAGGGAGCGTAGTTTTATGTTCCTCAGGGAAATGTAATCAAGTTCAGATCTTATTGTTGATGGTGAACAACAATCAGACACAACAAGGCTAAAATCATTCACCTAGCAACTCTAAATCAGTTTCGAGATCAGATCCAAGGACTCCACTGAAGGATGAACCCAGCCAGTAGAAACATGAAAGGACAATATGGAAAAATTAAGGTATTCAAGTTATAATTTCATTTAAGACATTTTGTTCTTTGTTATAAATTATTTCTTCTCTTTTCCCAATAATGTCAAGAAGGATTTGAAAATTATATTGTATTTGAGAAAAGATACTCGACCTGCATTCGATTCCTTCCCTTTGAATATTGTGAAGACAAAATGTTCGCATGCCTTTGAGCTCGATCAAGACCCTTTCTGAAGCTTGTGATGACCGTCTTCAAAATGATGAGCCTCAAGAGACCAAGACTAATTCTACAGCTTCTGTACATACTCTTGTACCTTGTAAAATTCTAGATCGATACAAGTCAATGATTTTACCTCCTATACCCCATGCTTTCCCTAAAAATCATGACCTATATCTACCAAGATTTGATGTTGATTGTAACAACATCACTACTGAGAGACATGTATTGAATTTTGAGTCTTTTCTTGACCTTTTTGAAGTTGATGACGAAGATGTCAGTATTAGGCTTTTTTCTCTTTTTTTGCAAGCTAAAGTCAAGAGTTGGTTCAAAGCCCTACCTGATGCGAGCATATCAGATTTCAAGCAGTTCGTCAAATTTTTCCTCGACAGGTAGGTGGTCACACAGCACCCTTTCTTAATTGTAGAAGAGTATAACCAGCTAAAAAGACTGGGAGGGGAGACAGTACAACAATTTTCTTCCAGATTTAATTGTTTATTTTTCGATACTGGTTAATATAAGACCTCCTCCTGGATCCGCTCTCTTGCACTACCGGGAAGCCTTTGATCCAGAAAAGGAGTTTTAGATGAGGGAAAGGAATCTTGCAACACTTGAAGAGATTTAGAATAGTGTAATAGATGTAGAGGCTCATTTGCTGATCAAAAGGGCAAAGCTGAAGGAAGCAAAGTTAAAAAACATGGATATAAAGGAATCGACATCTCTAGAGGTAAAGCTTGACATTTTAGTAAGTGTAGTAGAAGAGATGATGCAAAAGATTACCACAAGGAATGAGTATGATGTTCAAGATCATGGCTCGCTGATTGAAGAAGAACAAGTGGTTGATCCAAAACATTTTATTTCTTATCCCAGTTGTCATAGACTTGATAATGATTGTTTTATAGATCATCTTAGAGAAGAGAGATTTGTTGATATGACATGTATGCTTGATGATGTGTTTTATACTGATGATTTTCCTAAGTTTGATCAGTATGATGATGATTATGTTCTCCAAACAGAAGCTAGCCTTGTAGACAAATCAACACCTAGTTTTTGGGAGGAGGAAGTTCACTTTCAGCTCGAATATAGTGATCAAACGTTGAAAATCAGCTATGAAAATGATGAGGAAAGTGCATCAAATTTTGAAGTAAGTGAAGGATCTTTGCCTTTTTTTTTGCTTCGTTTTAGTTCATCAGAGCCAACTTTCGTGAAATTAGAAATCAACTGTTGACAAGTCTTGATCTAGACCATCTTAAGGGCAATGAAAATCTTGTTCAAGACTTTTCATATCCAGAGTTGCAGCCTCCGAATGCCATTGATTGTCAAGTTGACAATGAAGACTTGGAAGTTGGACCATAAGATCAAATGATGCAAGAAGATTTCATACCTTTCTATTTGAACCATTTCAGTTTTTGAAGGAAAAATTGCATAGTATATCTTCAAATGAGCAACCTATAGAATACTGCAATATCATTAGAACCAATAGAAAATGGGTTGCAATAGTCTTTTCAGGTTCTTCATGATCCAATAACTGATGTGTTGGATGATGTCTGCAGTTAAACTCCTTCTCCACTAGCTAACTGTGAGATTAAAACAAGTATTGATACAGATTTGATCTGGCAGCCGGTTTATTTGTCATTTTCAACAGGACTCTCGTCACAAAGCTCAGATGAAAGTTTGCATTCATGGTACAAGGAGAAGAAAAGTAATCCATTAGATGAGCTAAGTCCCAGTGTGCATGAATTTCAAGATCCTTATGCAGTCTTTTTGGAGTCAGATAGGGAATTTATATTATTAAATTTGGGAAAATTTGGATCTGTTTACAAGTTTACATGGGCGTTGCCTTTTAGTAGTTTTATCTTGTTGTTCATAGGAAAGCACTTGTGGAGAATGCAAAAAATAGCCAGAATGCTTACTTGGTTGCATTGGTTGTTTCACTTCACTTAATCAGATGATGAATGGAACAGCTAGAGTAGGTTTTATTGAATAAGCTCCATTTTGAGCATCGTTTCCAGTTTGTAGGTTGTGTTTAAGTATCGGGTCAGATTTTAGTTGAGTGAGAGTCAGTTTGTATCGTCAAGTCATTATTTTTGAGTCATGCATTTCAGTGTAAGTTTTTGACTCCATTGCCCAATGGATAAGGCACTGGTCTTCTTTTTAGAGATCTGTAGCTCTTGGCAACTCCCAGGAGCTACCATCCCCATTCGAGCCAATGTTAGTGTCGGTATCTTCATCCCTCCATCAGTGATCGAATTCTATTTTTGCATGCATTTTAGGTATCCCATATGATCAGTTGCATTCCATTAGGTCATGGATCAACTGAAGGAAGTGGTTCATTATCAAATTTCCCTCATGGTATTTACCTGCTGGCCTATTTTCACAAGTTCAAGTCATTTACAATCATTTTTTGTCATTTACATTTGCAGAAGTCATTTTAGGATTTTCAAGTCTCATTAGGTCTAGGGTTTGCCACCATGGTCTTCAAAAGCTTAATAAGAGGTCAGTAGGCACATGAGGATGTCTAATAAATTCATAAAATCACAAATTTTATGGATTATTTGCTTTATAAAGGGTTTTTACCTCAAAACTCTTTTTTGAGGTGAAAACAAAGTTTTTCTATTTCATGTAAAAAATTTATGTAATTTTATTGTTTTCATATGTAATAAAACATCATCTGCAGCCCTTGGTTACCTTTCCAAACTCCAGCACCCCAACGCATGTAAAAGAAACAAAAGCATCTAAGCATCAGTCCATCAAATGACAAAAAAGAGCCAAACTGCAAAAATAAGGTTTTTAAAAGCAAAGACAAAGGGAACTTTAGAAAGTCGGTTTTTTCTAAATGAAAAATTAGAGCCAAAATATATATAAAGGGATCCTTTGTGTTATAAGATATCATTTTGTGCTAAAGTGAAAGAGAACAAGAAGAAAAATCACGCATTAAGAATAGAGAGGGAAAGTTGCAACAAATTTCAAGATTTTTCCCAGCGCAATGCACCTGGGCACTGGCGCGACGCACCTGCTAGGCGCTAAGCACTGGGCGCGGGTTTTCCAAATGGTTTTCAATGAGCGCTACACACCTGGGCGTTGGCATGGCGCACCTTTCAACTGAACTAAAAAATTCATGCCATCAATTTTCTAAGCCTCTAAATTTTCAAATATCATCTCTTCAAGTACATCCTCCCATTTTCCGTAGCAAGAGAACTTTTCATCCATCATAATGATTTGAATGGTAAAAAATCAAACCCTAGTTGCTTCAAAGTTGCCTTCAAAAAACAGTCTAGGGTTTTGTAGTTTTTGTCATTCTTGTTGTTTTTACTCCCTTATATGATTTTCCCACATCCCATCCCCCTCCACTAAATTTCCCTAATTCTCTTCCCCTTTCAATCGCTAAGCCCTATACCTAATTCCCACTATTCCCAAAAAAACCTAATTCCCCTTTTCCTAAACCCTATCATTCCCTAAAAACCCTACAACCATCATCAAAACCCTCCTTTGCATTTTTATTATCAGTCAATCCATCAAATCCCAAGAAAGAAAACATCAATCACCTATACTTAAGAAAATCTCTTCATACTCATTATTTTATATTCTACATTTGCAAATATGGAAACATATTCAACTTATGAAAGGGATGAGGAAACTGTGAGTGATTCCTCCCAAGAGATTCATGCACCAAGAAAACCACATAAGGGAGGAAAACACATCCGGGAGGAGCCCACCACACTCACGGAGTTACTAGCCTTCCCTCCTCCAGTAACATGTTTTAAACATAAGCATTGCTACCAGTTTTGTGAGATGGTGGAGAGGGAGAAATACCACTGTCAATTTGCGAGGCTATTCATCCTTCATCTTCACAATGGCTAGGTGAACTTAGCAAGTGTTTCATTCACTTTGACACCTGAAACGATAGCTGCAGCAACAGGTATTCCAAATGTGGGTGAACAGTGGAACAAAGGATAGCTTGTGGGCAAAGAGAATTATGAGTCTTATGTCAAGGCTAGTTATCAAAAGCAAATCAGTAGGGTCTTTCCTTTCAGATACCTACAGGACACTTATGCTCCGCTCATGAAGCTCATTATCAAATATTTCACCTATGAAGGGAGGTTTTCTCGCTTATACACGTACCATGTTAGATTATTGATGCATTTCACTAGAGTGAGGATGATGAACCTCCCCTATTTCATATGTAGAAATATTGAGAAGATGGCTACATTGGTGCAAAGGAAACCTCTTCCTCAACAGTTCAGTAGCCTTTATCATTTTTCATTGATAAAGATTGTTGTTTTGCATCAGCTGAGCTTGTTGAGTATTTCATGGGATACTTTCATTTCGCATGAGGTTTTCAAAAGCCCTCAGGTTACCCCATCAATGTTTCAAGAGGAAGGAGGGCCTTCAAATCAGCCAAAGGTTCATGAGACTCAAACTACAGGTGTGCCAATATTTTTCACTTATTAAAAGGGCATAAGGAGACTATTTGCAGCTACCAAACAAGTATTATCTCCACCTGGGGTGGAAGGGGTCTCGTTTCCTTCATCAGACCACAGGAAAATGCTATCTTCACCTGGGGTGAAAGGGGCTTTGCCTTCTTCTTCAGCAAAGCAGGTACAAGACAAAGGAAAACAACCATTGCATGATGAAGGGATTTTTGAAGGCCAAGACGGAGATTTCATTTTGGTTGAGGAAGAGGACACTGATTTGTGCTCCCAAAGCTCAAGACTCAAGGAGGTCATCAAAGAGAAAGAAACTGAGATCCGAAATCTATCACTTGACCTTGAGAGGGCTAAATGGGTAATTAATTACCTTGAGCAATAGAATAAGAAATTGGAGGACAAAAAAACAATCATGGAGCTACAAAATATAAGGGAAAACTGGAAATTGGCAAAGAGAAGGAAAATCAAGCTAACTTCACTAGAGCAAGAAATAGAGGCCGGCCGAGAATCATGGTTGGAAATAGTTAATATCCACCTTGAGAAGTTGTTGGAAAAGGCTAATAAGGATAAGAAGATGTTGCGACACATGGCTTATCACTATTTGGCCCAGAACAAAATTTGTAAAACAAGGATAAGGAGCCTAAAGGCCAAGTTAAGAAATACTTTGAGGAGCAAGAAAGAGCAAGATAAGCTCAAAATATTGGCTAAAGCTTCATTAACCCAGCATAGCACCTGACATAGATTAATCATGCCAAATTTCAAGAAATTTGGTGCACTTTTCGACATTTTTTAATCTTTCAGGGAAAAAACAAGTTTTTCCGGCAGGTGCGTAGCACCACCGGCGCTCGCTTTTGATAGGGACCTCCATTTGAATCAAATTTGGCATTTTTGGATTACTTATGAAAAGTTATGCATGCTCAGAAATTACTAGGAAATTTTGACACGTTTTGGACCTCCAAAAAGGCCAAAAACACCCAAACAATGCCCTCTCTGCCACTTTTTGGCCACATAGGGAGCAGTCTTGGGAGATTGATATTTTGGAGGGGCAAATGGACTCCAAATAAAAAATTCATGTTGTTCCAAAAATTATACTCATAGGGCTTTCCAACGAGCTATTCTGCACCTGATTTAGACCTCAGGTAGCCATCCAAAAGAAGCTTGGAAAAAGCACTATGCACAAAAAAAATGGTGCTACGCACAGAATGAAAAAGTGCCAATTTTGCTAAAAAAAACTCTGTTTTTCGCCTAGTTTTCTTCTAGTTTGACTTTTTCTCTCTTATGGTCAACTTCATGATGTGACATGATGTAAATTGATGTAGTATGATGTAAAAATGATAAAAATTGACTTGATAAGGTAGATACATCAGTTGTATGTGGTTTAGAGTTGAATGAATCAGTTTCCTAGGTTTTAGAGGCAAGTTGTTCCACTACCTATTTTTGTGATCCTAGTTTAGATATGGTTGAAACCACCCCTCTTCTCATGGATTCGACCCTTAATGGATAGCACAGGTGGTTTGGAAGTCTATATCATGTGTTTTTTAGTCATTTGTAAAGGTTTTACTCTTGTGGATGCATTGAGCACTATTATACATCACTTCTGCAGTTTGGCAAGGAAATAAATTGGGGTTTTGCATCGTTTTGTGGGATTCTTGTGATAATGTGAATTAGCATAGTTTCCTTCTTAGTTATTCAGTGATATTATGTTTATGTGTGTCATCATCTATTTTATTCCTCATATCTAAATGAATCAAGTGTAAAAGGTAGATTTCATTGATGTTTCAATGCTCTGCCTTGGGGTTTATTTAGTTTTACATTTTTGAAGAGGACTCATGACTTTTGCATGCCCTCTCCAGCTCCTTACCAGTCTTTAGACTCACCATTACACTCATTTCAAAGTTTTAAAACAATTGCCTACCTCGCCCCACAGAAACCTCTTCAAATCTGTGTTGATTTCCCAAACCCAAAGTGGCCTTCCCCATCTGATCCAGCAACCAACCATTAAAATCAATCAAATTCTTCTGAGAAAACATACCTAGCCTAAAATTATTTTTTATATCAGCCATCTCAAGTCTTCCTTGGTAAATTTTCATTGATATTGACAAGGAGAAAGCCCTCTCCCGACTTGGTAGGGCTAGCTACAGGTTAAGCGTGGTTTGACATTACCCTAGACCTGCCTTTCTCAGCCTCAAGTAGATTTAGGCACTAACAGCGGGGACAGCAGAAATCCAAACCGAATTGAAGAAATAATTTAGTTGGTCAAAGTTAGAAACACAGTCAATCATAGGGTTCAAGGAGATCATGATGATGCCTGGTGAAACCCCATGGGATTTGGACCAAAGACTAAAAAGTACTATTTGCGAGGCTAACATGACATTGACAGATGCACAACACTGCACTTGGTTTATGGCATCATTAACACCACATCTGAGGATGGATTTGTCACAATAGAAGATCCCAACCCAGGCTAAAGCATTAGAGACAGTGATGAGGTTGTGTGACACTCCATTGCAAGACCCGAGGTTGGGAGTTTAGCAAATCTAAGCACATATCCAAAATTTGTGTTTGGAAATGAAGAAGTTAAAACAAGAATAGGCACAACAACCAGAAGTCTGGGAGGAAGTATGGTGTAGGAGCCAGGGGAACGAATAATATCACTGCCCAGTCTCAGTGAATTATGTAGCAATGGAGGGACCAACACCATTGTGACCAGAGGTAGGGCCAAACACAACAACCACATTGTGGTGTGAAATCTGTCAGGTGGAAGGAAAGAACAACATAGATAACTATCATCTGCTGCCAAAATACAACCAAACCCCCCCAGCAGCTATTTTGCAACTTTTGTAGATCGGTGGGCCACGAGGAAAAAGATTGTCATAGCTACCAATTTTTAATGGACCAGTCACCTACTTAAAGAATGCAGACTCAGATGCGAGGTCAGGATCTAGCTATGGCGATCACACGCGGTAGGTTCTAGGGCCGTGGACGAGGAAGGGGTGGAATGGGGCCAGGAAGGGGCCATAGGTAGCTAATCTATTATAATTGTGGAGGTCTAGGACATTACGCGTGGGATTGTACCAACTCGACTAGAATTTCATGCAATTATTGTGACCAATTCAATCCTGACCTGATAGATTACCCTACAATAATAGCACAGATTCGTGAAAAAAAGGTCGCGCAACCAAAAACGACCCAGAACGTGTAGATGATGAGGTCTGAACCCTACAGAGAACATCCTTAAGTAAACATGGTACTGAGAAGTGGCACGGCCACAGCAGTGGATAGAAGGGACTTAAGTAAGGAAGATGTAGGGGTTGGTAAGGAGATGAACCTAGAAGCTAGGGAAAGCTTCACAAGGGTCTCTACCCCAGGTAGTAGGGATCATCCTGAGCTGTATAGGGATCCCTCGATGATGACTACCTTTTTAGAGACATGTATAAAATTGCTTCGTGACAACAAGGTAGTTAAAGGCTTACATGAATTGATAAATAGATGCACAGGATGGAGTGAACGTTGCATCGTTTGAAAGTTGGGAAGACATGCGTCATGGACCAAGAAGGAAATGCGACTAACAACACAGATCAGTGAGTATGAAATGGATTAGGTCATTTTGGATCTAGGCTCAGATGCCAACATACTGTCTAAACGGACTTGGGAGTGCATGGGTAAGCCTACGCTACAATGGTCCCCTATGCAACTGTGGATGGAAAATCAGCAAAATATGCTACCCATGGGAAGGCTGCAAGGAGTTACGGTAGACCTTGATGGTGCAAGTACTCGAACCAACTTTGAATTTATTGAGCTCATGGATGAAAGTACGCCCTATCCTGCATTTTTAGGAATAAACTGGGCCACCAACATGAATGGGGTTATTAATTTAAAGAAGTGGACAATGGTATTTGAAACAAAATCGCTACGCATAGTCATCCCACTAGATCCGACTGAAGGACCGTGCTACATTGAACCTATGCGCGACAGAGAAAGTGACGATGACGTAGATTGTAGTTACTGAATGTCTGCATAAAGATGAGAGTTGGTCAAGACAACTGAGGATAGAAGAATATCACAAGGCTATGGAGAATCCTACACTTCTGATTCAAATAAGGAAGACGAGCGATGGTGCAACAGGTTGAACGGAGTGACCATGCTACATTGCAACATGGTGACTAAATCTCTATACTGTGTGAGGGCCCAGGATCATGAAATGCCGACGTATGATGGGCTGAAAATAATAGATGAATTCCTGACCAAATTTGAAGTCACAGTACTAGAGCACCAATGCTTTGATGCCATGAGGTGGGCATTGCGCACGACGCCTATGCGATGGTGGGGAACACATGAAGGGACTTTCAAAGATTGGCGCACCTACAAGTGTATGATGAAGATCAGATTTGGGAAGCTGGAATTACACCTAACGGAGAAATACGATGGATGCGATGACCCACGCATGAACCTTACCTGATGGATCAAAGCCTACAGAGAAGAACCTCAGCCAGAGTGGGTACACTTATTCTATCAAACCCTGGACGTCATTCCCAGCAACTGGTATACTGAAGCAAAGCTTCAGCACAACATAGGGGAGTGGGATATCTTGCGTGAAGGGTTTTTGTTGACATTCCTCTTTGAATATCAATGGATGGATCCTGTGGACAACACATTACAACTGGTAAATGCCGCCAATTTTAAGACGCCACTAGAACCAAAGGAAACTGTGTAGACCAACAAGTCGTGACAGCTAAGCCAGGCTCTCGAATGCTATAATGTCCAAGTAGAAGATGATGAGGATGATCTATGAAACATCAATATTCTAGAATTAGAGGGGAGCCATGAGGTGCACGGACCTGAAATCGAAGATCCAGATATCACGGCACCGTTAAAAACCAGACAAGTCAATATCGAAACAGAAGACGAGTCGAAGTATGCAACACTTGGGGACTATTGGGACGATGCCACAGTGGAGAAGGTCATCGAATTGCTTCGCACATATCAAGATTTGTTCCCAACAAAAATCATGGAGCTAAAAGGGATCCTAGGAGACCTGGGAATGATGAAGATAACGTTAAAGCCAGACGCGAAAACAGAAGGGTGAGATTTGTATCTGCATGGATCTAAGGAAGCTCAATGATGCCTACATTAATGATCCATTTCCAACTCCATTTACAGATGAGGTACTGGAAAGTGTGGGGGGGCAGGAAGCCTACTCCTTCACGGATGGGTTTTCGAGATACCACCAAATCAAGATCGCGCTAGAGGACAGGAGTAAAACAACGTTCACTACTAAATGGGGTTGCTTTCAGTACACGGTGATGCCCTTTGGGCTGAAGAATGCGCCAGCAATATTTTCACAAATAGTGGTAGCGGCATTCAAAGAATTTATAAACAAGTTCTTAGAGGTCTATCTTGATGATTGGACCATGTTTGGATTGGTTAAGAAGCACGTAGCAAGCTTACAGTTGATGATAGATACTTTCCGCCGACAACAAATTGCGCTAAAATTAAAGAAGTGTACTTTCCTTGTCCCATTCATGAACCTGCTAGGCCATGTGGTCTGTAATCAAGGCCTGATGGTGGATCCAGCAAATATCTCCGTCATACTCAATCTAAAAGTGCCGTGAAGTGTCAAACAACTACGCGCCACAGTAGGACACATGGGCTACTATCGGAAGTTCATCAAAATCTACGCCCAGATCACAGCTCCGATGGAACAATTTTTGAATAAGGATGCTACTTATTGCTGGAATGAGGAATGCAACAAAAGTCTAAAGATGCTCAAGTAAAAGATGGCATCAACTCCTATATTGGTATTTCCAAAATACGACATTGAGTTTCACGTGCATGTCGACATGTCATGTATTGCACTGGGGGCGATACTTACTCAACTAGGGGTGGAGGGAATTGACCACCTGATTGCATTTGCAAGTCACCGGTTGTCAAAAGCTGAGAATAATTACTCCACTACTGAGCACGAGGGATTAGCGATGGTATACGCGCTGCAAAAATTCTACCACAATCTACTTGGAGGCCACTTTAAGATGTATACCGATCACTCAGCGTTAAAATACCTTGTGAACAAGCCTATATTGGGGGTACGCATTTGTAGATCGTTACTGTTATTCCAAGAGTATGACTTTGAGGTCATCGTAAAACTGGGACATCTAAACACAAGCCCAGATCACCTATCCCGAATCGAGACCAACGAAGAACCCAAGAATCTAGAGGACAGACTCTCAGATGCACAACTATATGCGGTGCGCGTAGAAGATGGTTACTTTGATGATATAATTCATTTCTTAACTACAGGAATCACGCTGTAGGGATATTTTGTTTAGCAGAAGAAGGAATTGGTTATACGTGCAACATACCACCGTGATTTTAGGACACCTCTACAAAATGGGCAATGATGAAATATTGCATAGGTATGTCTCGGAGTTCGAGCGAGGACAGATCCTGATCGAAGCACATGGGGGGGTTGCTAGTAGACATTATGCAAGTCACGCCACAGCCCAGAAGATTCTTCGCGCAAGACTATGGTGGCCTACTTTACATTAGAGTTCGAAAGCATACTTCTGAGCCTACGATGTATGCCAACGGACAGGGAAACCATCGCAGAGAGATGAAATTCCGCTCTAGCCATAGATGACACTACAACCATTCGAGAAGTGGGAAATTGACTTCGTAGGACCTATCAAGCCGCAAGGGAAGACGGGCGCACACTATATCATCACTGTGACATAATATTTGACCCGATGGGTAGAGGCACAGCCGGTCAAGGATTGCACGACTGCAACAGCTGCGAAAGTTTTGTTCAAAAATGTACTGACAAGGTTTGGATGTCCCAAAATTCTCATGAGCGAGTGGGTCACTCAATTCATGAATGAAACAATCAACAAATTCACTGAGGAATTCCAGATATATCACCAACAAATTATGCCATACCACCGGCAAGCAAATGGGACCGTTGAGGCATTCAACAATATCTTGGAGACCACATTGACCAAGGTCTATAATGTGCAGCGAAATGAATGGGACTTGCGCATCCCTGTTGTGCTATGGGCATAGGAACCATGTGCAAGAAGCTGATGGGCCAGACACCTTTTCGGTTAGTCTATGGCAAGGAGGTCGTTATGCCTATGGAATATATTGTTCCTAGTCTACGATCACGACAATCACTCGTATGGCAGACCGCGGGGCTTTGGAGGAAAGGCTCGCGCAGCTAGCAGAATTGGAGGAGGAATGGTTTTTGGCTAGATTTCCTCAACAAGTACAGAAGCATCGTGAGAAAGTGCGACATGATCGCCATATCAAGGTGCGCACCTTCAAGGAAAATGATCTAGTATTGCTATACGACAGTAAATTTGAGAAATTCCCTGGCAAATCCAAACGCATTGGTTAGGACCCTATGTCATCAAAGAACTTACTGATGGGAGCGTGGTTCAACTTTCCAAACTCATTGGAGACCCCTTCCCGAGGCGAGTGAATGGCAGTCGGTTGAATCTCTACACAGGTGGGCAAGTACCTGACTAACCGTTTAAGGAACAGTCTCACCACTCCATCCAGTTGAAAGATAGTGCGGGATGGTAAAGCAGTCTAGGGGAAAGAGGCGAGTACCAAGCTATATGTCTACTTGGCTCATTAACAAGATCGTGGTTGCACGATAAAAAGTGCGCTAATGCATTGCTAAGAAGAGAGGTGATAATTCCTGTCACTATTCATGACAATATGTTTGCATTATGGAAAAAGGGAGTGGGCAGCGGGTAATTAAGAGAGGGAGTACGAGTCAGATATGGAACAAACTGCCACAAATTTTACATGATGACACTAGAACAAGAGGGAACCAATGAATTTAAAATTCAAATCGCTTATAAATCACCAAGGGGCATCCATCCGGCGACCTACACTTCTGGAAAATACATGCCAGTTATCGATATGGAGCTGTTCATTATCTCTACACAAGGAGTAAGCCCGAGGATGGTGATATGGCCGATGGAGGAGCAGGACTCTCTAACGAGCATGGGGTTGACAACTGCGGGCATTCCGCAAAAGACAGCATCAACAGTAGGGAATGTACCAGAAAAGGGGAGACACAAAGCAGAATTGGTTCGGATGTTGTCACCCTACCCAGGGGCACGTCGGAAAACCACAACAGAAAGGTGAAAGGATGGACGAATGGAGACCACGGGTAGAAACGAAGTTAATAAGTCATCTCTGAAGGACCTTGAGGATTGGGATCTCTTGGACAGCAGTAGAGGTCCTGCAAAATTGCAACACAAGTTGCAGCAGACAGTGCGAAGAATAGATACGAAGGTCGAAAATGGCTGCAATGGTATAAGGAGGTCCCTAATGCAGCTCCCCTGTTAGAGCTAAAATCCTAGGAAGGGGTGTTTTGTGTTAACCGAACAAAGCAAAATGAGCATAAGCGGTCACCATAATTGGTAGAAACAATGGAGCAAGAGCTGGACGAAGCGTTGTAGGAGACAACAAAGAAGCCATAGGACGACGAGCGTCACTCAAAGGAAGGTGAACCACGAAGCCACGAAAATGCATCTTACCGCACCAACAAGTGACTCGGGATGAGTCAAGATGATTGTGTTGGGGGACTGTTGGGTAGCGGAAGCCCCGCGTAACAGTCATGGGGCACGAAGACCGCAATTTTGGGAAAAGATTCCATGAGAAGCGTGGAGCGGGATTTGTAATAGGTTGAAGTCAAAGGGTAGTCCGCCCAAAAACAATGTAAAGAAATGTAAGTTGAGTCAACCCACCCATGGATCGCAGTCCATGGAAAGGTATAAATAGAGCAAGGCTCTATGGGTAGAGGAAGCTAAGTTTGGTTGTATGTTTTTGGATCTGAATTGTAATGGGTTTTCGAGGGAAGCACTTTGAAAGAGTCTGTAAGTCTGAGTCAGGGGTTTGGGGTAGTGGATAAAGGCTCTACAGCTATGTGCCTAGAGGCCTAGAAGAGTCTATAGCTGTGTGCGCGGACCCTTGCAGCTGAGTGTGTAGGGCAGATTTGGATGTATTGGTGATAAGTGGAAATAAAGATAAGTTTCTTCTGCAATTCTGTGTTACAACCTGAGTTATCACAAATTTGAATGTATGAATGGTTGATATAACTGTTAACCTATGAGCATATGTTTATGTTATAGATATATGTGAATATAAGTTTATTCTAAGTGCGCGAACTGGTTAGATATGTTAAATGTTTGCTTAAAGGCCATTCTAAGTAGATTTGAGGTACAATACTTCATCAAATAGATTAGATCTGTAAACAGTGCGATCATAGAATGTTAAAATCATTCTGGGTCCGAATCTGCATGAATATAGAGCAGCACGAGGCTGCTGAGCGGTGCATGATACCTCCAGACCACATCCATACATCCCAAGGGTGCAGAAACCTAGTTCCAACACCCTCCCCTACTACCTCGGGTGAGACCTCAATCTGCGCTCCACCGATTGTTGCCAAAAGGGCCTGTAGTTGTGGGATTTGCTTGGCTAAATAATTGTTTTGAACTTAGGTCAAGCCCATATAAGCCAACATCACCTGAATCAAAACAATTATGTGGATTTGTACCAAGATCTTCTAAGATAATGCCAACAATGAATTATTAGAAGAATATGCTCCCCCTGAACTTGTGCCAGATGTTTACTGTCAAATCTGATTATTGCATATATCGGTAAGAAATATCAAAGCATCATCATTAATTAGATATACATCAAGTTATCAACAACTTTATGAGGACCAATATATTTCCACATGTTATCAACAGATTGTAACCATCATCAAATAGAGCAGATAATTGACAGAACCATATCAGACCCCTTTTTCTTGAGTCTTGCCCACTGCTTTTTCTCAAACCAACATATACGCGACTGTGCCCATAGAAACCCACGTATGTATGTGAATACGCTTCATGAAACTCAAGCATAACAACCTTTCTCTGAAAAATAGGATTTAATAGCAGGATGATGCAGCAACTACTCCCAGCTTTTATCTAAGATATTAAAATGTTTCTCTGGGTAGTGGTTTAGCGAATATATTAGAAACCTATTCTTTGGAGGCAACATACTCTAATTTTACCTTTTGCTCAAGCACTTGTTCATGTAGAAAATGATATTTGATGGGTATGTGCTTGGTCTTGGAGTGCATGACCGGATTCTTTGAAATATTGATGGCACTTGTATTATCACATAGAATGGAGATGGGTAGAGTACATGTGATCTGAATGTCTTGCAAGGTTTGCATCATCCAAAGTAGTTGTGTGCAGAAAGATGCAGCAGCCACATATTCTACTTCAGTTGTAGATAATGCAATTGAACTTTGTTTCTTGCTGAACCAAGACACTAACCTGGAACCCATATAGAATGCACCACCACTAGTTCTTTTTTTGTCATCAACACTTCCTACCAAATTTTCATCTGTATATACAAGAAGAGTAAGATCTGTATCTCTAGGATACCATAAACCAAAGTTTTGTGTTCCTTGAAGATATTTGAAAATCCTTTTGACTACTTGAAGGTGTGATTCCTTTGGATTTACTTGGAATCTTCCAACTATTCCTACTGCATGCATGATGTTAGGTCAGGTACCTGTTAGATAAAGCAAACTGCCAATCATGGATCTATAAGTTGGTTGATGTACTGCTATTGATTCATCATTTGAGCTGAGACTGCATCCTGTTACCATTGGGGTACATACTGGTTTAGAATCTTCTATGTCGTACTTTTTCAAGATCTGTTTGAGATATTTTGTTTGTGAAAGAAAAATACCATATTTATTTTGTTGAACTTGTAGACCAAGAAAATAGGTAAGCTCGCCAAGAAAGGACATGTCAAATTCTTGTTGCATTACTGTTGGATTCTTCATTGCTACCAAAAATGATATCATCAACATAAACAACAATTATTAGCAATTTATCAGTGTCAATCTTTGTATAGAGATTGCTATCTGCTGACCCCTTTAAAAAACCCTGTTGGTGGAGATATTTGTCAAGACGGTAATACCAATCCCTTTGAGCCTATTTTAGACCATAGAGAGCCTTTCTAAGTCTGCATACAATTTTTGCATCATTTAAAAGAATGAATCCTTCTGTTTTTTCAATATAGACGTCTTCTTCTAAGTCTCCATTAAGGAAGGCAGATTTTACATCCACTTGGTATACTTTGAATTTCTGAAAACTAGAAAGAGCAAGAAACATCCTTATGGCTTCAAGTCCAGCAACAGGTGAAAAAATTTCTTCAAAATCTATACCTTCTTGTTGAGCATATCCTTTACAAACAAGTTTTTCCTTGTTTCTAATAACTTCTCCATTTTCATTCAGCTTGTTTTTGAATATCCATTTAGTTCCTATGATATTCTTATCATGAGGTCTAGGAACTAATTCCTAAGTATTATTCTTTTCAATTTTCTCAAGTTCTTCATTCATGGCTTTGACCCAACATTCATCTTTACATGCTTCACTTACATTTTGAGGTTCAGTGGAGGATAGCAAGGCTAGATAGCTTGAAGCTTCTGAAATAGTTCTTCTTGTCTGCACACTTGCCTCTTTCTGTCCGAAAATTTGAGTCTTTGGATGATTTTTCTGAACATAGCTGGACAAAGTTTTTTCTTCTACCGTTATCTCTTCTACTGGTGCTTCATTGGTTTCTTCTTTAGAATTAGTCTGATTTGATGTGGAAGGATAATCCTCATCTTCTTCATGATCTTTTGTTTTTATTTGCTTTGGATTTTTTCATGTTTCATCAACCACAACATCAATACTTTCAATAATTTTCCAAAGTCTTTTATTTTAACATTTATATCCTTTACTTTGGGAAGAGTAACCAAGGAGAATACCTTCATCTGCTCTGGGTTCAAAATTACCAAGTTTTTCATCAGTCCTTCTGATGTAACATTTGCTTCCAAAAACTTTGAAGTATTTTACAGTAGGAGTCTTACCATACCAAATTTCATGAGTAATTTGAGTGTTGTTTACCTGAACATTTGTTTTGTTGAGAATAGTGACAGCAACGAATGCAGCTTCACCCCAGAAGGTTGCAAGAGTTCTAGACTCATCTAGCATAGCACGAGCCATATGTTGAACAGTTCTGTTCATCCTTTCTACCATTCCATTTTGCTGAGTCCTTGCAGTGGATAATTCCCTTTTTATTCCATGTTCTTCACAAGAGTCAAAGAATTCATCCAAGGTAAATTCCCCTCCTCGATCAGATCTGAGGCATTTGATTTTACGATCTGATTCATTCTGAACCAAAGTTTTGAAGGATTTGAATTTTTCAAATGCTTCATCTTTATGCTTTAGAAGTCCTATCTAACACATTCTGGAAAAATCATCAATGAACAATATAAAGTATTCTTCTCCACGAGGTGACTTTTTCCTTCATGGTCCACATAAATCAGTATGAACCAGTTCAAGAGGCTTACTAGTTGATCCTTCCTTTTTGTAGAAGTGCGACTTGGTTTGCTTACCAAATTGACATGATTTTCATATTGTATTTTCTGGAATGCTGATATCCGGAAGATCACGAATAGCCTAGATTTTTCATGCTTTTCTTATTTGAGAGAATATTAGATGCCCCAATCTTTTGTGCCATAGCCAATGTTCATCATTTTTGGTTAGATAACACTGTTGTTGTCCTTCCTTGAGTATGTATAACTTATTTGGAGTTCTTATACCTTTGATCATGGTTTCACCTATATCAAGCTCATGAAAAACACATCCATTTGATCAAAATATTACTTCATTTCCTTGATCACACATTTGACTGACACTCAACAGGTTATGCTTTAGACAATCAACATACATAACATTTCCATCTTTAACTTTTTATTTTAAGAGAACAGAGCCTTTACCTTTTATGAAAGTAGGAGTATCATTTCCAAATGAGACCTTCTTTTCCTTTTCTAAGGCATTCTATGACTGAAGTTTTTCTTTGTCACATGTCATGTGTTTTGAGCATCCACTGTCAATGTACCACTGATTTTCTTACCCTTCTACATACAAGGCTATACCACATATTTCTGGTTGTGGTTCTTTATTTTTCCATATTTTGGGATTTACTAAAGTTTGCTCCTTTGGATATGTTTGCCAAAATTTACTCCTGCATTCAGATTCTTCATGAACGAAGTTGTTGCCTATAGAGCATTCTATTTCATTTTCAAGAAGAGAAAAGTTATTGTAGGTCCATTTCATGATCCCTGTCACATTCCTTTGATTTCGTGCTTCTCTAGTCATGATGGTCTTATAAGAAACACATTGACCCACTTTGTGTCCA
Organism: Pinus taeda; assembly: GCA_000404065.3. Classification (NCBI taxonomy): domain Eukaryota; kingdom Viridiplantae; phylum Streptophyta; class Pinopsida; order Pinales; family Pinaceae; genus Pinus; species Pinus taeda. The sequence goes on from APFE031145372.1 coordinate 57,163, forward strand.
AATTTATGACATGAAAAACATTGGCCATTAAAGAAGTTCTTGCGATTATCGAATCTACTGACCTGGTGATTGTAGTTTCTATTGATATTCATTCTTGAGGCAAATTGAGTATGATTTACTTGAGGTTTGTTGTAGATTCTATTCATCCTTGAAGTAAATTGAGCCTGATTTACCTAGTGATCTGCTTTATGCCTTTGCTGATGATTGTCAAATTCTTCACTACTCTTTGCTGCATCAAGATAGCTTTTAGTGGAGGTTGACGGATTCTGTGCTTGAGATGCTTCTTCAATATATCCAAGACATGTCTTTATCAGTGGAGAACGTTGCACTTTGATAATTTCATTTAATGTTTCTGATCCTTTAGCAAATCTAAGATTGAGAGATTTTTTTTTCTCAATATCCTTTCTTAGACCCACAATTTCACATTCCAGTTTTTCATTGTGTTTTTCTCTTTTAGCAAGTTGGATTGTCAAAGTATCTATAATCATATTCTTTTCTTCTAAACAAATTTTGAATTTAGATATTTCTTCATAAAGATCATCTTCATCTAAAGCATCCAAGAAATTATAATCTTCAAAAGCCATCAGAAGTCTATAGTCATTACTATTTTCATCTTCATCACTATTTGATAAGCCATCACTATCTTCATGCATATAGTAGCTTTCCTTACTTACACTTTGTTTTCTATTCCATTTTGTTGATTCTTTACCTTTATCAAGCTTATATTTATGAGGAAATTTTGCAGCATAATGACCGACTCTTCCACAAGTAAAACATTTGAAAGATAGTTTACCTCTGAATCTTCCAAAACCCTGTTGAAGGTTTTTGACAAAGTTTGCTTCTTCCTCTCCTTCTAAAATATGTCCTAATTCATTGAGTTCTTCTATTCCTGAAGCTTTAAATGTAACTTCTCTCATATCTGATGGACCTCCCTTTCTCATTTCGAAAGAAATTAAGATTCCGTGCAGCTATGTCATATTAATAGTCTGAAGATCCTGCTTTTCTTCTATGGCAGATACTTTTGATTCAAACTTAGTAGACAAGGATCTTAAAACTTTTTCAACTAAAGTAACTTCTTTTATCTCTTCACCCAAATTCTTCATGCAATTAACAATATCATCTATATGTAAGAAGCAACTAGCTATACTTTCATCATTGTGCATTTTGAGAGTTTCATATTGAATTCTGAGAGTTTGCAGTTTTGCACGTTTTACCTAACTGTCTCCTTCATAGCTTAGAATGATCTTGTCCCATATTTCTTTGGTGGATTTGAGCTGCATAACTTTGACAAATTCTGATTGTGAAAGACTCCCCAATAATGTATTGACAGCCTTGCCATTGGTTTCATATTGCTTTTTACCTACCGCATCTGTAGGAATTACTGATGGAAATGTATATCCTCCTTCCACAATTTCCCAGACATCAGTTCCAAGAGATTGAAGATAGGTTGTGGTTCTTACCTTCTAATAAATGAAGTTACTCCCATCAAAGATTGGCAGTCTGATGGATCCCTCTTTTTCGTGGTTACTCATGATGATGGACCTTCCTTCAAGCAATCAAGCTTCTTCTGAAGGACTTGCTCTAATACCAAATGTTAGAAATAATACTGAGAGGGGGGTGAATCAGTATTAGCGAGTCAATAATTTTCATTTCCATAATCAGATTCATATATGCTACTTTAGTTAATGGAACTTGCATGTATACACAATTGTGTTTAAGGCAACTAGCATATATCCTGCAGAATTATGATTCAGCTAATTCTTCATATGTTGATCTTTAATCAGTGCATCAAAACCATATAAATAGTAACTAGGTGCAGTAAAAACAGAACAGACAATCACACAGAAGAACACAAGATATAAGGTGGAAACCCAATGTTGGTGAAAACCACCTGCTGTAATCGTCTATATCTTATTTTTAAATTAGAAACTTCTTTTTACAATTTTTGTACTGATGCAGTCTTATACCAGTACACAGGCTTCTACCTGGAGAAGGCTACAACCTTCTCTCGTTCTCTAGCTTCTCCTGGAAGGGAGCTACAACCCCCTAGCTCTTGTACTAGCTGATATGTTTACTAGTACGTAGGTGTCGGCCTATAGAAGGCTCCAACCTTCTCTTTTCTTCCAGGGACCACGTTTCATAATTTTTCAGACTAGATCCATCAATATCATCATTCAATCATCAAATATATCTGCATCAACCAATCTCGTTTTGAACCAACCACAACTGAATCAACCAATCACTTTGATAACCCTTTAATTAGATCTTTTCAATATTAGATCAAGGTGGTTGATCTTTTCAATATAGAAGTTTAGTGCAAGGTCATCATGCCCTTTGGAAGTTTAGTGCAACCTGGGCATCATGTAGGGCAAGGTCATCATGCCCTTTAATTAGATCAAGGTGGTTGCCTTCCACTGGGGTACTTCTATATTCCACACATGCTCTACATGATGCCCGGGTTGCACTAAACTTCCAAAGGGCATGATGACCTTGAAAATGCAACATTTCCATTCGGCAATAAAGAATTGGAAATTTTGATGATATTGATAGTTGATTGACACCCCAAAGCACCCTCCTTTTCGAAAACGCTAATATCACTTTGCTTGGCATTGAGGAATCTTGATGATGTACCTAATAGAACCATCATCCCCATATATTGGCTTTAACACTACTTGATGGGCATGCCTTGATTCAAATCCAAAATGATTATGATCACCTTTAGGATGATTAAGGAGGGCCTGTATTACCTCATGAATCCCAAAAATGTTGGAGAGAGACTACACAATGTTATCTAGACGGCACCCAAGAAGATGAGGCAAGGCACACTGTGTTGGGTTTTTGACACATGGAGATGTTTTGAGGCTTGATTTGAGGACTGTTACCACTCAAAGTAAAAGGGGTTCTAGGAGGGGATCCTATAGAGAAACTGTTATCACTCAGGTTGTCCCTAGGCTCCTGTTTAGGGATACGGTCGAGGTAACCACAAACCAATCTTTGGATTGCAGGTTCTAGCCCACCTGCAATCACAGAGGGCTCTCTCTTAATGTTTCAACTTCGTTGATGATTTTAGGCTAGCTTTTGGCTCAGGGGTTTTTGTTTGTGTTTGGATGGAAGGGAGAAATCTCAAGCAAAGAGGCAAGGTAAGGTGTGGTAAGTTTCAAACCATTGGGCATGGAGTCATGGATTAAGGCTTGCTATTGCGTTTTCTTGGTCACAAGAGGATTAAGGAGCGAGATAGCCACACATGATACAATTATCAATCTACTGAAAGGATGGAATGAAGCTCAGAGATGAAAGGAAAAGGAGAATCATTTCATTAGACTGAAAAAGAGGAGAAGTGGATGAATGGTTATCTAGGAGCAGCTAGGAATTCCTAAACTCTCATTCATATGTGAAAGAAACAACGTAAACAAGATCATTTAAGTATACATGTTCATAACTATTTTGGATGAAAACATGAAAAAATGCAGAAATTGAGCTTAAGGTGTAGTTAAATAAATCCTAAGCTATTCTTCTTTTCTGCACTTTAGATGGCGGAACGGTGGTAAAACAAACATGAAAATTAACAGAGTTGAGAAACACTTATTGAACCATGTACAAGCACAGGAATTCCTTAATCAGTCCTTGGCCAATCAAGCACATCAAACAGTTTTGAAATCCATGCTTTCAGCAGTCTTTGATTATAGAAAGTATGATAGTTACAGTGTGGGTCTTTGCTTGAAGAAAACGTCGAGATATCAAGGATTAAGAAATTTCCTCGACTCACCCACCAACCAATCCCTTACTCCATCTTTCAGGGTGGTATATATAAGAAAAATATCAGAAAGTCATTTATTACAATTGACCTAAACAGGTCTGCAGGAAAAGCTTTTCTAAAACCTAAGTGTTGCTAGAATTAAATGCAGGTAAGTCCTTTGGGTTGTGCTAGAGGCAACTGAATCAAAAAAGAGTGCAATGTGGCCCTTGGAGGTTCGATGCGGTACTGCTGGAGTAACTGTGCTTCGGGATCTGTATTTCTGTTCTAGTGCGAGTTAAATGTGCAATAATTATGATTTGAGGGCTTTTGAGTGGCTTCGCCCTCTTTCTTTGACTTTGCTGGAAGGTATTAAATGTTCTCCTGCTTTGGGCCGCTGCTTAAGATTTTCGCTGATACTCTTTTCCACTACACTGATAACCTCTCCCGCCTTCTGATACTCTTTGATGTGCTTGTTCCCTGATGATTTGATCTGATACACTTTAATCTCCGTCATTGGTCTTTCGTTGTCTTTAAACCGGATTAATTTGGCAAAATCGGGTGATTTCGGGCTTTTTCGGCACAAAACGGGCCAAGGAATCAAAATATTCCCTAAATATTCCCCAAAACGGCCTATTTCCCGTAGCGATGCGTGATTAGCACTTTGTGCTAATCGTGCATTGAAAACTGCCTCTGTTTCTTGTTCCAGAGCTCCGAAGTGCGATTTTTCTTCCTGCGCGAATTTTCGGCTTTCTGGCTGCTGACGTCAACATGACGTCAGCAGTACGGTGGATGACATCACCGGTGGGTCCTGGTACAGATGTGATATGGTGGGGTGCTCATACTTGAAGGCGATGCGATGAATTTCTCTGATGCGATCGCAATATCACATCGGCGGGGAACGGGAAGGTATTCTAGTTGGGCATGCGACGCTTGCGACTGTCGATCGTCGATATCGCGATATCGCGTTGGGTAACAGTGGATGGGGCATAACTTATATGCTGAGAATATTGCGATCTTGCGATGCGAGTTGGCTTTCTAGGATCTGCGGAGTGTTAAGGAAGTCGGATGGGGTTTATTGTGGTCAGAAGGAGTGAGTAAGTGGGTCAGAAAGGCATTTGAGGCTTCGGAAGGGGCCCGATAACCTAAAAAGGGATTTTATACTTTGGAAGGAGTCCATTGTATTTGGAAGATGGTTTGAAGGGGCAGCGTGAGGACTCTTGCTAAGTTTCAGGTAAACTGAGGAATTCCCGGGGGTACTTATGGTTATTTTTCAACCAGGGGGAGGGATATTTACATAGGGGATGGTTTACATAGTTTTAGTAGGGTGATGGGAAAATATAGGGAGTTAAATATTAATGTCAGTAGTTAATATGGAGATGGTAAGAAAGCGCTAAGTTTGGGAGATCTTAGGCTGTTATGAGGGGATAGAACCATTTTAAAGAAAGTATGGAATATCTTTGAGTAAAGCAGATCTTCATCCAAGCTAATGATATGAAAATGATGGAACTTAAGAGGTATCAAGCAGATCTTGACCTCTTTTGGGGAAATTAGTTAATGATTGGGGGAGATGGAGAAAGGAAGTTAGTTATGCCTGTTTTTGAGCTTCTCGCATAGAACTGCCTGGTGATTGTGTCATGAGTAAAGATGACTCCTGGAAACCTGGAACTGATCAGCAACCAAGATTCAACAACCTCAAAACTACCTACCCAGCCTACTTACCTAACATTTTTTCTTCTTTTGGTTTGGGTGCACTTAGACTTGCAAACCCATCATTTCAATTTTTATTTTTCATGCTTTCCTATCTACAGACTACCCTTATTTCATCCGAAGGCCCAGATTAAGCTGTTGGGCTCCTTTGATTCTCTACCTATCTAAGAATCTGCCAAGATTAAACTGTTTGGACAGATTTTCGTTCTCTATATGCTAAAATAGGAAATTTAAACCTAGGGAGACCAAGATTAAGCTGTTTGGACCTCCCTTTAACTGAAGATTGTACAACAGTGGAATAACTTCTCAAAATTTGGAAGGCAGTTAAATGAACTCTGAGTAGCCTTCTTCGCTTGGAGACTGTTAAGCAAATATGGAGCATTGTAGCATGCAAAGTATGACATATTTGGTCTGTAAAAATGTCAATCATGAAATATGAGTAACCTGCTGCAGCAGGAGGCTAATAGTGGCTCCACTTGGGGATGGCTTTTCCTTACGAAAAGTCAAGAACAGCAGGTCAGAATGCCTTAGTCTTTAATTGTTGCTGTTCTCTGCAAAATTCCCTTTGCCGGCTGCCTTATTAGTCCTACCTACCTATCCTAACCAGCACTTACTTTGCTGTCAGGTGAAATCAAATAACCAGTGCAGCCACTTAAGCAACTGAAAAAAGAGATGAACTGGCTGACTGATTGTTAATGAACTTGGAAGCACTATTCGGTCATGTGCCCCCATAATCAAAATTGTGGCATAGAAAGGCTGCTGCTGATGTATTCGGTCCTCACAGGGAAAGCATGTTAAAGAACTTGAGTTAAGAAGAAGTTCTATGTAGTCTGCAATAGGATCAATAAAAACATCATGTGGGATAGTTTCTTCTGGGCCTTCTTGGTCGGATGGAACAGCTGCATCCTCAGTGATAAGCCCTGCAACTAATCCTTCAGTCTTTCCCTTGAAAACATAATTATCCTCCATCTGTAAGTCAGGAGGTTGTACCATTTCCCCATGACTTGGGGAAGGAAGATTTTGGAAAAATTATTTAGGATCGCGAAAACTATATGACTGAATTTGAGATTGCAAGAGTTCAATTTCATTTTCATATCTTTCAACAACTAACTCAAGAAAAAGGTTACTCGGGCGTCCTGCTGTTTTTAACAACACCAATCTGAAAAATTCTTCATCAAGCTGAAGTTCTGATAAACTTTCCCTGAATTCATCTAAAGCTCTATCAAATGAAAGATCTTCCACGAACCCGGTCATCTTGTCTTACTGTTAATGCTTTGGAATATGGACTATTGGGTTGTAAAATTGGTTCATTCCTCAGTGGAGCCTTGATTGAAAATGAAGTGGAGTCGCCAGGTGGATGCCTTAACTTTGAAGTGCCTGATCTCTATCCACCATCAAAGATCAGAACTAAACATGAAAAGCTCTGAAGAAAAGGAGCACTTTCTCCAGAAAGCGGGGTTTACAGTAATGAACAAAATGATTTAAGTCCCCAGAGGAGTCGCCATTATGTATCACTCAAGTTGTCCCTAGGCTCCTGTTTAGGGATACGGCGGAGGTAACCACAAACCAATCTTTGGATTGCATATTCTAGCCCACCTGCAATCAGAGAGGGCTCTCTCTTAATGATTCAAACTTTGTTGATGATTTTTGGCTAGCTTTTAGCTCAGGGGTTTTCGTTTGTATTTGGATGGAAGGTAGAAATCTCAAGCAAAGAGGCAAGGTAAGGTGTGATAAGTTTCAAACCATTGGGCATGGAGAAATGGATTAAGGCTTGCTGTTGCGCTTTCTCGGTCACAAGAGGATTAAGGAGCGAGATAGCCACACATGATACAATTATCAATCTACTGAAAGGATGGAATGAAGATCAGAGATGAAAGGCAAAGGAGAATCATTTCATCAGACTGAAAAAAGAGGAGAAGTGGATGAATGGTTATCTAGGAGCAGCTAATAATTCCTAAAGTCTCATTCATATGTGAAAGAAACAGCGTAAACAAGATCATTTAAGTATACATGTTCATAACTATTTCTGATGAAAACATGAAAAAATGCAGATATTGAGCTTAAGGTGTAGTTAAACAAATCCTAATTTATTCTTCTTTTCTGCACTTTAGATGGCGAAACGGTGGTAAAACAAACATGAAAATTAACAGAGTTGAGAAACACTTATTGAACCATGTAGAAGCACAGGAATTCCGTAATCACTCCTCAGCCAATCAAGCACATCAAACAGTTTCGAAATCCATGCTTTTAGCAGTCTTTGATTATAGAAAGTATGACAGTTACAGTGCGGGTCTCTGCTTGAAGGGAATGTCGAGATATCAAAGATTAAGCAATTTCCTCGACTCACCCACCAACCAGCCCCTTACTCCATCTTTCAGGGTGGTATATATAAGCAAAATATCAGAAAGTCATTTATTACAATTGACCTAAAGAGGTCTGCTGGAAAAGATTTTCTAAAACCTTAGTGTTGCTAGAATTAAATGCAGGTAAGTCCTTTGGGCTGCGCTAGAGGCAGCTGAATCGAAAGGAGTGCAATGTGGCCCTTGGAGGCTCGATGTGGTACTGCTGGAATAACTATGCTTCGGGATCTGTAGTTCTTTTCTGGTGCGAGTTAAATGTGAAATAACCATGATTTGACAGTTTTGAGTGGCCTCACCCTCTTTCTTTGACTTTGCTGGAAGGTATTAAATGTTCTCCTGCTTTGGGCTGGTGTAAAGATCTTTCGCTGATACTCTTTGCCACTACATTGATGGTTTCCGCCGCTTGCTGATACTCTTTGACATGCTTTTTCCCTGTTGATTTGATCTGATACTCTTTAATCTCTGTCACTGGTCCTTTCTTGTCTTTAAACCAGATTAATTTGGCAAAATCGGGCGATTTCAGGCTTTTTCGGCGCAAAACGGGCCAAGGAATCAAAAGATTCCCCAAAACGGCATATTTCCCGTAGCAATGCGCAATTAGCGCTTCAAGCTAATCGCTCATCGAAAACTGCCTCTGTTTCTTGTTCTGGAGCTCCGAAGTACGATTTTTCGGTTTCTTGGCTGCTGACGTCAGCATGATGTCGGCAGTACGGCCGATGACGTCAGCGGTGGGTCCCTGGTACAGATGTGACATGGTAGGGTGCTCATATTTGAAGGCGATGCGATGAACTTCTCCGATGCGATCACAATATCGCATCGGCAGGGAACGGGAAGGTATTTTAGTTCGACATGCGATTCTTGCGATTGCCGATCGCCGGTATCGCGATATCGCATCGGGTAATGACAGATGGATCATAACTTATATGGTGAGAATATTGCGATCTTTCGTTGCGAACTGGCTTACTAGGATCTGCAGAGTGTTAAGGAGGTCGGCAAGGGGTCTATTGCGGTCGGAAGGAGTGAGCAGGTGCGTTAGACAAGCATTTGAGGTTTTGGAAGGGGTCTGATAACCTAAAAAGGGATTTTATACTCTGGAAGGAGTCCATTGTATTTAGAAGATGGTTTGAATGGGCAGCATGAGGGTTCTTTCTAAGTTTAAGATAAACTGAACAATTCCTAGGGGTACTTATGGTTATTTTTCAACCAGGGGGAGGGATATTTTCATAGGGGACGATTATTTAAATAGTTTTAGTAGGGGGATGGGAAAATATAGGGAGTTAAATAATAATGTCAGTAGTTAATATGGAGATAGTAAGAAAGCACTAAGTTCGGGAGATCTTAGGCTGTTACGAGGGGATAGAACCTTTTAGAGAGAGTATGGAATATCTTTGAGTAAAGCAGATCTTCACCCAAGCTAATGATATGAAAATGATGGAACTTAAGAGGTATCAAGCAGATCTTGACCTCTTTTGGGGAAATTAGTTAATGATTGGGGGAGATGGAGAAAGGAAGTTAGTTATGCCTGTTTTTGAGCTTCTCGCATAGAATTGCCTGGTGATTGTGTCCTGAGTAAAGATGACTCGTCGAAACCTCGAACTGATCAGCAATCAAGATTCAACAACTTCAAAACTACCTACCCAGCCTACTTACCTAACATTTTTTCTTCTTTTGGTTTGGGTGTACCTAGACTTGCAAACCCATCATTTCAATTTTTATTTTTCATGCTTTCCTATCTACAGACTACCCTTATTTCATCCGAGGGCCCAGATTAAGCTGTTGGGCTTCTTTGATTCTCTACCTATCTAAGAATCTACCAAGATTAAACTATTTGGACAGATTTTCGTTCTCTATATTCTAAAACAGGAAATTTAAACCTAGGGAGACCAAGATTAAGCTGTTTAGACCTCCCTTTAACTGAAGATTGTACAACACTAGAATAACTTCTCAAAATTTGGAAGGCAGTTAAATGAACTCTGAGTAGCCTTCTTCGCTTGGAGACTATTAAGCAAATATGGAGCATTGCAGCATGCAAAGTATGACATATTTGGTCTGTAAAAATGTCAATCATGAAATATGAGTAACCTGCTGCAGCAGGAGGCTAATAGTGGCTCCACTTGGGGATGGCTTTTCCTCGCGAAAATTCAAGAACAGCAGGTCAGAATGCCTTAGTCTTTAATTGTTGTTGTTCTCTGCAAAATTCCCTTCGCCGGCTGACTTATTAGTCCTACCTACCTATCCTAACCAGCACTTACTTTGCTGTCAGGTGAAATCAAATAACCAGTGCAGCCACTTAAGCAACTGAAAAAAGAGATGAACTGGCTGACTGATTGTTAATGAACTTGGAAGCACTATTCGGTCATGTGCCCCCATAATCAAAATTGTGGCATAGAAAGGCTGCTGCTGATGTATTCGGTCCTCACAGGGAAAGCATGTTAAAGAACTTGAGTTAAGAAGAAGTTCTATGTAGTCTGCAATAGGATCAATAAAAACATCATGTGGGATAGTTTCTTCTGGGCCTTCTTGGTCGGATGGAACAGCTGCATCCTTAGTGATAAGCCCTGCAACTAATCCTTCAGTCTTTGCCTTGAAAACATAATTATCCTCCATCTGTAAGTCAGGAGGTTGTACCATTTCCCCATGACTTGGGGAAGGAAGATTTTGGAAAAATTATTTAGGATCGCGAAAACTATATGACTGAATTTGAGATTGCAAGAGTTCAATTTCATTTTCATATCTTTCAACAACTAACTCAAGAAAAAGGTTACTCGGGCGTCCTGCTGTTTTTAACAACACCAATCTGAAAAATTCTTCATCAAGTTGAAGTTCTGATAAACTTTCCCTGAATTCATCTAAAGCTTTATCAAATGAAAGATCTTCCACGAACCTGGTCATCTTGTCTTACTGTTAATGCTTTGGAATATGGAATATTGGGTTGTAAAATTGGTTCGTTCCTCAGTGGAGCCTTGATTGAAAATGAAGTGGAGTCGCCAGGTGGATGCCTTAACTTTGAAGTGCCTGATCTCTATCCACCATCAAAGATCAGAACTAAACATGAAAAGCTCTGAAGAAAAGGAGCACTTTCTCAAGAAAGCGGGGTTTACAGTAATGAACAAAGTGATTTAAGTCCCCAGCAGAGTCGCCATTATGTTATCACTCAGGTTGTCCCTATGCTCCTGTTTAGGGATACGACCGAGGTAACCACAAACCAATGTTTGGATTGCAAATTCTAGCCCACCTGCAATCAGAGAGGGCTCTCTCTTAATGATTCAAACTTTGTTGATGATTTTAGGCTAGCTTTTAGCTCAGGGGTTTTCGTTTGTATTTGGATGGAAGGTAGAAATCTCAAGCAAAGAGGCAAGGTAAGGTGTGATAAGTTTCAAACCATTGGGCATGGAGTCATGGATTAAGGCTTGCTGTTGTGCTTTCTTGGTCACAAGAGGATTAAGGAGCGAGATAGCCACACATGATACAATTATCAATCTACTGAAAGGATGGAATGAAGATCAGAGATGAAAGGCAAAGGAGAATCATTTCATCAGACTGAAAAAGAGGAGAAGTGGATGAATGGTTATTTAGGAGCAGCTAAGAATTCCTAAACTCTCATTCATATGTGAAAGAAACAGCGTAAACAAGATCATTTAAGTATACATGTTCATAACTATTTCTGATGAAAACATGAAAAAATGTAGAAATTGAGCTTAAGGTGTAGTTAAACAAATCCTAATCTATTCTTCTTTTCTGCACTTTAGATGGCAGAACGGTGGTAAAACAAACATGAAAATTAACAGAGTCGAGAAACACTTATTGAACCATGTAGAAGCACAGGAATTCCGTAATCACTCCTCGGCCAATCAAGCACATCAAATAGTTTCGAAATCCATGCTTTCACCAGTCTTTGATTATAGAAAGTATGACAGTTACAGTGCGGGTCTCTGCTTGAAGAAAAAGTCGAGATATTAAAGATTAAGCAATTTCCTCGACTCACCCACCAACCAACCCCTTACTCCATCTTTCAGGGTGGTATATATAAGCAAAATATCAGAAAGTCATTTATTACAATTGACCTAAACAGGTCTGCTGGAAAAGCTTTTCTAAAACCTAAGTGTTGCTGGAATTAAATGTAGGTAAGTCCTTTGGGCTACGATAGAGGCAACTGAATAAAAAAAGACTGCAATGTGGCCCTTGGAGGTTCGATGCGGTACTGCTGGAGGAATTGTGCTTCGGGATCTGTAGCTCTGTTTTGGTGCGAGTTAAATGTGCAATAATTATGATTTGAGGGTTTTTGAGTGGCTTCGCCCTCTTTCTTTGACTTTGCTAGAAGGTATTAAATGTTCTCCTGCTTTGGGCTGCTGCTTAAGATTTTCGCTGATACTCTTTGCCGCTACATTGATGGCTTCTGCTGCCTGCTAATACTCTTTGACATGCTTGTTCTCTGATGATTTGATCTGATACACTTTAATCTCTGTCATTGGTCCTTTGTTGTCTTTAAACGGGATTAATTTGTCAAAATAGGGCGATTTCGGGCTTTTTCGATGCAAAACGGGCCAAGGAATCAAAAGATTCCCCAAAGATTCCCCAAAACGGCCTATTTCCCGTTCGCGCTAATCGTGCATCGAAAACTGCCTCTATTTCTTGTTCTGGAGCTCCGAAGTGGGATTTCTCTTCCTGCGCGAATTTTTGGTTTCTTGGCTGCTGACGTCAGCAGTACGGCGGATGACGTCAGCCTGCTGACGTCAGTGGTGGGTCTTGGTACAGATGTGACATGGTGGGGTGCTCATGCTTGAAGGCGATGTGATGAACTTCTCCGATGCGATCACAATATCGCATCGGCGGGGAACAGGAAGCTATTTTATTTGGACATGCGATGCTTGCGACTGCCGATCGCCGATATCGCGATATCGCGTCGGGTAACAACGGATGGGGAATCACTTATATGGTGAGAATTTTGTGATCTTGTGATGCGAGCTGGCTTTCTAGGGTTTGCGGAGTGTTAAGGAAATTGGAAAGGGGTTTATTGCGGTCGGAAGGAGTGAGTAAGTGGGTTAGAAAGGCATTTGAGGCTTTAGAAGGGGTCCGATAACCTAAAAAAGGGATTTTATGCTCTGGAAGGAGTCCATTGTATTTAGAAGATGGTTTGAAGGGGCAGTATGAGGGTTCTTGCTAATTTTTAGATAAACTGAACAATTCTCGGGGGTACTTCTGGTTATTTTTCAACCAGGGGAAGGGATATTTACATAGGGGATGATTTACATAGTTTTAGTAGGGGGATGGGAAAATATAGGGAGTTAAATAATAATGTCAGTAGTTAATATGGAGATCGTAAGAAAGCGCTAAGTTTGGGAGATATTAGGATGTTATGAGGGGATAGAAGCTTATAGAGAGAGTATGGAATATCTTTGAGCAAAGCAGATCTTCACCCAAGCCAATGATATGAAAATGATGGAACTTAAGAGGTATCAAGCAGATCTTGACCTCTTTTTTGGGGAAATTAGTTAATGATTAGGGGAGATGGACAAAGGAAGTTAGGTATGCCTGTTTTTGAGCTTCTCGTATAGAACTGCCTGATGATTTTGTCCTGAGTAAAGATGACACCAAGAAACCTGGGACCGATCAGTAATCAAGATTCAACAACCTCAAAACTACTTACCCAGCCTACTTACCTAACATTTTTTCTTCTTTTGGTTTGGGTTCACTTAGACTTGCAAACCCATCATTCCAATTTTTCTTTTTCATGCTTTCCTATCTACAGACTACCCTTATTTCATCCGAGGGCCCAGATTATGCTATTGGGCTCGTTTGATTCTCTACCTATCTAAGAATCTGCCAAGATTAAGCTGTTTGGACAGATTTTCATTCTCTATATTCTAAAACAAGAAATTTAAACCTAGGGAGACCAAGATTAAGATGTTTGGACCTCCCTCTAACTGAAAATTGTGCAACACTGGAATAACTTCTCAAAATTTGGAAGGCAGATAATGAACTCTGAGTAGCCTTCTTCGATTGGAGACTGTTAAGCAAATATGGAGCATTGCAGCATGCAAAGTATGACATATTTGGCCTGTAAAAATGTCAATCATGAAATATGAGTAACCTACTGTAGCAGGAGGCTAACATGTCCTCTAGCTCAATTTTGGGCCGGTGGCCACGAATCATGAAACAGTGGTCCTGTATGCTCCACCTGTCTACCAGCCATTGTAAGAAGTCTACCTGGGCCCTCATGCTAGGTGTGGCCCAGAATTTAAATAGTCCACATGCTTTTAATGCCCATATTGTAGGTGGATGAATTAATGCAGCTAGATCCACATCCTCGTGCTCGCGTTCCCACCAAATAAACATTATTTATGTCCTACATTGCAAAAAAGATGTATTAAAAAAATTTAGTTCAAAACTTTTGGGTGGAAATGGAGAAAATTGGAATCTTTAAAACCTATTTCGTGGGGTCCGCACCCGCTAGTTGGGGATAGTGTGTAGGTCTGCACTCGTCCTAAGCAATAGGTGTGGAAACCCAATTTTTTCCTTTGTAGATAAAAGCTGTGATCCATAGGTGCCGCATGTTGCACCTGCGAACCCCCGTGAGCGTTTTTCGAAATACAAATTCTCCTCAAAAATCAATTTTAAAGCCTAAAACGAAATGCAAACGGTTGAAATGCATGATAAAGATGATGTGGATTACCTGGAGATAACGGTTTCTGATTCCAATAGATGAATTTTCCGCAATCTTCACAGCAAGTCTTATTCCGAAAATCTCTCACTTCTCACTCTAAAGTTGAATGGTAAAAATGAATGTACAAAAGCCCTTTTTATAAGGTTTTTTGAATAAATGAATTTTTAATTTATTTATTTTTTACTTTAAAAAGGTAAATTTTGATGTATTTTTATTTATTTTAAACATGTATGAGTAATGATTTGAGTTTTTGTGCAGAATATTGGATTTTCAAGGATAATTGATCATTTTCAACAAAGAGCATACTTTTTCACTTTCTTGGATTCTTCCAAAATTTACAAAAAGCAAAACATTGGATTCCTTTTTAAGCGCTTTTCTGACTCATAAAATATGTAAAGATCGCTGAGTTTTTCCCTTTTAAACTCATTAAATAGAATTAAAAAGGTGGTCCACGTACAACTCTTTTTCTGACCGTATAAAAATAAAAATATCGTCGGATTTTTTTCGTTTCAAGTTTGATATTGGTTTTAAAATGACGTGTCTTTGATCGCTTTTTTACTTTTTCGGATCGGTGCCACTAACTATGAAAAGTACTCCTCGATCGTAATGGTCAAGCGGTTCTCTCAAGTATTATTTTATACTTTTTTGGGCTTGGGGGACACAAATTTATGAAAAAGGACACCTATGGAGTTTCCTTAAGTTTTTCTTGTGACTCCCTAAATTGAAAACCACCGAGTTTCTCCGATACTGGACTCGTTAAAATTTAAACAGTAAATGACCTATTCACTTTTAAACAGGAACGAACCACTCCTTCTTAGCGTTCAAATTTTAAAGTAAGTTGGACTCATCTGAAGGATGAGCTTATAACCAAGAAAATGTTATCCTCCTCAAGCTTGTCAAAAATAAAGAGGTACTTGCTAGAAATGATGGAGGAAAAGAGAAAACATGAACCTGTTTGTTATACTTTGTGTTTTAGAAAAGTAGTTAACTGCTCTTGAACATGACACTTTTTGTTTACTTGGGTTGGGAAAACCTTTGCCTAACAGCTAATCAAACCATATTGAAAGTATTCAGCCGGTTTCTGGGTATTAGCTTTGGGTCAATTGTCAGCAAACCATCTGCAGTGTCGTTATGTGTTCAAGAGGTCAGTTCAAAAAAAGCATTCATTTGCAAAATAGTTGTCATCCATTTTGACCATCCCTGAATTAGCCCTTGCCAAATATATTTCTTCAAAACTTGATCTATGATTTCATGTTGTGGGCTTGCCTACGGCAAATCACTTTCTATCGACTTCAGCTCGTTATCTAGAAATATGATCTAGAAATCGTTAGTACCTTGGAATCTGCATACCCTAATGGCAAGTTTCTCGCCTTCGACGACAGGTTGCATCATGGACCTTCGATCAAAGGATTGTATGACATGTTCAACATCAACTCATTTTCACATTTCATGGATTGTACTGAGTACTTTGAGGGCCATTGACATTATTGGTGGTTTCTCTCACACTTGTTAACAGTTTACATCATTGACTGGTAGTCAAGTGGTTTTTACCATGTTCGACTTCAACACATTCATTCACATGCATAGAATCGTACTAGTTCGGGAAGCAAAAATCAAGATGTTGGATCTAGTTTCCACCATCCAGGCTGCGAGGAATTTTGTTATTCATTATACAGTGGACTATTCATAAACAGATGGCTGCACCCACACTATGTCTACATATCTATACTTGTGATGTATTACAAGATCATTTGTGTATGTTTTGATCTGAGCATGGGAATGCCTACCTCAGCGATGATATGATCACCTATATATATTTTGCATTGAATTCTTTTACAAGTTCCAATTGGGGTGTCCATAGGATGATCCTTGAAATGATAAAGTACTTCACTGTTCTTATATGACAAATTCTATCTTCATCTGTTACAAAATTCGCACTTTAGGGGGCAATCTGTTGCACAAAAATTGTCACTTTGACTTTCTGCAATCTTTGTGACTCCATCAACACTCATAATTTCCTCCTTTTCAAGTCTTGAGCCTCAATTCTTCGTATCAAGCCTTGAAAATAAGAGAAAGCCCTCAAAAGTCTCTAAAACTCTGGTTTCACACTTTCGCTTAGCATTTCCTGCGCTCCCGCACCTAATGGTCATGTCCCCTACGCACCTAACTGCTCTATCTCTGTGTTATGGGTGAAAACCCCTATAAAAGTTAAAAAGGCGTAAGTATATTCTTAAAAACTCACTTTGAGTCATTTCTGGAAGCCTCTGGAAGGAATCTTGAGGTGGCAAGTTCGCTCTTGTAAGGTTCATGCATCCCATACCTTAAGGAGCTAACCACTTGATGTGAGGAGCTTATCCCTTTGAAGAAGGACTCTATCCCTTCATAGGTGGACCTGTAACGTCCAAGTTCCTTTGCACTATAAAATGAAGCATTGGGCTGGTTACTTGGGAGGTTCAAAGCTGAATATTTTTGAGGTGAAATACTACTGGAACTTAGTCTTCCTAATTGAGCTTTTGCGAGAATAGATTACATACCTCTTTTATCTCATTTGGAAGAGTGTGAGGCTTGTCAAAGTAAAGGAGATTCCTGTTTCAGACCCTGGGAAGAGCTTGTGCAACATCAAGGCACCAAAGGTTGTAAGGTTCTTTTATTTCAAAGTTAGTACAAATAAGTTTATTTTTCTCAATAAGCTGTGTTTTATGGTTTATTTTATGGATTCCTTGATCAACATAATGAACATGATTTATTATATTAGTTATGCATGTGTTATTTGATGTGTGCTTGTTTGTGATTGCAAGTTCTCAAAAGGAAATTCTTTTAGACAGTTGAAGGATGGCTGCTACAAACTAGCGTTGGACTTAAGGTAGGGCATAAACACCTCTATAGTTTTTATTAATGAATCGTAAAATGTTTAGAGAGAGATATATTTGCTTGTCCTGCTTGTTGCTAGATATCTTTTGATACTAGGGAGATCGGCCTTGTCCGCAAGATCAATTTATCTGGCCAACACAACTAGTTATAGTCCCCAATAGAATGGCATTGCTGAATGTAAGAATAGAACAATCATTAATATGGCTAGGAGCATGATGAAAGGTAAAAACCTTCCAAGCATTTTTTGGGATGAAGTTGTAGCTACATATGTTTATTTTCTTAATAGATGCCCAACAAGAAGTGTGCAAAATATTACCCCTTATGAATCTTGGTGTGGAAGAAAACCCAAAATTTCTCATTTAAGTCTTTGGTTGCATTGCCTATGCTCGTGTTCCTACTGAAAAGAGAAGAAAGAATGATGATAAAATTGTGAAATGCATTTTTATTGGATATTGTCAGGAAACCAAAGGTTATAGATTGAACAATCAACAAACTGAATAATTAATGATTAGTTGTGATGTGTTCTTTGATGAGAAAGAAGAATGGCAGTGGAATCAAGATGTGCAACAACAAACACCAAGTATTGTTGTACATGAAGATGAATATTTTTCTTTTGCGAATCCATCGAGTAATCAAAATACTTCAAAGGCCACATTCACTCCATCATCCTCTCCTACTTCAATTCTTGTTTCAACTCCAAGTCCTCCTCTGAAGAAAAACAAAATCTTTAAATGAAATTTATGGTTATACTATTTTTACTTTAATGTCTCAAATTGAAGTAGAGCCAAGATGTTTTGAGGATGCAGTAAAAGAGTTGGTTTGGTGCAAAGTAATGGATGAAGAGATGACAGTGATTAAAAAGAATGAAACATGG
>APFE031145374.1:5513-45061 GCA_000404065.3 Pinus taeda
TGTCTTTACACCTACATCATCCAACTTGCTTATAGAAATCAGATTTCTGGCCAATGCAGGAATATGTAGAACACCCGGAAGGGTTCTAACCCTTCCACCTTGCAACTTCAACTTTACTTTTCCGTAGCCAATGATTCTAGCCTTCCTATCATCTCCTAAGAAGACATCATCACCATCATATTTCTCATACTCGCAGAACCACTCGCTATGGGAAGTGAAGTGAAAGGATGCACTTGAGTCAATCAACCATGCATCATGATCTACATGTGTACTTGAAGAAGCCAAGTACACATCCCCACCTTCATCTGAGGTGGTTTTCGCCTCTGCAGAAGGAGCATCATCAGATTCTTTTCCTCTCTCAGGAGCTTTAGATTTACATTCCCTTTTGTAGTGCCCTTCCTTTCTGCATTTCCAGCACACCACCTTTACAGATTTTCGTGGAGATTTATATCTCCCTCTAGATTTAGATCTCCCACTAAATGACTTATTTTTGTTTTTGTTCTGGGACCGTCCTCGTACATACAAGGCATCATCATTCTAGTTCTCCATATTTTTTTGTCTCATTTCCTCCATCAACAAGGATGAGACTATTTCATCAAACTGTAAGGCAGTTGCATTATTATCTATTGCAATAACCATACTATCCCATGAATCTGGTAGAGAACACAACAAACTGATGCACTAATCTTCATCAGAAATTTTAATATCAATAGATAATAACTGACTTACCACGGTATTAAATGCGTTTAGATGCTCTGTTAGCGAGTCTCCATCTTTCATCCTCAGGTTATACAGCTTTTTCTGGAGGAACAATTTATTGAGCAAAGACTTAGATTGGTACAAAGTCCATAACTTGTCTCACAAAGCCTTTGTCATAGCTTCTCCTGATACATTCAGCAATACTGAATTTGAAACACACAATCATATTGTTCTCTTTGCCTTCCGATCCAACTTCTTCCATTCTTCATCCGATACTCCCGTTGGTTTAGCACCTAGATCTACTGTGATCCACTGATCTTTATCCACCAACATATCCTCCATCTTGAGTTTCCACAACTCAAAACTCTGACCATTAAATTTCATTATCTCTATCTTTCCACCACTTGCCATCTTCTTTCACCACCAGAATCGATGTCGCAGATCTCCCACTGAACAGGGTCTACCATAGGCCCAAGCGAAACCCCTCAGCAAAAAAGGTGTCCCCTTGAAGCCAAAACAGTTTTGATACCAAATGTAGGTTTTAACCCCGTACAAAAATTACTTGCATACAAATTCTAAAACACAGAAAATAAACAATGCGAGAGAATAAAACATAAAACACATATACACAGATATTTTCCCCTGGACCCCAAAACTAGGACTACCAGATTGATTTTTCATTATTTTCCTTTCAATGTTACAATACATATTTATACATGCCGAAACATCCAATACCATGGACCAAAAACCATCGCGTCCAAAACCATGGACTGAAAACCATTGCGTCCAAAACCATGTGTGAAAAATCATGCACAAAACCATAGGTAAGTCTGCCCAACCTAATATATGGAAATTAGTGCAATGAAGGGGGGGCTCCATCCCCCTTCTAAACCCCCAGTTAACTACATGGGATGCTCTGGAAAGAATATAACACAGCCCAACAATAGGTTGTACTATATGTACCTTGAGATCCATTATCATTATCGATGGCTTCTCTCGCATATGTTAACAACTTACATCATTAGTTAGTAATCAGATGGTATCTACCATGTTCAACTCCAACTCATTTATTCATATGGTTGGACTCATATTATCAAGTGGTGAGGTAGAGACCCCATATCTAGTTCCATCCATCTGGGTTGCAATTTCAGGATTCATACAAGATTACAAAGTATGATGGCTATGATCATTTAGACAATCATCCAAGCATAGCTCCATATTTTGTCATCAATGCACGAGACTTCTTGATTATTGTACATATAATATTGGCTTATATGTTGAGTATGGGTATGCCTCCCTCAACAATGGTGCCATCATGATAATATGTATTGTAATAGATGGTGATATCGACTAATTTATTCTTGATCCAGACTTGTCACGAAGTAAAGCACTTTAGTCCTCAACCACCATTTCTGACTTTGTACTTTAGGGGGCAATCTATTGCATGCCATTTTATCACATCCACTTAAAAGGTCTAAAAATTGGATCAATTAACATCCTTGAACACTTTGTCATTATCCCTTTGCAAAGCCCCAAGCATCACCTCTCCAAAAAATGAGTTTTTGGGTCAACCGGCTCAAAAACATCATTTTTAGCCCCAACACGCCTTGCATGCATGTCCACTTGTAATGGTTACAAGTTGCATAACTGAGCACCTCCATTGATCGACACAGGTTTTTCTACCCTGGAGGTGTGATGGTTCTAGAATTTTAGGAAAATTAAAAAAAAAATTGAAACTTCTCGTTCCAAAAGCTTCTAAGGTGGTTTTAACTATTTACCATGGATAGATATCTAAAATTCCTTCTATAAATGTCTTATATCTTATCCTTTGAGCTTATCCCCCATAATAAGTGGATCTCAAGCCTAGTTTGGTAAATCCTAAACTACCATGCTTACCCTATATATTTACTTCCTCCCATAGAATCTAGGTTGGATTTTGGAGATTATTAGTGCCATCATATTTTTTCTTTAAGCTTAAGGAATCATCATCCATTTGAATTAGGGCTGAATGTTTGATGAAGGACAAAAAAATTCTTTGTGGCAAGGAAGGACAAAAAATTGGGGAGATATCTACAAATTCAACTTCCATATATGGTTCTAACTCTCTCCTTTATTTATTAATACAAAAAGCACTTTATTTTATTATACTTGTGGCATGTTGATACTTATGTATTTCAACGCCATGTTGACCCATTGATTAGAGACATTGGATTATGCTATGTGGATATTGTAGTTCCTTTGCTTGTTTTTCTCACTGTTGTAGGTTCCATTAATAGCATGTGGAGCTAGAGTTGGAACTTACAAGTGAAGAGAAGATGACTTATTATGATCCTAGGTAGGTCTCTTTTCCGTATTCTAATCTCTCTAAGGAAAGATTTGATCATTTTTGTAACAACCCTGATCAAAAACTCTTGTAAAAATATACAAGGCCACGGATGATGGGACACATATTCCAAGTTGAACGGTGGGGGAAACATCCTAGTGGGTGTTGATTTGGTTTATTATGGTTAAGGAAATTGGCAAAGGAAATGGAAAAGGCTTTGGAAAGGAAAAACATAATTTTTGGCACATTTATTTATGAAAATATGGAAATTAGGAGAAAAAGGAGGTGAAAGGTCACAGGTTGCATGTGAGGAGAAAAATGAAGGAAAATAATGGAAAATGAAGAAAATAGAGGCGTCGTTGATAAAAAGGCTTCTGACAATTAGTTGGAAATCTCTTAGTAAGTGTAAGCTCTTAGCTCAAGTTTTGGCTCTGGTTTTGCATGGGATCAAGCAAGGAAAATAAGGCAAGAGGAAGCAAAGGTCAAAAAGGGAAAGGCAAGATCAAGCAACTAGAGTAGGATTCATTGAAGGTATCTATTTGCATGTGTATTTTCCTTGCTAGATTTGGCATGCATGGTATTTCATATGGTTCTTTTACCGTTGTGGCATGGGTTTTACCAGGTGTAATAGTGTTTTAAGCCTAGCCTTGCCATTTCCAGATAGCCATGGTGTGATGGGGTTCTCATGTTTTGGTTGAGCTGGGTTGTCAGATGGATTTGAAGCTAAGTAAGGTGGATCTCTGAAATGATAGAACACATGGCCTAGTAACCCCTGAACCAAACTATGGGTTGCAGTAAAGCTGGATTTTGTGTTGCCTCAGATGGCCTAGGAATCCTTGTCGGTGAATGGAAGGATATACAGTAAAACCTAGAGGATGTTTTCTCTTCGTTGGGCCTTCTAATCTCGGGTTTGGGATATGCAGTAAAGCCTGGAGAGTCAGTTGCATTTTAGGACCTATTGATTCCGTGTGGATTGCAGTAAAACCTGAGAGACTGGGTTCTCGGTTTAGGGCCTGGTGATCCGGGTTTGGAATGTGGTAAAGCCTAAGAGATTAGGAGACAGGAAAATTCTTCATGGTGTAGGTGGAGAAATCCGGTAGCATCCATGCTTGTTGGCCTAGTGATCAAGTGGAGATCATGACAAAGCCTATTATGATGTGTTCATTGTGTTGGCCTAGTGATCAAGAATGGATTATACTAAGCCCTAGTCTCCATTAATGAGGGTGAGGTGGTTTAGCCTCGGTATGCCCTGGTTGGTTCTTTTGGTTGAGTCCCATATTCATGCTTGGAATATGGCATGGGTTTGAATGGCTGAAGAGAGATTTGGCTCAACCATTCTATGGTCAGATGGAACGTGGAAGTCCCATCCCGATTTAGATTTTTCATCTTCAATAAGAGGTTATTTCTCCTTGTATTTCTATGAGCATTATACTGGATTATATGAGGTTTATATGGTGGTGAGTTCATTGGTATTTTATTCCCTATTATGTTGGTTACGTATATGTTTTATGACAACAACTACGTATGTCTCCCATCATGTTTTGTACTTGTATATGAATGAAGAATGTATCTATGACCTAATTGATGGAATGGAAGTTAATGTGTTGAGGCATCAATGCTTCACATTGAATCTCATATAAGTATGAGACCCCTATGCTTAGATATGTTATTTATACCTATAGATTACACATTTGTGATATGTTTGATGAAATTCCTGTGATGGGTAGTAGGGGTCCAATCAAGGTCTCATTCAAGTAATTTATTTAGTAATGCCATTTCCATGTTATGTTATTGTTTTGAAGGTATCATGAATTTCTAGGAAGTGACCTAGGCGTTGGGCCTGAAAAAGTGGCTTTAATCTCGGGGACTTTGGCACATAACTTGAAAAATGAATCTCTTGACATTGGCAAGAAAACTTGTGAGAGCTATAGAAAGTTTGAATAATATGACACTTATTCATAGAGATTATCTCGATTATACACTATTGTGGAATACTTGCATAATACATAACCTCCTCTACATTGATCATCAATTTAGCAGCATTAAAAACAATGAAACATCAATCGCATGCACACATTAACACAGTATGTAACCCGGAGAAAGCATACAGCTGAAAACCCCACACTATCTATATATTATAATGATTGAGAACATGTAAAAATACATAGTACAATACTCCTCACAAGTACTCAATACTATCTCCACCTGTTACACACAAAACTAGCTTAGATCCGAACAAGTCATAGGTTCAAATCTCCTCCGCTGCTTTGCCTGCCTCCATTGCACAATCCAAAGTGAAAATCATGTGAGCACAGGCTACAATTACCTTGGTATTGGGCCACACTATGCAGTCCTCATTGGCTTAGCTCAATCCCATTGATTGTGCAAGATCTCATGCACAACTATAGTCACAACTAATAGCAATCTCAACCTCTAACACCTGTCTCCACTGAACTGTACATGCACTGAGTTAACTGATGTATTCTTCAATTGCTTTATGAGTTAATAATTAGTAAATTAATTTAACAATTAATTCACATCACTCATCACTAGTGTATTATGTAGTTAGACTAAATACAACTAGTTTAACGAAGTCAAACTAAACACAACTCCATCAACTCCACAATCAACTCCACTGAAACTCAACCACATGAGTTCTAACTGAAGTCCTACATGAAATAGCTCAACTGACCCACAAGGAAAATGTATTTCCTCCTAACAGCTACATGTGCCACATCTGTAGCTCAAACTGAAGTGCTCCAAGAGGATAAGATAATGTTTATAGTCCAAATATTATTATGAGACAATAATATTCTACTGTTCTATTTTTAGCCTAGCAATCTAAAAATAGAAACCACCCATATGTCTAAAAATAGAAGTCCATATATTTTTACCAACATGACCAATCATCCACAAATAGCATCCTGCAACTCATAGACCATGATCCATATATCTAAAAATAGACATAGTCTAAAAATAGACTTTGCGCCAAAAATAGCCTGCGGGCCCACTTAGTGAAGGCAACTACTTTCCACTAAGCTCCATCATCTTGTTGCATTTTCAACACTCCCTCTCAACAAGATATGGATTATCTGCAACCCATATCCTAAAACTCTGGAATGTTCTCTATGCAACACATTTGCCCGGTCCACTTGCTCCAACAACACATGGAACAAAAACACTCCCAACTGACCACTCTGTTGGGCTAGGAACATACTCTGATGCTGAAGCTCTACCTGCTGCTAACTAATGCTCCCTCTCTGACATATGTGCTGCTGCAACATCTCCATGCATCTTGCACCATTGCACACTTCTCTGTGCCACCTAGCACTATGCAAAACACTTGTGCCTCTCGCATTGCTGCAGCCTGCTAGCTATACGTTGTCCTGGGATTCCCTACACTGTCGCTCTCTCTGCCGCTCCATCTGCATTTGTCTCTACCCAATCAGTCAGTTCCTACTACTCCACATCAGGGCTCCCATAGTGAAGTCTCATCGAAGAGGTTGGGTACCTCAAGGGTCCTGCCCCTCCTCCTTGGGACGATCAATCCACATCACCCCACCTCCTACCTGGAGGTATGGCTGCATGTGATCCCTCAGCCCAGCTGGCTCAAAGTTTCCCCCTACTGGAGGTCTCTGCATGAGTAGATGTCTCTACTCGATCTCCTCTCAGCTTCCCTTGTTGTGGCTACTCCACAATCTCCTAAAGCTGCTGCACCAATCGTGGCTCCTCCACAATCTTCTGAGACTTCTTCTAGCTCTGCATGTTGAGAGGTAATATACGCTCCCTATCAACCACCAAGTCTCCATCAATTGCCTTGCTACTCAAGGCTTTGCATGCATCTTGAACCTCAAGAGCATACAGGTTCTTGACCCGTGAACCAATTTGCCTCACATGTCTAGTGATGATGTGTCTAAGGAAAACCTTTCCCTTACTGAAGACTACATCACAGCCTCTGTCTTCCAGCATCGCGATCGACACCAAGTTTCTCCTCAGTCGTGGTACATACTTGACATCGGTCAAGATAAGACGAGCTCCATGCTCCCTCTAAAAAATAATCGTGCCTACACCTGAGACACTATACTTCTCATAATTACCCATTGCTATGACTATCTGGAGATATTTCTCCTCCAAAGTACTGAACAAACTTTTGTCACCAGTCATGTGGAAGGAAGCTCCACGGTCAAGAAACCAACCACTTCCCACCATGGATGAAACCATGCATGCGAATAGTGTGAAATCCAACTCGAACTGTGATGCAAGTGCCTCACCTTCAGATCCTTCCCTGGATCCCTTCTTGGATTTCTTCTTTGGGCAATTAGTAGCATAATGGCCCAACTCATGACAACGAAAGCATCACACTTTCGATTTTTCAACCTTCTTCCCATCATTGGAAGAACTAGATTCAGAAAGAGAACCCTTCACCTTCCCCTTCTTCACCTTACTGGCTAAGGCACAGTTCTCCTCATCATGCATGGATGAAGAACTATCTCTGGTGCTTTGTCTAATCTCCTCTTGCACAAGATCCGACCAAAGTCTCTCCCATCCTGGCAATTTCTCCCGACCATTGACAGAGTCCTGATAGGAATGCCAACTCTTTGGAATACCAAGTAGAGCCAAGCTCACCAAGTCCTCATCATCGACAGTCACCCCCACACTTCCCAGCTCATCCCGGCATTGGGTGAACTTCGCGAGATACCTGGGCATACTGTCTCCATTCTCACACTTAATGTTTCTGAGTTTATCCTTGAGCGCCAGCTTCCTCTGATTGCCCTTGCTTTGGAATAGATCTATCAACGCTTTCCACATCAAGTATGGAGAAGTCTTTCCATGCAGGCTGGACACAATGTGATCCTTCACGCCCTCCAACAGAATCCTTTGACACTTTGCTGTCTTCTTTTTCCAAGCATCAACTTGCGCAGTATCAGTAGGCTTTGGGACATCAGCCTCTATGAACTCCTTCAGCCCGTTATCATCTAACACTGCCTACATCCTGTCCTTCCATGCAATATAGTTCGAGCTGCCCTCAAGAGCATACTCCAATCGCAATCCGTTGAAAGACATTGCCAAGTTGATACCAAGAAAACATTGCGGAAAATTTGAATTCCACCAGCTCCAAACTCAACCGCCTCTGATCTAAAATTCATGAGAACAAAGTATTTCTTGTACAGAGATTGACTCTATGGATTTTTACCAAATATCTCACCTTCCAAAGGAAGGATGCATACAAAGGCTACCTGGCCCGATTACAGACTCTGCCTGAAGAAATAAGATGTAAACACTTTCTGAATAATAGATCTGATGATCAACAGCTCTGATACCATATAGAAATTTTGAATAATATGACACTTATTCACAAATATTATCCCGATTATTCATTATTGCGGAATACATGCATAATACATAACCTCCTCTACGTTGATTATTAATTTAGCAGCATTAAAAACAATGAAACATCAATCGCATGCACACATTAACACAGTATGTAACCCGGGGAAAGCATACAGCTGAAAACCCCACACTATATGTATATTATAATGATTGACAACATGTAACAATACATAGTACAATACTCCTCACGAGTACTCAGTACTATCTCCACCTATTACAAACAAAACTAGCTGAGATCCGAACAAGTCACAGGTTCAAACCTCCTCCACTGCTTTTCCTGCCTCCACTGCACAATCCAAATTGAAAATCACGTGAGCACAGGCTACAATTAACTTGGTATTGGCCCACACTACGCAGTCATCATTGGCATAACTTAATCCCATTGATTGTGCAAGATCTCATGCACAACTATAGTCACAATTGATAGCAATCTCAACCTCTAACACCTGTCTGCACTGAATGGTACATGCACTGAGTTAACTGATGTATTCTTCAATTGCTTTATGAGTTAATAATTAGTGAATTAATTTAATAATTAATTCACATCACTCATCACTAGTGTATTCTGCAGTTAGACTAAATACAACTAGTTTAACCAATTCAAACTGAACACAACTCCGTCAACTCCACCGAAACTCAACCACATGAGTTCTAACTGAAGTCCTACATGCAATAGCTCAACTGATCCACAAGGAAAGCGTATTTCCTTCTGACAGCTACATGTGCCACATCTGTAGCTCAAACTGAAGTGCTCCAGGAGGATAAGATAATGTTTATAGTCCAAATATTATTATGAGACAATAATATTCGACTGTTCTATTTTTAGCCTGGCAATCTAAAAGTAGAAACTGCACATATGTCTAAAAATAGAAGTCCAACTATTTTTACCAACATGACCAATCATTCACAAATAGCATCATATAACTCATAGACCATGATCCATAAGTCTAAAAATATACTTTGCGCCAAAAATAGCCTGCGGGCCCACTTAGTGAAGGCGACTCCTTTCCACTAAGCTTCATCATCTTGTTGCATTTTCAACAAGAGAAACTCTAGATTTTTGGACATTGTCATGCCTATAGCATGACAACCACTGAGGCTTAAGTTCTCCAAAAGTTTAGTGGGACCCAAGGGAAAGTTTCTTGAAGTGTTGGATTGGTTCTGGAGGATCCTGATGGTGAAGTTGATTGTATGTATGGTGTGTTTCCATCGGTTCCACTTCCTTAACATGACTTAGGAGGTCGAATAGTATCATAGTGGCCTCTCATCGCATGTTTACTCTGGTTGGTTGGTTTCTTGGGAAGATGTGGGAGGAGGGTGTTACAGAGTGGTATCAGAGCATGATTCACCCTTCGGACAAGATGGGTTGTGTGTTGGTCATGCATTCATGTTGGTTGCATATGTGTTTCTTGTGCTTGTACTCCATGTGATTGTTACATTTTCATGGTGTTGATCATGGTTGTAGTGATTTCACCATGTGAAGGTTGAAGGTGTTGTCATGGAGTATGTATTCATGTGTGTATGGTTGAGTATGCATTGTAATGCACGTTAGTGTTCACATGCTTTCAAGTGCACGTGATGTGGTTATTATTTGCATGCATGAGGTCACGGTTTTTGTAGTTGATATGGTCATGCATTTATGACTAGACCCTAACTAGAATGATGTGTATATTGTTTCATACTCATGTGTTAGATGTCTATATGCAGTTGTTATGCATGTATGGTCTTCGTCACAGTTATGCAAGAAATGTAGGTCAAACATGCCTTATGAAGTCATGGTATGCAATTTAGGTAATCATGGTGCTATTGGTTGTTATGATGCTAATGTGTTGGATGAGATAGAGTAGGAGATGCAGATCATCGTAATGAGGTTGCAACATTATACTTTGAGGTAAGAGAAGATCGTCCTACATGTATTGTATGTTTGGCATGCAAGTATGTAAATTAATGATTGTTATGCATGAAGGACAAATTTTTATGAGCTTATGATGTGAACATGTTAGATAGTGGCTATTATGGATATCATGATCTTATTTATGCCTGAGTTGATATGTTGTGAAGTTATATCATGCTAACTAAATTGATCATGTAGACAAGATATCCTCCTCTGAGATACGTTAAGGTATGATTTCACCTATGTCATATATTTTGTGCTTGATTGTTTGATTATGTGATCTATTTGGTGTTCGAGTGTTTGGTGTCTATTACGTCATCTATTTATTTATTTAACATGGTATGTTTGCAAGTTGGTTCAATGTTTGATGAATTGCATAATGTGAGTATGTGTTCAAATGATATGGTTTTAAGATGATTGTACTAATAGACATGTGTTGAGACAGTTGATATGTACTTGAGTATAAGTAGGTGACAGTTGTAGTATTATGTCTAATGACTATGAGTTGATTATGGATTATGACATGATTGTTAGTCATGGTAAAGGCTAATTTCAAATTGATACATATGATTGTCTTGATGTTTGGAACATGTTTGGTATTAGCATGACAAGGTAACCATTGATGTGTTTATATAACTAATAGTTGGATGATGTGATAACACATAATAAGACTCAATTGCAACAAAGTAAAAAGGTAGAAGAAAGGAATTGGGAAAGAACTCCTTTGGCTATGTTTGGAAAGCATAATTCCAAACGAATGAGTGCTTTGCATGCTAGAAGTCTTCTTAACCTTAATCTTGTTTGAAATTATGTGGACATGTGCTAAAGTCATGAACTTGTATTTAATAGGTATACTAGCTAGTCTCTAGTTGCAGGTGGATCTGTCAAGAGAATTGGAATCCCTTGAGAGATGGTGTGGATGTGCTCAGTTGCATGAAACATGCTTGGCACAACAAGATAACGTAACTAGTATGTTGCTATTTTTATTTATGCATTGACAATTATTCATTCATGGAAATATGATGCAGGGAATTGCATGGCAAAGAGACTTCCATGAGATAATGAAGAAGGCTCAAGTTGAGCTTTCCTTGGAAGCACTAGGAACCATGGGGATTGTGTCATGGTGTCTGTTGTTAGTCTTGTGCTTTTGGTCTTTTGGTTATTTATTGTGCTTGGTTGTGGTTTTGTTATGTCTAGTGCCATGCCTTTCCACTTGTTTGTGGTGTCGTATTGTTGTTATTGGTTTTCATGATTTTCTTCTTGTTTGTTTCTTGGCTTTCTTTTTATGTTTTGAGTCTTGGGAATTCGTTGGGAAAGAGGAAAGTTGATGGAGCCCGAGGAGAGCTATGTGGTACCCTATAGGTAATATAAAATATGGATGAAGCTCGAGTAAGCGAAGCGGAAGGTAAGACTTTGATAATCGATTGGACTGGTTGGGTCCATTGTGGTAAATGGATGGTGGAAGTACAGACATGAGAAGGGTAACCAGAAAAGGTAAGGTAAATGGATCTGAGGTGTAGGATTCCTTATCTAAGTTGGGAACTGTTCTCTTCACCTAGACCTTATGTTATATGGTAACTAGGTTATGATCATGATTATGTTGATGTTTATATAAGTATACATGTATGTATGTATGTATGTCATGTATAACAGGGTCGTCATGGATCATGATTATTAACGCTAACATTTATATGTATATATATGTGTGTGTATGTATATTTTTATCTGACATGACCATGATTGTTTTATGCTAATGTTTATGTATATTTATGTATGTATCCATGTATCTATGTCACTATTTGACAGGGATCGTTCATGTAGAGGAATTATTTCTTATGCAGATGAATGGCATGAAGAGATTCTTGGTTCATGAGGAATCAAGTGGGAAGAGTAGCCTGACAAATCTACAAGGTCAGTATCATGTGGTTATGAGTTTAAATTATGTGATTATATTATGTCTATTCTATGGACAGGTCACTCTAGGGATACATCAGCAAAATGAAAGTAGTGTGGTCTGCGACATGCTGGGAAAAGCATGGATAAGGCACTAGAAGCAAAGTTGCCTGGAAAAGATAGCGTGATTTTTGGTGTGTGGTACTATTGTTGTGCATATGTTGTATATGTTGTACATGTTGCATATGTGTTGTTTTGCGCATGTGGTGTTGTGTATATGTAGTGTGTGTACATGTTGTTTATGCAATGTTATGTATAGGATGGTACAGAAGTGTTGTGCAAATATTGCATATGCGGTGTTGCATACATATCGTACTGTGTGCATAATGTATATGTAGCATGTGTGCGTATGGTGCTGTGTGCATGTTGGATATGCAATTTTGTGTACAGATGATGCTATGTACATGTGGCGTTGCATGCATGTTGTACATATGGCGTTGTGTGCATGATTGTACAAGTGGTGTTGTGTGCATGTAGTGTTGTATACATGTAGTACAAGTGGCGTTGTGTGCAGGTAGTGTTGTGTACATGTCGTGCATGTGTGGTTATGTACATGTAGTGTCATGTACATATTATGCATGTGGTACTGTGTACATGTGGTATTGTGTAAACATTATACATGTGGTGTGGTGTATGGGTGGTATTGTGTACATGTTGTACATACGGTATTGGTGTATGTGTGGTATTGTGTGCATGTCATGCATATTGTGTTGTGTACATGTGGTACTATGTATGTGCATTGTGTAGTCGTGGTATCATGACATGTGTATTTATTGTGTTGCACTTTGTGTTGGTACATGTACTGTGTGGCATTGTACATCGAGTATGTATGTATGAGTTCTATTGTATATTGGGTGTATGTGTATGAATTTTGAGGTTTCACATGTTGTGTGCAGATGTATATCTTTTGATTTACATTGCGTATGTATATGTCTTATGTTTTGTCGTACATCGGACGTAGGAGTATGTATCATGTTGTGTTGTACACTGGGTGTAAATGCATGTATTGCATGGTGTTGTATGTCATGTATGGTGGTATGGGTGTGATGCACACTATGTGTATGTGCACATGGTTGAGGAAAAGGCACTAGATATTTGTCGGGTGTGGCAACTGATCCAAAGCAAGTACAAAATAAAGACAAAGGTGGAAACCAAGAATTGATTAAAGGATAAGTATCAGTATTTTATTCAATTTTACTATGCATGTGATTTATGGTTCTGGTCTATGATGATTACATGCGATCTACGATTCTGGTTTATCGTGGTTACATGTGATTTATGATTTTGATATATGATGATTATGATTTGAGATAACCTAATTTGATGTGTTTACACATGATGATTTGATCAAATAGTTAGTTTCACTTGTTGTGACAGGAAGTAAACAGGATTATAAGTGTACCTTATTAACAAGATATCAATGAGGTATGATTTGAAGTTATTTTAATTTATTTTGAATATAATGGAAATTATGTGCTTGGAACAGGAATGCATGAACATGCCCCGTTGGGTTATTAAAATCAACTGCAAGAATTGGTAGCAGCAACAAAAGAAATTGGAACATGCATAAGCATGTTGGTAGAGTACATCAAGAGCAAGGCCATTGTAGGACACTAGTACCCAATAGTGTCCATTTATTGCCATGACCATGTTATGACCGGTATGATGGTTTTGAGGTAGGTATATGCCTTGATTATTTTATCTTCCGATGAGAGGAAGCCTTGTCAAGGGATGGATTGCCGAGGATAGGGGATTCCAGGGAACTTGGAAGGTGAGTGACTGCATGGAAGGGGTGACCGGATTGCCCAAGGGATTGTGTAGCAAAGAATGGAAGGTTGAGGATATATTTGTTTTGGTCATGAGCATTATCAGATGGAATCAAATCCACATTGGGAGTGCACCCCGGAACAATGTGTCAGCAATTGTTCACTGAGAGGACAAGTGGCACAAGATCATAGCACTAGACATTGGATGCAATTTTGACTGTGACAATGGATTCTGGACTTCTTGGGAAGGAGGTTAATCTTGGTATTTCTTTGAGGGTGGAGGTGTAATCCTTTAGATTCCCTTGTTGATTTATATGGGCATCGTATCCTTTTACTTGCTGGTTTAGCAAATGTGCATATGTGTATATGTGGTCATTACAAATACTGTAATGAGTTGTGTTATAAAGCTCCAGTATGCGATGTGTTGTCATTTTGTCATGATGTTTTACTTTTGAGCAAGTCATTGATTGTAAATACTGCAACGAGATAAGTTATAAAGCTCCATGGGAAGTATTTTTTCTTTTCTTTTGGTCTTGCTGAGGTCTTGGTGTGGTTTAACACCGAGGACAATGTTCCCCAAGGGGAAGGGTTCTGTAACAACCCTGGTTAAAAACTCATGTAAAAATATATAAGACCACAGATGATGGGAAACATATTCCAAGCTGAATGGTGGGTGAAACATTCTAGTGGGTTTTGATTTGGTTTATTATGGCTAAGGAAATTGGAAAAGGCAATGGAAAAGGCTCTAGAAAGGCAAAATGGCATTTTTGCCACATTTATTTATGAAAATAATGGAAATTAGGGGAAAAAGGAGGTGAAAGGTCACAAGTTGCATGTGAGGAGGAAAATGAAGGAAAATAATGGAAAATGAAGAAAATAGAGGCCTCCCTGCAAAAAAAATCTGACGAGGATTAATTGGCAATCTCTTAGTCAATGTAAGCTCTTGGATCAAGTTTTGGCTATGGTTTTGCATGGGACCAAGAAAAGCAAAGAAGGAAAGAGGAAGAAAAGATCAATCATCTACAACAGGATTTGTTGCAAGTATTGATTTACATGTGTATTCTCCTTGCTAGATTTGGCATGCATGGTATTTCATGTGGTTATTTTGCTGTTGTGGCATGGGTTTTTCCAAGCGTAACAATGTTTTCAACCTCGCCTTGCCATTTTCAGATAGCCATGGTGTGATGGGGCTCTCATATTTTGGTTGAGCTAGGTTGTCGGACGGATTCAAAGCTGAGTGAGGTGGATCTCTGAAATGATAGAACACATGGCCTAGTAACCCTTGGACCAAACAATGGGTTGTGGTAAAGCTAGATTTTATGTTGCCTCACATGGCCTAGGAATCCTTGCCAGTGAATGGAAAGATATACAGTAAAGCATAGAGGTGGTTTTCTCTCTGTTGGGCCTAGTAATCTTGGGTTTGGGATATGTGGTAAAGCCTAGAGAGTGGGTCTCGGTTTAGGGCCTAGTGATCCAGTGTGGATTGCGGTAAAGCCTGAGAGACTGGGGTCTCAGTTTAGGGCCTAGTGATCTGCGTTTGGATTATAGTAAAGCCTGAGAGACTAGGAGACAAGAAAATTCCTCACGGTGTAGGTGGAGAAATATGGTGGCATCCATGCTTGTTGGCCTAGTGATTGGGTGGATATCATGTTAAATCCTGTTATGATGTGTTCATTTTTATGTTGGCCTGGTGATCAAGGATTGATTACGGTAAAGCTTGGTTTCTATTAATGAGGGTGAGGTGGTTTAGTCTTGGTATGCCCTCGTTGGTTCTTTTCGTTGAGTCACACATTCATGCTTGGAATATGGCACGGGGGTGAATGGAAAAAGAGATATTTGGCTCAACCATTCTATGGTTGGTGATCAAAATCTGGATTAGGGGCAAAAATCTGCTCAAAAATAAAAGTGCTTAGAATCGCTCAAAACTTGAACAACCATGTGTGTCTTGGCATTACAATCCCAATTCAACTCTTTTCACTCAAAACAAAGCTCATATGAGAAATATAGAGCCTTCTGCCCGCTTTGTCAAACATGGAAATTTTGGGTACAAGGATGACTAGGATGCTGACTAGGAAACCATACAACCCAGTCAGCAAAAACAATATTCCAAGGAATATTACTTGTAATATTCCCAGAATATTCCGATAAGTGGCTCAATCGTATTTTGACAATTATCAGCATATTATTGGTCAAAGGTATTTTGGTGGACCAATGAGAGGCTGACATGTGGCAAGCCCATAGGCTGCCACGTGCCCTCTCGAAGGTTGGGTAAAATGTTCTGGCAAGATGAAGAATCAAACTCATGACCTTGTCCATGCAAGCCCCATGACTTACCACTATGCCGCACCACAAGTCTTAACTTATATGCATTTGAAATTTTATTTAAAGTTTAAGCATCGAATGTTTGGAGATAAGGGGCCAACCCAAGGGGACCAACCCCGGTTCGATGGGTGCCATACAACCCAGTGCTAAATAGGAGGATAATAGCGATAGTTGGTGGTGGTTTTGGCAGCTCCAAAAAATCAGCACTGCTCCAAAGTTGGCAGGGTTAAGTAGAGTTTCTCCAGATCTCGTGGAGTTTTCCTAGGGAAATTTGAAGAGGCCATAAAATTTTCATTTTTCGACCAATTTTAGCTCAGAAAGAGTCATTCCTAGATGATTTGGCTTCTTTGAACATAATGGAATAGGTTGCAAAGGTAGAAAGGAACTT
Source organism: Pinus taeda (assembly GCA_000404065.3). NCBI lineage: Eukaryota > Viridiplantae > Streptophyta > Pinopsida > Pinales > Pinaceae > Pinus > Pinus taeda. The sequence continues at coordinate 22,250 of APFE031145374.1, forward strand.
TTGTGTGTGATTTTTCTACGTTGAAGTTTAAGGAAGCCTAGGGCCACCAGGAGAGGAGGTCAAGCCTAAATCAACTAAAGTCCAATTGCAAAGCTTGGATAGTCATTTTTGGGGTTTTTGGGTCTTTTGAATCTAATGGAGGAGGTTTCAAAGCCATTGGATCACTGCAGGTGCATGTAGTCAGAGAATTGACCATTAATCCAAAGAGGGCCTAGCCATTGAAGCAAGTCCAAGGAGATGTAACCCAAGAGGGGTGAAATCCTTTACTAGATTTATGTTATGAGTTTCTTTGTTTTACTTCTCTACATTTTACTTGCCGTATATGTATTTTAAAAAACTAATTAAACTCATAAATTTCTTATAAAAGACACTTAACACTTGACACATAATTCCCCACATTTTGATTAATTTGAGATGATCCTAAACATTTTTTTTAATACTGATGAGGGAGCTTACATAGAATTAACAAGTTTTCCCAACATTCAGATCAAGTTGGTGTTAGAGCACTGTTAGCCCATTTTAACCCTGAGATGGTTTACTAAGATTAGCTAAAAAGTTAGCTATTGGTTTTATATTTGTGCAAGGAGAATTTAATTGTGTGCATGTTTATGTGTGTAAGCTAAAGAAGGGAGATGCTTCTTTGTTGAGAAACTTTTTGAAGCTTTGTGAATCTTTTTGATGCATTACAAGTGTGATGCCAGCTTCAAGAAGTGATGTTTCTAATCCATCTTGCTTAGCAAGACTCTTCGATTTAGAGATGTTGCAAGAGCTTATCATCATGAGATATATGGTGCAATAGATGAATGAATATAGGAAGGAGAACACTATACTTCAAGAGGACTTGATGGCCATGAAGGAGTAGAAGAAAAATCTTATTGAAAAGATGCATGAGATGGAGATTCAACTCCATGATGCTAAGGAAACCATAGCCAAGTATGTGCATGAAAATGAGGTATGAAATTCAAGTTTAGCTTCAATTTCCTCTCAAAATTAATGTTTTGGTGCTTTTGAAAGACACACTAGAGGAATAGGGTCCAAACTATTGATGGATATGGGTTATGAAGGTAAAGGGTTAGGGAAACATGCACAAGGCATAGTTGAGCTAATTGTTGTTGAGGAAAGGCCTAGGCATTTGGGTCTTGGTTATGGAAAACATGATGGAGAATGATCCAAAGCCAAGAAGGCACATGAAGGTGTTCCAAGAAGGACTTTCATTACATGTTCATTACCTCAAGCTTGTGAAGTTTATGTTCATGAGGAATGAAAACTTTTTACACCCACTTTGCAAGAAGATGCTCATAAGCATGCAACTAGTGGAAATGGAAAACAAGAGGATGGTGAAAGTTCTAAGGTAATTGAAACCATCATTGGTATTCTGAAGAGAGCCACTACCTCATCAAATTCACCTCCTCAAGAAGGCAACAAAGGTGAACGTGCAAGGTATAAATCTTCCTTTAATCAAGTTTCTTTTGATTATGATAAACATGGTAAATCTTCACAGAATATTTGGAGAAAATTTATATGTTCCTTTTGTGGTTTGAATAACCATGCTTTTTCGAGGTTTTGGAAGAGGATAGCCATACATAGGAAAATTTCAAAACAAAAGAGACAGAAAGCCAAAATTCCATTGGATAATGGAAACCATGTTGAGAATAAGATGCAACTATTTTTCACTCATTACCATAAGCAGGGTCATCCTGTAGACAAGTGTTGGACTTTACATCCAACAAGTCATCCAAGACATTTGAAGAAGATGGAGAGAGATTTTGGAAAGAATGGAAAAGAGGATTCCATAATTGATGTGGGTCAGGATGATACACATAATGAAGCGCAGCTGAAAGAAGCACCATTGAAATGGTTTGGAAAGAGATGGTTATATTTATTAACCAATTAAGGCCTTTCATTTCTTTTGATAATCAATGAAAATCTTGACTTATTGATGCATTTCCTTGTTATTTGGATACATTTCTTTTCTCCTGAAAGTATGTTGCATATTGCATGAAGCAAGATGTTGGAAAAGTAGAGTCATGTTGACTCACTTAGATGCAAGAAAGATGGTAGTTTGCAACTACAAATTTGCATGCATGTTGCATTCTTGAACTTGCATGTTTATGCCAGGAAGGTGTTCAAAAGTGGAGTATGTTGACTCACTTTATTGCAACAAATTTGGTCATTTCATCTCTTTAAATACTCATACATACCAATGGGATTCTTGTACTTTTGATAGAGTTGAGAATCGTTATACATGTATGATAATTTGTGTGTGTGAACAGTGGAATTTTTAATAGTTACATTGTGCTTGAACATGCATGAGTGATTGAATTGTGTTGCTTGATTGTTTTGTTAACATGTATGTTGTCAACTTGAGAATATTGATCATTTGCACATGCATCAGTGTTGGCTCATGTGGTCGATTGATTGTTACATGTATGTTATATCGACTTGGAAGAGTTGATTTTGTCTCCAAAGATGAAAGGGACATGTGATGAATTGTTTCACGAGAATGTGGAATTCTTGTTGTAAATTGTCAAGTTGTTGTACATGCTTTTGCTTAACTTGAAAGTTAGTTGTTTGAAGAAGCATGTTTTTTCGACTTGTGTTTAGTCGATGGTTTGTACACCAATATGTAAGAGTGCATGGCAATGTTCACATGATGTGACATTTTTTGCTTTGAAGAAGCAAAAGGAAGAGATCGCCAAGTTATATTCTTGCATGAGTGTTTTTCAAGGTTAATGGTGTTTCTTGTGACAAGATGTCGCAGGATTTTGGAAGGTCCATGCTTGAGAAAGAGGCTCATGATTAGCCTTCATTCTCAAATCATGACATGAGAAGCATTTTAATACTGGAGGATGATGGAATCAAGAAGTGAAAGTGGACAAAAATACAACAAAAAAATTACACCGATTGTAGACCATTTGATGTGTTGCTGCGAAGAAGCAAAAGAGATGGCGAATGCATTCTTCCAAATATGGAATTTAGAACCGTGGAGGTAAAGGAATGGTCATTTATTTTCTTGTTATTATTGATATTGAAACTTATTGTTGTAGTTCACTCAAATGGGCATAACTTGGAAAAGTGGTTTCCAAGGAGAAGCTTGCATTGAATGCATGTGTTGCAAATGAGGAACATGATTCTCAGTGGGAAGGCCATAAGTCAGCTTTCCAAGCACTCAGGGATCGTTTTGGTATAGCAGGGTGTTTAATCAGTAAGCAGCTAGCAAGCGTTGGATTGGGTTAGTAGTAAAAGGAGAACATTGGTTGAAGTGCCAAGCCATTTGTAAGGCAAGACATGTCAATGAACCCAAGTGGTTTTCATGGAGATTTTTCCAAGTAGAATCAATTGATAGAACTTGGGAAGGAGAAGAGTATTCATCTCTCATCAGATAACCAACTTTTGTGGGTCCAAAACCCTGTCAGTGGGAAGAAGTGATCAGAATCTAGATTAGGGGAAAAATTTTGCTCAAAAATAAAAGGGCTATAAATAACTCAAACCCTAAATGACCACATTTGTCTAGGTGATACGATCCCAATGAAATTCATTTCACTCAAAACGGAGCTCGTATGGGAAAGATAGAGCCTTTTGTTTGCTTTGTCAAACATGCAAATTTTGGGTACAAGGCTGATTGGGATGTTCACTAGGCATCTGTATAGCCCAGTCATCAAAAAGAATATTCCAAGGAATATTCATAGAATATTCTGATAGGTGGCTCAATCACATTTTTGACAATTATTGGCATATTATTGGTCAAAGGTATTTTGGTGGACCAATGAGAGGCTGACACGTGGCAAGCTCAGAGGCTGCCACGTGCCCTCTAAAAGGTTGGATAAAATGTTTTAACAGGTCGGGGAATCGAACTTATGACCTCGCCCGCACAAGCCCCACGCCTTACCACTATGTCACACCACAAGTCTTAAATTATATGCATTTGAAGTTTTATTTAAAGTTTAAGCGTTGAAGGTTTTGAGGTAAGGGGACTAGCCCCAGTTCCATAGGTGCCATATGACCCAGTGCTGAACAGGAGGGTGGTAGCAACAGTTGATGGTGGTTTTGGCGGGTCCAAAAAATCTGGCATTGCTCCAAATTTGGCAGGGTTAACTAGAGTTTCTCCAACTTTAGTGGAGTTTTCCTAGGGAAAACTGAAGAGACCATAACTTTTGCATTATTCGACCAATTTTGGCTCAGAAAGAGTCATTCCTCGATGATTTAGATGCTATGAACATAATGGAATAGGTTGTAGAGGTAGAAAGGCACTTATGTACGTGATTTTTCTACGTTTAAGTTTAAGAAAGCCTAGGGCCACCAAGAGAGGAGGTCAAGCCTAGATCAAATGAAGTCCAATTACAGAGCTTGGATAATCATTTTTGGGGTTTTTGGGTCTTCTGAATCCAATGGATTAGGTTGTAAATCCATTGGATCACTGCAAGTGCATGTAATCATAGAATTTACCATTAATCCAAAGAGGTCCTAGCCATTGAAGGAGGTCCAAGAAGATGTAGCCCAGGAGGGGTGAACTCCTTTATCATCTTTGTGTTATGAGTTGTTGTGTTTCACTTCTATGGAATTTACTTGGCATATATGTGTTTTAACAACTATTTAACCTCATAAATTTTTCATAAAAGACACTTAATGTTTGACACATAACTCCTCACATTTTGGTTAATTTAAGATGATCCTAAACACATTTTTTTTAATACTAATGAGGGAGCTTGCATAGCATTAACAAGTTTGCCCAACATTCAGATTAGTCGGGTGGAACATGGAAGTCCCATCCCGGGTTGGATTTTGCATTATCAATAAGAGGTTATTTCTCCATGTATTTCTATGAGAATTATATTGGATTAGATTAGATTTATATGGCAGTGAGTACATTAGTATTTATGTCCCTATTATGTTGGTTATGTATATGTTTTATGACGACGGCTATATATGGATCTCATCATGTTTCTACTTGTATTAGAATAAAGAATGTATCTATGACCTAATGGATGGAATGACATTTAATGTGTTGAGTTATCAATGCTTCATGGCGAATCTCAGATAAGTATGAGAACCCTATGCTCAGATATGTTATTCAAACCTATAGATTACACATTTGTGATATGTTTGACGAAATGTTTGTCATGGCTAGTAGGGGTCCAGTCAAGGTATCATTCAAGTAATTGATTTAGTATTGTCATTTCCATGTTAGGTTATTATTCTGAAGTTATCATGAAGTTTTGGGCAGTGACCTGAGCTTTGGGCTTGAAAAAGTGTCTTAAATCCCAGGGACGTTGTCATAGAAATAGAAAAATGACTCTTTGGACACTGGCAGGAAAACATGTGAGAGTGACTCTAGGTTTATGGGCGTTGTCATGCTTATATCATGAGAGCGACTGACGCTTAAGTTGTCCAAAATTTCAGTGGGACCTAAGGGCAAGCTACCTGAAGTTTTGGAGAGGTTCCTGAGGATCATGATGCTGAAGTTGAATGTCTTTATGGTGTGTTTCCATCGATTCCACTTCCTTAACATTACTTAAGAGGTCAAATCATATTATAGTGTCATCTTGTCGCATGTTTACCCTGGTTGGCTAGTTGCTTGGGTAGATGTGGGAGGACGGTATTACAATTTTGTCCTCTATTGTTCTATATCATACCACTAGATCTAGGGAGTTCATTTTTGTCCATAGAAGTGAATTTCCCATATAAAAATTATAAATCCAAAATCATTAAGAAAGGGAAGGAATTTAATGATGCTCCTTCTACTTAAGAAAAAAATCTCTTTAGATGAAGGAGGGTATATGTACTTGGCTTCTTCATGTACACATGTAGATCATGAGGCATGATTGATCGATTTAGGGGCATCCTTTTGATATGATTCTTCACAAGGAGTGGTTTTTCAAGTATGAAAGAAATATTGGTGGTAATGTTTTCCTAGGGGATGACTAGATAGGCAGAATCATAGGACATGGAAAATTCAAGTTGAAGCTTAAGGGTGGAAGTATTGGAACACACCCTGATGTTTCCCAGATCCTATTATTGGCCAAAATTTGATTTCTATAAGAAATTTTATCAATCTAGGTGTGAAGACAATGTTTGAAAATTATACCTATAATATGGTTCGAGAGCTATAGTATTGCTAAGAGGATTTTGGATCGGGATTCTATATAAGCTACCAAGAAGTGCTATTAGTGATGGGTGCAACAACTCACTATTCCTAAAGGTGGAGAAAAAGAAGGAGAAACTCTTACAATGTCCAAAGAAAAGACTATGCAATGGCATTAAATATTGGTTCATTTCAAAGAAAATGGTGTTTGAGTACTACATGATAATGGTATGGTAGAAGGTATGTCTAAATGATCTCTAGATTTTGATTTATGCAAACATTGTTTATATGGGAAGTAGAATCAGGTAATATTCTCCTATGTTGTTAGGAATATTACAGTTAGTGGATAGTGATGTGTTTAGATTTTTGTTGGCTCCATCACTGGGTAAATTTGTGTACTATGTCTCATTTATAGATTACTTCTTGAGGAATACATGTATTTATTTTCTCTAGAATAAATTTGAAGTTTTCTTCAAATTCAAAGAATTTAAGGCTCTCATGGAAAATTAGAAAAAGAAGAAAATTAAGGTTTGGAGGATAGATAATGGTGGAGACATATTTGGGAATAAATTTGAAGGATTTTGCAAGAAGTGTGGTATATCAAGAAAGAAGACTACTCCATACACATCTTAGTGGAATGGAGTTGTAGAAAAATTGAATAAACCATTGATGGAGAAAGCAAGGAGAATGTTTAGTGGTACCAAGTTAGGTCATGAATTCTGGGAAAGAGGAAAATAACACTGCTTGGTACCTAGTAAATAGATCACCCTCATGAGCATTGGATGAAAAGACTCCATATGAGGTATGGACTAATGAGAAACCCTATCTTAAATGTATTAAGGTATTTTGATATGATTCTTATGTACACATAATAAAGGATAATAAGAGCAATCTAGATAAGAAGCCCAAAAGCATATATTTATTGGATATAAAGATGGTTTGAAAGGTTATAATCTTTGGAACCCAAAATATATGAAGGTTATGTATAATAGAGATGTGGTATTTAGAAATATAAATGATATTTTCAAATAGGAAGTCCTACAAAGGGAGAAAGAACTAAAGAACATGGAGTTTGAGTTGAAGGATGATGAATCAAACTCTACAAAGGAACATGAATTGAAAGATTAAGAACCACATAATCCATTATTAAGGACATTAGTTTAGGAAATGAGGAATCTAGAAAGGTATAGTAGACCTCATTTTTTTTTCATATTTTGTTTTGATTATTATTTAAGATGATCCTAGAATTAGTAGGGAGGCGGTGGATTTGGAGGATGGAAAACTCCATAAAAATGCTATGGTTGAAGAATTGACAATGTTAGACAAAAATGAGGTTTGATATCTAGTGGAGTTTCCAACTAGAAGAAAGCCCATTGCTAGAAAATGGGTGTTTAAGAATAATTTTAATGTGGAATGAAAAGTGGAGAAATACAAAGATTTGTCAATGGAAAAGGATTAATCCCAGGTAAAGGGAATTGAATGCGGTGACATTTTTTCTCCTATTGCCATGTTAAATTCCATTATATTTCTTTTATTTGTTGTTGTTGCTTTTGATTTTGAAGTAGAAAATATGGATGTGAAGACAACATTCCTACTTGGGGATCTATAATAACAAATATACATGAAATAGCAAGAAGGATTTCTGATGAAGGAAAAAGAAATAGTTCATATGAAAGATGAAAAATTCCCCCTCTAGGTTAAAGGGATCACCAATGATGTGATATCAAAAATTTGACACTTATATATTGGGACTTGGCTTCACAAGGAGAAAACTGGATCATTGTGTCTATTTCAAATTGGTTTTACTTATTTGGTCTTGTATGTGGATGATATGTTGTTGATTGGAAATGACAAAGAAACCATCCAGGAGGTCAATTTACTCAGTTGTCCTCTAAATTTGAGATGAAGGATCTTGGTGTTACAAATTTCATTTTAGGAATGGAAATTAAAAGAGATTGAGCCAAAAATAAACCTTGTTTAAATCAAAGTATGTTGAGACAATATTGAAAAGGTTTAATATGAAATAATGTAAACTGGTAAATGTATCTATTTATGTAGGTTTAAAGTTACTTGCAAATCAGTGTCTCGGGACATAGGAAGAGGAAGAAGACATTTCATGTGTTTCACATGCTAGTTTAATTGGAAGTTTGATGTATGTGATGGTCTTTACTAGATTCAATATTGCACATGAAATAGGAGCATTGAGCAAGTATATATCAAAGCTAGGGAAGGAGAATTAGACATCAATAAAGAGGGTTTTCAGGGATTTGTGTGGCACTATTGGAAATGGATTGTACTAATAAGGAAAACTAGGATTGGACAAAGTGTTGTACATATGTACATTTTTTTATGAAGAGTGGAGAAATATGGATAATATAAGATATATAAGTGGGTATGTATTTAACATGTTTGGATGAGTAATTAGTTGGATGAGAAAGAGACAGTTTGTAGTGGAACTTGTAGAAATTACTTGTATATTCAAAACGCTAATTGTAATTTACTAAAACAAAAGACTTAAATCTACTCTACTCATCAGAAGAAACAATAATTGATAGAGAAATCAGAAATCATACACGAGATATAATTCAATCAACACATTACACAATGATTTCCTGGGGAAAGCCACAACTAAAAACCCATGCTATCTATATATTGCATTAGTCAGACAAGAATACAATGCTTTGCACAAGCCCGAGCAACCTCTGCACTATCTCTATATGTCTCACAACTTCCTAGACAAGCTTAGGCCAATACTTAACCAATTTTATACTTTCCCAAGACCCTATTTCCTTACATTGTTTCTTTGGGAATTAGCCCCCTATTCATTATGGAAATTCCTCAATATGAATTGCGCGATCCTCATAGGCCTTCCTCTGACTGCATGCACCACTTGTACAATTCGAATGATTATACAACTCATAGTACATTGCCCTTGAACTCCAAACTTAGCTAGGTAACTCTCATATCTGACATGCATGAGTTATTTATTAGTGAATCATCAGTTAACTGGCTGAACACATGAAGAAACATTCCACTATCTTCCCTCCTACTAGTTCCTCCATTAGTTGGAACTAGTTTAGCTAACTTTAACTCGGTTAAACTGAATTAATTAAATACAACTCAAAATAAACTCAACCAGGGATCCTATAATGTAGGAGAAGCTCTACATGACTCTAGTTAGACCCTCAACTTGAACTATTGGAGCCAACTAAGTAAAATTAAATTATTTAACTTGTACAAGTTGTCTTGTGATGTGGAATTACAATTTTATTCCTAATTTAATTCAAGGACAAAATTAAATCAGGAGTTTCTTGTTGCATTTTCAACACTCCCTGTCAACAAGAAAGGGATTTTTAGATACCCCAATCTTGCCTATATGGAACTCAAATTTTTCTCTTGATAGTGCCTTAGTAAATATGTTTGTATCATGTTCCTTTGTAGTAAAGTACTCCAACAACATGATTCTCCTCTGCGCACAATCTCGTAGATGGTGATACCATATGTCGATATGTTTGGACCGATCATGAAAAAATGGATTCTTAGAGAGTTTGATACAACTCTAATTGTCACAGTAAATCATTGTAAGATGTATTAACTGACCAAATAACCTAAAAAGGATCTTCCTCATTTAGATAACCTCACAAGGTGCTTGACTAGTAGCCATGTACTCTACTTTTGTTGAATTGAGTGCAATATATCTCTACCTCCCGTTGTACCAAGAAACTATTGTTGACCCAATACTGAAAATTCCCCTTGACGTGCTCTTCATGTCTAATGGACTCTCTGCCCAATTTTCATTTGCGAAGCCTTGAAAATTCAATCCCTCAATCTCTATGTACCAAAGACTAAACTGAGTGGTGCCTCTAAGGTATCTCAACACATGTTTAGCTACCTTCTAATAGAGTTTGGTTGGCTTAACCATTTCTTGACTAAGCTAGTTAACTGCAAAACATATGTTCATTCATGTGTTCACCAAGTACATAATTGAGCCCACAAGATGCCTGTAAATAGTATCATCTGCTACTTCACGTGAAGTAGCATCTTCCTTCCTCCAATTCCCTGCTATAGGAGTCTCCATGGGTTTTCTGCTCTCCTTGTGGAACTTATTCAGTATCTTGTTGTCATAATTACCTTGAGAGACAAACAATTCCTCGTCTCCTTGTCATACTTCCATCCCAAGGAAATAATGCATGAGCCCCAGGACATTCATCTTGAATTCTCTTGCAAGATCCTCTTTGCAAGATTTTACCAGCTTCTCATCACCTATTAGAATTAAATCATCGACATATAATATTATAATTAATAATTTACCTTCAAACATAATATGGTAAAGCTAAGCATCTACTTCACTTTTAGAGAAGCCCAACCTGGTGAAATAGTTTCCAATCCTGGCGTACCAAGCACGAGGTGCTTGTTTCAATCCATATAGTTCTCGCTTGAGTTTGCACACATGTGACTCTTTATTGAAGGTATCAAATCCTTCTGGATGCTCAATGTACACCTCTTCCTCAATCACTTTGTTGAGTAATGTTATCTTCACATCTATCTGATGTATCTTCCATCCCATCGGCTCTGAAAGTGATAGGATAGATTTGATTGAAGAGTACCTTGCCACTAGAGCAAAGATGTCCTTGTAATAAATTCCCTCCACTTGAGAGAACCCTGTGGCCACAATTTTGGCCTTATGTTTCTCGAAACTCCCATTTGTTTCTTGCTTCACCCTGTAGATCCACCTAGAACCTACCATTGACTTGTCCTCTGGCCTTGGGACAACTTCCCAAACACTATTCCTCATAGTGGAGTCATACTCTTCTACCATGGCATCAACCCATACCATTTTTTTCACTACTTCCTCAAATGAGGATGGCTCAGTCTCTACACTCTTGCTCATCAAATCCATGTAGCAAATGTACTGATCTAGTGATCTCTTATGCCTGCGTTGTGATGTCGGTGCTCCCACATTGTCTCTAGCATCAAACATCAATCTCTCAACTTCTCTGGTGCACTTCCTTCCATATCTAGATGTCTCTGCATGAGTGGTGCTTCCACTCTTTTCTCCTCTACATGTGGCTGCTCCACATCATTCCAAGGTTCTTCCTTTGGAGATAAAAGCTCCTCATATGCATGTAACTGAATCTCCCTCTCAAGGGAACATCTCATGGCCTTCTCTTCATCGAAATTCACATCTCTACGAACCATTGTCGTCCTGTGAGATGGCAGGTACACCCCATAGTTGTGAGGTGTATTAGTGTACCCCACAAATATGCCCAACTCAATTGTTCGCTCTAGCTATTTCCTTGCATCCTTGGTAACATGATAGTAAACTGGTAAACCAAATATTCAGAAGTGTGCCACATCTGGTTTCCTACCTGAAAAGGATTCTTCTAGTGTACTCATCCCAAGAATCTGATGAGGACTCTTGTTCTGCACATATACATTTTTGTTACATGCTTCAGCCCACAAGTGAAATGGTAGGCCCTGATCATGTAACATCACATGTGCAGCTCCCACAATACTTTTTTTCCTCCTTTCAGCAACCCCATTCTACTGTGGGTTATTGGTTGTTATTAACTCTTGTCGAATGCCTTCTGGTGCATAGAAGGTCTTGAATTCATTCGACACATATTCTCCGCCGTTATCGCTCCCGAGAGCCTTCACTTTCCTATTAGTGTCTTTCTCAACAAGTTCTTTAAATTCACAAAATTTAGAGAACGCCTAATCTTTCTTCTGCATGAAGAAAATCCAACACTTACATGAGAAATCATCTACAAATATCACATAATATATGTGATTGGCTATGGAGGTTGTCAAGAACGGTCCATACACATCTTAGTGAACTCTTTCAAGGATCGCTTGCGCTCGACTTCCTTTATCATGAAAGGTGGATTTGGTATACTTCCTCAATGCACACCCTTTGCATGTATCTCATTGCTCTAGTGCACCCTTGGGAAATCTTGTAGAAATTTGTTGCATGATCTTCAATGTTCCATGGTGAAAATGGCCTAATCTTCTATGACGTAATTCACTGATGTCTCGACTCTACACCTTCTCTACTTTGTGCTCAATGTTGCACACTCTTCTACATCTTATTTGTAGAGGTTATTCACTTGAAGCCCGATCCGCTTCACTTGTCCTATGGTTATGTGATGAAGGAAAGTCTTCCCTTTGCTAAATATCACATCGTAGCCATGATCTTCCAAATTAGCAACTAAAACTAAATTCTTCTTCAGACCCGGAACATACATCACATCTTTTAATGTGAGAGGATAAATATACGCCTTCTGAAAAGTAATAGTACCTATGTCAATCGTGTTATACCTTCCATCATCTACCGTCTTGATGTGCATCTGGAAGTCCTACTCCTCCAAGTCACTAAAAAATCCTTTTTTTCTCTTCATATGGAATGAGGCTCCATTAATATCCATATGCCACACACTACCCATCACCAATGTCACCATACATGCAATGAGGGTGAAATCCAACTCGAATTGTGAAGCAATAGCTTCACCTACTGCTCCTCCTTAGGGGTTCTTGTCAGTCTTCTTATGCAAACATTTAATATTCGGCAAGTCCTTCTTGCCATCGTGATTGGAATATCCTTTGGATTGGAATTTATTTCCTTTCCCTTTCTTTACCTTTCTAGCTAAGGCATAATTCTCCTCATCCTCATTCTTGGATGAGATTCCATCTCTGGTGTTCCACCTAATCTCTTCTCGCATCAAGTCAAACCACAAATGCTCCCACTCTCATAGCTTCTCCCTCCCATTTACTGAATCCTAGTAGTTGTGCCAGCTCTTGGGAAGGCCTAGAAGTGATAGGTTGGCTAGATCATCTTCAGTAACTATAACCCCAACACTCCCAAGCTCAACCCGACATTAGCTAAACTTGCTCAAGTATTATGGTATTGTGTCGCTCTTCTCCATATTGATTTTTCGAAGCTTGTCCTTCAGTGCTAGCTTCTTGTGGCCATTATTGTTCTGAAATAAGTCTGTCAAGGCATTCCACATTGCATGTGGAGCCTCATTCCTGTCGATATTCCAGACAATATGATATCGAAATCCTTCTAGTAAGACCCTTCTTACCTTGGCTACATTCTTCTTCCACTCTGTCAATTTATTTGCATCTATAGCTACTGGTTTCATAACATTGCTATCAATGTATTCCTTCAATTCATTAGCTTCCATGATTGCTTCCATCCATTCATTCCAAGAAATGTAATTCGAGCTACCCTCAAGGGCATACTAGAGCATCAGACCATAGAACGTCATCTGGATCCTGCTACTAGCTTTGGAGAATAGATCTGCAAAACTTGTTCTTCTTGCAAAGAAAAACTCATATTCTTCTCTTCTATAGTGATTTCAACTCTAATGCCATCTAGAAATTCCTTGTAGATTCAAGCTGCTAATTTTAATTTACTAAAACAATAGACTTGAATCTACTCTACTCATCAGCAGAAACAATAATTGATTGATAAATCACGAAGCATACAAGAGAAATAATTCAATCAACACATTGAATAATGATTTCCTAGGAAACGCCACGGCTAAAACCCCGTGCTATTTTTATATTTCATTAGTGAGAAATAATGAAAAGACTACAATGCTTTACACAAGCCCAAGCAACCTCTGCACTATCTCTATCTATCTCACAACTTCCTAGATTGTAAGCCTATGCCAATACTTAACCAATTTTCTGCTTGCCCAAGTCCCTATTTCCTTTCATTGTTTGCTTGGGAATTAGCCCCCTATTAATTAGGGAAATTCCTCAATATGAATTGTGGAATCCTCATAGGCCTTCCTTTGACTGCATGCACCACTTGTACAATTCAGGTTATTATACAATTGATAGTACACTTCCCTTGAACTCCAATCTCAACTAAATAACTCTTAGATCTAACATGCATGAGTTATTTATGAGTGAATCATCAGTTAATTGGTTGCACACATGAAGCAACACCCCACTGTTTGAACTCCTATTAGTTCCTCCATTAGTTGGAACTAGTTTCACTGACTTTAACTTGGTTAAACTAAAATAATTAATTAGAAATCAAAATAAACTCAACGAGGGCTCCTATAATGTAGGAGACACTCCACATGACTCTAGTTAGACCTTCAACTTGAATTAACTGAGCCAAATAAGTCAAATTAACTTATTTTAATTTGTACAAGTTGTTTTCTAATGTGGAATTACAATTTTATTCCTAACTTAATTCAAGGACAAAATGAAATCATGATTTTCTTGTTGCATTTTCAACAGCACTCTCAACTACAAAGGTTAAACACATGGCATCAAATCATGCAAGCCAGGAATAAATATCGTTATAAATATTTTCTTGAAGTATTGGATTGATGCAACAAGTTGTGATGATAGAATGCGATATTTATAAAGTATTTTCCTTGGTGAAGAGCCTACATTATCAACGAAGACAAAAAATATTGATATTCAATAACACTTTATCAAAATATGATTGAAGACAAGAAGGTGCTACTGGAAAAGGTGGACATTTTGAAGAATTTTGCATATTCATTAACAACACAAGTGAGCATAGATAAGTTCTCTTTGTGTAGAGAAACAATGGGAATTATTTCCCCGGATTATTGATCATGTACTCCTGTGGCCCCTTATATGAAAAGAAAACAACAAGTGAGAGAATATTGGGTATGTCCTATATTCTTTGGATGACTACTTGCATGTGTTGAATGTTGTTCTAGGTGCAGTAGTGGCAAATCCACCTTGTGCGAGTGTTTGGAGGGAAGTTGCCTAGTTTTCTTTTAGGTGATTTTCTCCGTCTAATTTTTTTAGTTTTCGACACACAATTTTTGAGTTAAATGATTTTGTGGGGCATGGATTTTTGGCCCATGGATTTGTAGTTTTTGTTAATGAACTATGGTTACCTTATAATCCATGATAAATGAATTGGCAGTTTATGGATGCCAATATATATATATATATATACTATAAAGATCAATATACTAAAAAATATTTATATTTTTCCTAGTTTCAATTTCTAGTGTAAAATATTTGTGTTTATTTTTGTGTTTTCCATTGTATATGTTTAGCTTTTTAAGAATTTGTTTGCAATGATTAATTTTATGGGGTTAAAACCTACATCTTTTCTCCTCATAAGTCAATGGATAACAAATTAAATCAAAGACCCCGAAATGTCTCATTTAAGGAATATGGTCGTACCACATTCCATATGGAGTACTATTTCTAAAAGCTTGAAATTTAAATTTTTTTTTACAAATACTCTACATAGAACCACATCAACCAACAACATCAACTTTATATTTTTGAAAAACATCATGAAACAAACCATATTCAAAACATCATGAAAAAAACCATATTCAAGATATTCTTGTTCATTATTTTTAGGCCGATAGGCCTTTCCTATGAATCAAATTTTCGTCAACACTTTTAATCTAATCCATTGAATTAGATGACACACTTTCCACCGTTGATCTAAATCAGGAAAAAGAAACAACAGAAAATCAAAAAACACAGAAAATCCAAAAAGACTGAGTGCTCTTTTTGGCAAAACGCAAGATTTTGGTAAGTTTTTGACTGTGTGATTATCATGGCCATCTGTCCTCTTGCTCTTTAGGAAAGAATCAGCCACTTGGTAAGATGGCAGCAACGCCATCCAACCTTCAGACTGCACTGGAAGGCAGAAGCTTTGCCTGTTCTTGCTTAGTCAAACCCTACTTACCACACATGCTCTGCGCCTGAGCCATTGATCTCCACCGAGGAAAATGATTAAATTTCAACGGAGCAAAGGCTGTTTCAGCTCTGTTGAGCCTGCGAGGTCATTTCGCTTCCTTTGCTGGTAGATGCAGAATACACAGCCGTTCAGCCTGCCATTGATTACTTTATTTACAGAGCATTTACACGAGGCACCCGCTTCAGGGCAACTTTATCTACTATGTGCCCTTCGCAGAAAGGGCAGTAAGATACATAAATTAAGTATTGTTAGTTGAACAATTATCGACCTGCATTGATATTCTTACTACCATACACAAACTTTCTTCTATCTATGTGCTTTTATATCACGTTGCGTGCAGCTCAGGTAAACCAAAACCTTTAGCTCTCAATCAGCTAGGCAGAATCTTGCTTTCCCATTATGGTACTGAACAGAAGTCCATGGAGGCCATATTCCGGAAGCATGCCCAACCTTAGGTTCAGACCGAACCGCTCATACCGTTCAAAGTTCGATGGGCTGCCTCTTTAAGTTTGGGCAAGATACGGGGCAGTGATTCGACTGGCTCGCTCCCATGGCTAGGGCCGAAGCTGCGCCTTTTCCAGTGTGCCAGACTAAAGTGATGCCTAATATGTATGTATGTAGCCCCTTCCCAGCCTTCTCTTGTCTTCAATCTTTCCTTAATATTCTTATTTTTTTTTGAATCGTCTGGCCCGTCCGATCTATAACAGGAAGTGAAGGATTTGACATTGAATACTGACGATTTCGTTTCAATGGGGTCTGCATCAAGTTTTCTCACCCGGCAATACAGTTTTTCAGTCTGTCATATTTGGTTCGGCATTGAATTCTTTGAGTTGGGTTTTGATCATTGTTTGAGGTGGGTTTTAATTTTTATGTTTGCTGCTTCTTTTAATTTGTGGAGTTCTGGATGTTTGGTTTTATTTATTGAAATCTGTTCTCTATCATTTTGGAAGCTCGGGTGATATTCATTTTGAATGCCCGGATTGTGCCTGTAAAAAGAGATGATATGTGTTAAATGGAGGGAAAAAAATTGCACACAAAATGACATTTCTTACTGCTGGACCAATCAATGATTACAAAGAAATTGAAAATTGAATTCTATGGAGTTTAGTATTATGGATAGATCCTTTCCTTACCTTTCTCTATTGTCACTGTGCAATCGCAGATGCAATCCTTTAAAGAAATATAGAGACAAACACGTGTATCATACCCTGGTTTTGTGTATTTTTCGTGTATTACTAAATTTAATCCATCTAGTCTGCAGTTATTAATGTCTTTTGTATTCCATTGAAATAAAATGCTCTACAATCTTTATGGGTTTTCGTGGTTTCATTCAATTATGTATTCATTTTCTGTTTCACTAAATTGTTTTGTGCTTCCAGATGCAAAGAACAATTCAAAGATAAATGGGAAATGAGGGCAACAAAAAGGTCATGCAATGTTGATTTAGATGTTGTTTCACTCTGTTTTTTGGGAGGTGAAATCAGAAAGCGGAAGAGGATGTACGTGAAAAGCATCGGCATACAATAGCACATGCGAATGAAGATTTTCCAATAAACGAAATAATAGAGAGACAAACTTGAATTTGATCATTACTGCAAAATAAAAACAATAACTAATCCTGAATCCAAAGGTTCATGCATAAAAATACTTGTTAACTCCTAGAATTCGTTTTCCATATTATGCTTGAGGAGACTAGATTCACAACAATGTAGACAAAAAATAACTCTTTTAAATGATTTCAAACGATGTTCGTAAATCAACATACAACTACAGGTTTAGCATATCCAGATATGAAATGGTGTAGTTAACCTCAATATAACAAAGAGAAATTGTCATAGTCTATCCTTACATGCGTGAAAGAAAATAGAAAAAATTCGTTGAGTCCTTACCACTGAATAAAGAATTGGGAATACAAATGCATATATTATATATACCTGTTGTATATCTCTGGCATGGGAAATTGATAGTATACTTGAGATTGTCTAACTAGTTGTCTAGGTTGATATTTTTTCCAAATCCAATATCATTTTATTTCTTGCCATGCGGCCAATTCCAGTTAGTAAACGTCGATCATGGTAGGTGTGGTCTTTTGAGATAATTATAGGTTAAGTAATTATGCAAATGTTCTGTTGTTTTTAAAAATGTTTTTTTATGAACAATGTTATGAGAAGATTAAGATAGGTGATTAAACATTATTAATATTAAATATTTAAAAAGGGTGGATTCTTTACCTTTAAAAATGTTCTGTTGTTTTTAAAAATGTTTTTTTGATGATAAATGTTATGAGAAGATTAAGGTAGGTGTTTAAACATTATTAATATTAAATATTTAAAAAGGGTTGATTCTTTACCTTTGAACAATAATTTGATTTAAAAGTGTGTGGAAAGGCAAAGATGTAAGAGGCTATGATTTCCCATATATTCAAATGGAATTTTTAATTAATCATAAGAAAAAATGCAAGTAAACAATGTTTATAGCCCAACACAATATATTTAATCTTATGAAGATGGTTGATGATTTATAAATGTAGAGGAGATTATAAAGACAAATAGTCCAATAAACAAATCTCTAAAATACATTATAACTTCATAGGGGATTTAAGATAGAATGATATTCAGTTTTCTCTTACCCAATTTTCTTCATAAAAACTTAAATCCTTGTAGAACAACAAAATGAAGTGAAAACATAAGAAAAAATCAAAAAGTGACAAACTGTTTGAAGCAAATACAGAATCCTTTCATTATGATGCTGCGATTTTAGTTTAATACAATTCTTCTTTAGAAAACTCATCCAAGGGTTCAACCCTTAATAAATCGAATTGCAACTTATTTATACAAAATATTTGGATTCTAGAAACATTTAACTGATTTAAAAAAATAGTATAAAAATGTAGGAATGCTTAAATTGTTGAGGTTGCTGGCACTATCTTCGAGGAAATTGTTGATGACTTGGCCCCGAAATGCGTTGTCTTGTTGTCTTTCTGTTGGAGATAAAAAATGTATTTCATCATTGGGTATGGAAAGATTTATTAGCTTTCTATAAACTTCATTTAGTTTAGTGTATTTTTTGAAAGTTGGCTTGTTGATGAAAATGTGCTTGATTTCATGTTTGATAGTTAAATCAAACTCCAAGGCTTCTATGAAAGATTTACCTGTGACATGTCCTTTGATACCTGCAAACTTGGATTTATTTGTTGCAATAGTGTAAATTTTCTCAAAGTAATCTTCCAAGTTGATTAATCTGCCAGTGGGTGCTACTAACCCTCGCAATCCTCTTTGATTCAGAAAATGAAATTTAGTATGAAATCTCTGGACAACATTTTCCAAAGTTTGACATTTAGTCTCCAAGTGAGTCATTAAATTCCTTTTTTTCAATAGCTTCTTGATTTCTAGGATGGTCTATGCCCATCTACAATCTGGATCTTTTCTAACTTTGATCTAGTCTTTGAGTTCAGCACTTTGATCATGGATGTATCCTCAGCTGGTTTTTGTCCCAGTGTTGTTTTGACTTGTTCAATGGTTGTTTTGCACCTGTCAATTAACTCTTCTTGTTAAAACATAATCTAAATGGATGGCCAAATCTCAATTATGGAATGATTTATATCTACCCAAATTCTTTCCTTGATTGGGCCAAGGTGTGAGCCATCAATGACTGATTTTCTAATTGATCAATATTCTTCGCAAGTTGGTGATATTTTTAGGCCGATAGGCCTTTCCTATGCATCAACTTTTCGTCAACACTTTTAATCTGATCCGTTGAATCAGATGACACACCTTCCACCGTTGATCTTTAGGCCGATAGGCCTTTCCTATGCATCAACTTTTCGTCAACACTTTTAATCTGATCCGTTGAATCAAATGACACACTTTCCACCGTTGATCTAAACCAGAAAAAGAAACAAAGGAAAATAAAAAAAGCACAGAAAATCAAGAAAGGAAGAGTGCTCGTTTTGGCAAAACGCAAGATTTTGGTAAGTTTTTGCCTGTGTGAAAATCATGGCCATCTGTCCTCTTGCTCTTTTGGAAAGAATCAGCCACTTTCTAAGATGGCAGCACCCCATCCAACCTTCAGACTGCCCTGGAAGGCAGAGGCTTTGCATGTTCTTGCTCCGTCAAGCCCTACTTACCACACATGCTTTGCGCCTGAGCCATTGATCCCCACCGAGGAAAACGATTTAATTTCAACGGAGCAAAGGCTGTTTCAGCTCTGTTGAGCCTGCGAGGCCATTTCGCTTCCTTTCCTGGTAGATGCAGAATACGCAGTTGTTCAGCATGCCATTGATTACTTTATTTACAGAGCATTTACACGAGGCACCCGCTTCAGGGCAACTTTATCTACTATGTGCCCTTCGCAGAAAGGGGAGTAAGATACATAACTTAAGTATTGTTAGTTGAACAATTATCGACCTGCATTCATATTCTTACTGCCATACACAAACTTTCTTCTATCTATGTGCTTTTATATCGCGTTGCGTTCAGCTCAGGTAAACCAAAACCTTTAGCTCTGAATCAGCTAGGCAGAATCTTGCTTTCCAATTATGGTATTGAACAGAAGTCCATGGAGGCCATATTCCGGAAGCATGCCCAACCTTAGGTTCAGACCAAACCGCTCATACCATTCAAAGTTCGACGTGCTGCCTCTTTAGGTTTGGGCAAGATACGGGGCAGTGATTCGACTGGCTCGCTCCCATGGCTAGGGCCGAAGCTGCGCCTTTTCCAGTGTGCCAAACTAAAGTGATGCCTAATATGTGTATGTAGCCCCTTCCCAGCCTTCTCTTGTCTTCAATCTTTCCTTAATATTCTTAATTTTTTTTAATCGTCTGGCCCGTCCGATCTATATAACAGGAAGTGAAGGATTTGACATTTAATAGTGACGATTTTGTTTCAATGGCGTCTACATCAAGTTTTCTCACCCGGTAATACAGTTTTTCAGTCTGTCATATTCGATTCGGCAGTGAATTCTTTGAGGTGGGTTTTGATCATTCTTTTCTGGGTCTTTTCTTCTTTTAATTATTGTTAGATAAATATGTCTACTTGTAGAATGATCTACAGCATTAGCTCTGGAGATTAAATTTTTTTATTTAAATTGTTGATTAAAGATTTTGATTTAAATTGTTAGAAAGGCGAAATGGGTTGTGGCTAAAACTTGGCTCAACGGTTGGATCCATGGCTTTTAACCTTTGGAATATTTGTTTTATAATTTTCTTTTCCCCTTCTTTGTCCTTTAATAATAAATGACCAACTATGAATTGTCTTTTGTTCTGGTTGTTTTTTACACTTTCATTTAGGTTTTTAGGTTTATTGAAATAAACGATCTTATGCTTTGGAGACTTATCCAGCTGGTTATGGCTATACGCATGGAGTCCAAGCGAGTCGGGGTTCTCCTCAATTGTTGTTGACTGAATCTACGGAACAAGGCAGCCGTCCTGGCTCGTCAAATAAATCTCAATATCAAAATTAGCAGCAGGATTAGGGAAGTCATCCTAGAGCCAAATAAATCTCAATATCAAAATCAGCAGCAGGATTAGGGCATTCATCCTATGAAGTGTTTGAGAGCGTTTTATATAATTAGATTTGTTGTGTCTTTCTAATAGCTATTAAATTTCGGATTTTAGGCTCTATAATTTAGGCAACTACTCGAGGTTATGATATAGATATTTACTATCACTTTATGTTCATTTTGATTTATATTTAATTTACCGTCGGAGGTATAACAGGAAGAGCTATAATAGGAAGTGAAGGATGTGATATTGAATATTGGCGATTTTGTTTTAATGGCGTCTGCATAAAGTTTTCTCACGTAGCAAAACATCTAAAGAAAAGTAATCACACAATGATCCAGTGCAAGAAAACAAGGTTTTCCACAAATCAATTAAGACTTTCAACTAATTAACATTTCATTGAGTATATATCTACAAATCAAGGATTTTGGGATCAAATCCCACAAAGCAATTCTATACATGTTCTTCAAATTCCTTCGAGCTTTTGAAAGTAAAACCAATGAATTATCAATATAATTTTAGAATAATAAAAAACAATTAGAAGGCCTTTAGCCACCTCAAATTGCTCATCCTTTAGACCTGAACCAACATCTCTTCTAGAAAAATACAACAATTCTAATTTAATCATCCTATCGGCCTCTCTTTGTACCTTTTGGGACAATTGCTAGTAGCTATTACGATTGTCTCCTCCTCCTTTCTGGGCTATCCTCGTATATAAAATAAATATAACACCATCCAAATTACCAATAAAAAATAAATATAAGTTATGTTAAATTAAATTATTAAAATATTAGTGTGGAAAACTTTATTAATTTGAAAATTTATTCCACGCAGTAAATTCTTATGAAAAAAATAATGATCACGATATTGAAATTTTCATCGTACACAAGGACTACTTTTTTCTATTTTATAATTTGACAATTTGAAAGCATCATGATCTCAGAAGGAATCGCCTGCAACTTACGGCAGCCCCTAAGATCCAGATATTTGAGATCTTTGAGTTCTGCGATTTCAGATGGCAATGATTCTAAATGATGACATCCTCTGAGATCCAGAAATTTGAGATTTTTGAGATCTCGCATTTCACATGGCAATGATTTTAACCTTTTACATCCGCTGAGATGTAAAAACTGAAGGTTTGAAAGATTGCCAATGCCTGAATGCACATATTCAATTTGAATATAGTTCAGATTAAGATATTCAAGTTGTTTCAATTGCCACAACTGTTGGGTATTTTTTTTGCTTTTATTTGAGATGGATAAATACCAAATTGCTCCAAGATCTTTTACACAGAGAAGTCCTTTTAAAATAATTACACAGGACAGAGTATTTCACCACCATAAAATTTCCATTCATTAGACAAAAATATTTACATATTCATCCTCTTTCACTCAGAGGGATTCACCAAAACATTTACTCTGCCTCCTATGAAATTTTACACCACTGTGTGTAAATATTTCATTTACATTCACTGCTGTGTGAAAAACAAAAACTTACAGGGAGTTACAG
>APFE031145374.1:49678-103213 GCA_000404065.3 Pinus taeda
TGCTATGGTTTTCCTTTCTCCTTGTTTTGTAAATATTTTTACCTCCCCTTTTCCCATAACAGAAACTTTGCTATCAGTTCCTAGTGTGACCTGTGATTTCATATTTTTTATCTAGGGCAGAAAAGAGAGCTATATTTCCTGTCATATGGTTGCTGCAACCTGAGTCTAAAAACCATATGTCTTCACTATTTGTTTCAGCCATGTTACAAGCTAACAACACATTAGTTTGGCTGATGTTCTCTCTAGTAACATTTGCATTTTGTTTATTACTCATATCATGCTGCTTCTTCCTACATTCACTGGCATAATGCCCATATTTTTTACAATAATAGCATTGGACATTGGATTTTTCATACCTTTGTTCTTGAGCATGATGTTGTCCTCTTTGTTGGCTGCTGCCTTGGCCTTGGTTCTAATTTGAATTGCTGCCTCTTCCTTGAGCATTTGCTGGACTGTTCCTTCCACCTCTGTTCTGGCTTCTGCCTCTTCCTCTCTTGTTTCCTCTGCCTTGACCTCTTCCTCTTCCAAAGGACATCTGGGTCTTGAAGGCTTGCTCTAGAGATGAGTTTTGATTCCTACTCAATCTTTGCTCATGTGTTATCAGTGATGCATGTAGCTCATCAACTGAAAAGCTTGAGAGATCCTTTGTCTCTTCAATGGTGGTGACAATAGCATCAAACTTCGAGGGTAAGACCCTCAGTATTTTCTCCACAATCCTCCTATCTTCAATGGTTTCTCCATGAGTCCTCATCTGTGTGACTAGACCAATTACATGTGTGAAGAATGAGTCAATATTGTCTGACTCCTTCATGTTGAGATTCTCAAAATCTCTCCTCAGCAACTGTAGTTTTGCTGTCCTCACTTTCTCCATGCCTTGGTAGGCTGTCTTGAGAGTTTCCCATGCTTCCTTGGATGTCTTAGCTCCTGCTATCCTTGGAAACACACTCTTGTCTAATGCTTGATACAAGAATACAATGGCTTTTGCATCCTTCTTCCTATTGCTCTTCAATAGGTCTTTCTCTCCCTGAGTTAATCTGTTAAACTCAGTCTCATTTGCTGGTTCATCAAAACCATCTACTACTATTTCCCATAAATCTTGACATGCAAACAGGGCTTTCATGGTTATTGCCCAGTAGTCATAATCCTTCCCATTGAACTGTGGGAATTGAGGGTTAAACAAACCCATGCTAGTGCTTGTGCTAGCCATTCCTTGCATTCTCAGCTATGCTTCGAAATCCTTGACTGTAAATTTAAAAACCACTGACCTCTGCAACCAAAAGAACTCCTTTCTTCAGCTTCTTTGTCACCTACAAAGAGCCTAAGCCTGCTCTGATACCACTGTTGGGTATTTTTTTTGCTTCTATTTGAGATGGATAAATACCAAAACCATAAAATATAAAACACAGAGCCTATGCTCTGTTTCCTTTGCTCCAAGATCTTTTACACAGAGAAGTCCTTTTAAAATAATTACACAGGACAGAGTATTTCACCACCATAAAATTTCCATTCATTAGACAAAAATATTTACATATTCATCCTCTTTCACTCAGAGGGATTCACCAAAACATTTACTCTGCCTCCTATGAAATTTTACACCACTGTGTGTAAATATTTCATTTACATTCACTGCTGTGTGAAAAACAAAAACTTACAGGGAGTTACAGATTTACCTTTTCACCTGTGTGAAACAATACATGGATTTGGGAACCAAAACAACCCACTGGTTTTTCATTTTCACTTCTCCTCCTCCGCACTGCTGTGCAATCTTACATTACAAAGACAAAATTTTACCCTGCTGCATAAAAATCACTTTTACATTACAGACCCAAAATATCTATGCACTTCTGTGCATTCCCTGCAATACAAAATTCACCCTCTGTTATTTTTCATTCGCTGCTGCGAAAATCACATTTCATATCTCACTGTGTGAGATTTACAAATTTCTCATTGGCGCTGCGGACCCCCTGTCTCCTCTCTTTTTTTCATATGCAAAATTACATTTCAATTTCTTTCAATCCCCGTGGGGTTTTTTTTACATAACAAAAATTGGGGTCAACGCCATATTAAAAATAAACTTACCCATACGCTATATTAACTTGGCCGTAAAATATTAACGACCCTACCAAAATAAATGTCAGCTATTTAATATACGGGATGGGCAATACTTATGGACCATACTATATTAATGTTATATCAGACCCGTATGCACTTTTTAACCGGCGGAGAACTTTCCAGGAGATCAAACGGCGGAGAGACTTGACTTTAATCCAACGGCAGGGATTGCATATCGGAAGACTTTTCTGACAGCTCTTTAACCCATCGTGCAACTTGGTAAATCAACGGACGTAAATGTTTGAGGTAAATCGACGGGTGAGGACAATATCGGAAGAGGTTAGCTGGGTGAAAGTTATCTTCCGATGGATTGTCAGTACTGATGTCAGGCCAGCATCAGCGGTGTCAGGTTGTCAGTATCGGAAGGCCCTAGTACGGAAACAACCTTGAGCGAAAGGCGGTGCGATATGATACCGGGCAGTTTTGGTTTACCGTCTGGTTTTATGCCCCGTTGACTGCTGACTGCGCGGGCAGTTGGAATTACATATTTTCAACAACAACGATCTTGGCAATAATTGTAGCGCCGTGTTACTTAAACCCAACACCTTCAGAGAGACGAGGTTAAGCAAAAATGCTTCTGGAATCTCTTTTAATTCAATATTGAGTGTTAAAGCTAGACATACCAATTTTGGACATCCCAATTCCATGTCGGGGAGAGATGTAATATTGCTACCAAAAAGGGAGAGCCTCCTGCAATTATGGCGTGTCTCGATGTCGGGGAAAAGGGCGTCGATGTCGGGGCAATGTTGACCTGCCCTCGATACAAAATTCTCCTCTTTCTCTGCCACATAGATTGCCATCTCCCGCACAACATCGTGGACGCCAAACGTAACACTCCAATAACTGGATCCACGAACTGCTCTCAATTGGAATAAGGAACGATCGGCAAGTAACCTTACGTAGCTGTGCGCAGTATCCATTAAGGAGTCCACATGTTTGCTCTTTATTATACCTTCTGCGATCCAGATGTGCGATATCATGTGCACCGGAATGTACCAGTCCTCTGGAGCCATCACACAATACAGAAAACAGGTTTTCAAATGAGCATGGGGTAAACTATCGTAGCTCCATCTCAATCGCTCATACAGATCTCGATGAATGCGAGGATGAGTAATTGGAAAATTTGAATCCACTGTCTGAATCTGCCTTAAAGCAAGGTTCCACTCATTGACAGCCTGGTTTCCAATCATTGTTGAGGCTATTACATTTATAGCCAAGGGCAACCCCTTACACTCCTCCGCCACGACTCTGGCAATATGCTCGATTTCCTCGGGAAGATCGTCCTCTTTGAAAGCAACTTTGCAAAACAGTTCCCAGGCCTCCTGTCTTGGTAGTGGCTGTATTTGCATGGACTGCTCTGCATTCATTGCTGGAATCAGATCTCTATTTCGAGTAGAAAAAACAACTTTGCTCCCTTTGTTCTCACCAAATTCCACGCCCAATTCTTTCAGAGTGACTGCGCTCCACATGTCGTCTAAAATCAGGAAAAAACTCTTCGTCCTGAGAAGTGCCGACAGCTTCATCTTCCGCGCATCAACATCATTATAGGAACAACTAGTGAGGTCTAGATTGATTGCAGAAGCCATACGACTCTGTAACTCTAGAATGGAAAATTGAGCAACAGCAACCCAAATCACATGATCAAAAACATCACTGACCTTGTAGGTGTTGTAGACCTTTTTGAGCAAAGCTGTTTTTCCAACCCCACCCATCCCATATACAGAAAATATCCGATCGCGGGGAGCTTCTGTAATCCAACTCTCAAGCCGCATTTCCGCAAATTTAATTTCCAACCCTATCAGTCCGGTCTCTGGTTGGTCTTGAAGCAGTAAGCTTGCCTGCTGTGGTGCCGCGGAGGCAATCTGTTGAGCACTGTGAAACACAGAGAAGTCGGTTTGAAGATTGCGAAAGAGCTCGTCAAAAGTTGTCTTCCACCTCCGGATTTCTGTAGAAAGTTTAGGCTTGCAAAGGAGGCAACTGATACACCGCTGCCGCCTTCGAGAGCAATCGATCAACTCTCTTGCTTTTCCAACTGCATCTTGCATCCTTCGCAGACAATTTTGCAGAGATTGAGGAGGCGTCTTTTGCCGATCTTGAAATTGATCGCTAACATCGAGTAAGAGAGTCTTCATACGATTTAACTGCCCTTCCAGAAGCTGACGGTTCTCATCCAACCGAATAACATCGTCTATTTGTCGGATGAGTGGAGCAATAGCGCTACTGAATGTATTGGCTGCCACTCCCGTGATAATAGCCGTCACTGCCATTTCTTTTTGGCTCGACAACCCAAGAAATCCCGCGTCTAAAGGGGCGAGAGACATTATAACACAGGCTAACAAACAAATATAAATACAAAGAATATGCATGTTTGTTGTGAAATCATCGAGGAGATACAAAGTCATAAGTCGTTAGTCAAAATGCAGATTCAGTTGATCTACCATGGTTATTATATAAATCAATCATCATATAAATACAAACATATTAGTTGTAGAATCAAACATATTAGTTGTAAAATCAGTAGTGGGATACACAGTCATTAGTCTTTATTGAAAATCAGTCATAAATCCAAATATATTAGTTGTAAAATGAGTAATGGGATACATAGCCATCAGACATTGAAAGCCCGATAACAGGCTGGTTAGCTCTGGCCCTCCCTAACAGCTCCCACATTGTTTATTAACAATTGCACAGCACAGCGAACCAAGCGCCGCCAGCATTGGTATTCTACCGCTGTCAAGTCTGTTTGAAGCGGGGAAGAACTGATTAACCTCCGCCACTTCTTCTGTGCGTTTCGAGAAATCCTGTCGGTTCACTAGAGAAAAAAGAAATTCTAGGGCTTTGCCAGTCGTTGGTGAGAAATCGAAAGTAAATGAAATCTGATCTCTGCCATCAGCCGATATTTCGATATTTAGTCCTTGTAATTGACTGAAAAGAACGCTATTATAAAAATGAAAGCGAAAGCATTATTGTTGTTTGGCAGATTTTGTAGTTCCATATGAGGATTTCGTTTTTTCGCCAGATTAGACGTGTGTTTAACCGTCTTTTCGATTTTGTAAATTAGGAAAACCTGCATTTTCGCAAATTTTAAATTTGTAATGAGTGTTTCGGTCCCAAAGCGACTCCAATCTGCACTAGGAAAAACCAAAAAGACTTTTTCGCTTCAGGGTTAGTTGTTTTCTTTTCCAGAATACGTAAGAAACACACTTTGTATTTATTCGACTTCCAGAAATCTGTCTGTTTTAAAATATGATTATAGTATGTTTTTTTTCAATTTATTTTAAATAAAGGGTGAGTAGCTATTTTGATTTCAAATTTAATATTTAATTTTGAAAAAAATACTATTTCTTTTGTAAGTTAGATTATTTATACAGTATCAATATTATTAATATCTTTTGTAAGTTAGATTATTTATACAGTATCAATATTATTAATATCTATCTTATCTATATACTATCAATACTATCCCTATCCATCCCTATCCATTATTTGAAGGAATTGAATTTAGGTGAGAGAATTTTATTACTTCCTCCATCCACTGACTTCTCTAATTTTAAAATTATTTACATAATATTATTATATTTTTATTTATTTTTATATTTTATATTTAAGTATTAAGTAATTTTTTTTTCTTATTATTTTATTTTAAATCATTTTTTATATCATTGATTTTATGTTTTCAATTTAAATTTTTAAAAAAATCTTATTAATGTCTATAGTTTTCATTTTCATTTAATTTTTTAAAATTACCAATTTCTTTTTATTGTTAATATAGCTATATTATAAGGATGTGGTTTTTATATTTATTATTAAAGATTTGTAAGCTACAAAAATTTAATTGCATTTAATTTATAAATATAAATTAGTTTTATATTTCATATGCATTAACACAATGTTATTGGTGTTGAGGAATGATATAACCTTAGCATCGTGTTAATGTTGATAAAATATCATTTCATCTCAATAGCATTATTGAAAGACTCTTTAAGATAGAGTAATAAAAGGATGTTTTATGTGGGACAAGTTGTTCCTGCAATTCTCGTGAAAATTTCAATGATAATGAGTAAAAAGAGGTTGTTAATGTGGTTTTGATATGTTTATAAAATAAATGTATAACATAATAAGAAAATAGTTGGAATTGTATAGTTTTTTTGAAATTAATAAAAATAAATAAAAAATTATTAAAATAAATATGAAGAAAATCAAATGAAAGTGTCAATAATAATGATTAATAACATGAAGATGATTATATAATTTAATTTTAAAACAAATTTAATACTGATTTTTAAATTATATTCTCTGAAACTTTTGTTATAAGATAAATGAGTTTACTTTTATTATTGATATTAATATTATAAATATTTTGATATATATAAATTAAAAATCTTTTTTTATATATTTTGAGAATCCACGATGTGTGGCAAATGCAAATGGTGAGGCCCAAGACACGGGCATTTAATAGCACATCTAAGTGGTATTAATGAATTTGAAGTGTGTCATGCAAGCCTTGCTTAGGGCTTCAAGGAGGAACATTATGGAGGTGGTCCAGAGTATGATTGTTATTATTTGGGCACTTGTATGCATTCGTAAGTGTTATAGAGTGTTCACGAGTGTAGGGAAGTTTATTAGGTGAGTCATTCATATTCTTTGGCTTGGTGTTGCGCACAGTGAACAATGGAGAAGGGAGGCTCAATAATCTTTTGGTTCCACTAGTAACATAGAATGTAATTTGGGACCCTGGCTCGCGACGAATTCTAGAGACTAGAAGATTTCATAAGCTTCGGGGGTGGGGTGGGGTGTGTGATGCTTATAGTTGGGTTCTCTAACGGTGGATACTGGTGATATGGTCCCCTCCTTGCAAGTATTATTGTTTTTATTGTCCTTACCTTTTTTCAATCATCAATTTACGTTGTTTGATTAATACTCTTTTGTGGAAGAGGTGACAGATGATGGGGTCTCTAAATTCTATCGGTGGCCCTGATGGTATTTTCCCTGTATCCACTCTTTTATATTTAGACTGGTCAAGTTTAAGCCCTGCAAGTTTTGTTTTTACTTTATGGTTGGTGTCATTTTGTGGCCTTGGAGGGAAGTGTGGGCTAAGTAA
This sequence comes from Pinus taeda, assembly GCA_000404065.3. Taxonomy (NCBI): domain Eukaryota; kingdom Viridiplantae; phylum Streptophyta; class Pinopsida; order Pinales; family Pinaceae; genus Pinus; species Pinus taeda. Next base: position 56,892 of record APFE031145374.1, read on the forward strand.
GACAATTGGTGGTCATTTGGGGGCGTTTAACATTTCCTTTATTAGTTTCTAGGTGGAGGAGGAGTTGTCAAACGATGTGTTTCGGTTTGTGGAGAGGCATCATTTAATTGATTTTGTGGATGAAGACCCTCGTGTCTGGTTAGTTGGGTTGGTGGGAGAAGAACCCTACATCATGTCTTGGTGCTAATGTAGGTTGTTTTGTGATTCTGGGTGATGGGATTGTGCTTTGTGGGTACAGGGCCCTGGCATTGGAGAGGTTGTAATTCACAGGACTTGTGGTTGGTGTCATGGGTTGGATATCCCTGTCTCCGGTTGATAGAGATGGTAGGGACCAAAGAAAACCCTTACAACACACTAATGATGCATTAAAGAGGATGACCCCAGAGAGGTGTGGGACCTCTCGGGCATGGAGTTGTGCATCCATTTGTCCAAAAAGATGAAGGTGGTGAGGTGGAGTAGCCTCACAATATCTCCCTTGGGTGCATGGACCTACCCTCCCCATTTGACTCCCAAAAACATTAAATTCATCAAGTGTTATCAATGGTCAAACAATTGGTTCATGATAGACACAATGACTGAAATGATGTTATCAAATTCCTAAATGACATTAAGCATAATCAATGGCATATTCTAGACCGACTAGATAGAGTAGATGGATAATTTCGAGAGGAGAATGGCACACATGGAGTCTCATGTGCATGAAACATTTTTCCACCCTAATGAGGGTAGGAATGGCACTCAAGCTCGACTGAACTTGAATGGTTAGTGATGAAGGTGGGATGTATATTTGTTTTTTAGCAGTTTTGGTTCATATGGCTATCGATATTGGGTCTACTAGCTTTCTTCTATTGATGACTCTATTTGTTTTCCTGTACTTGTTGGTCAACATATTCAGTAGAAGTGAAGCCTTAGTTATTTTGAATATGTGCACTCCACCATATAAATTTTCCATTAGTTTATAAATTCTTGATATTATATATATATATATATATATTATATATATATATATATAATTATAATTATAATTGATTTTATAATCAACATTTTTTTAATTAAATTGTTCTAAGTTACAATCAATACATTTAAATGAATTTCTAAGTTTGTAATTAATACATTTATATAGAATGAAAATTTAACCATAATAACAATTTAACCTTTTGCCTCTTAGGTATTCCCTTTCCCTGCTTCGAGGGTATCCTATTTATGTTTTCATAGAAAATGTTATTTAAGGGTAGATTCCTCTTGAAACCTTATTCGTATGTCCAACACGTGTTTATTACTATATCATCTATATAACACTTGTAAAAACATACCATGTGTTTATTCTTATGTCATGTCTATCAACTACCTGTGACACGTGTTTATTATTACATCATCTATATAACACTCATAAAAACATACCATGTGTTTATTATTATGTCATCTGTATCAACTACTTGTGAAACAAACTTGACATGACTAGCTTTGATAATAATTAAAGTATATGTACAACCTTCTTTCACCTCCATTCCATATTAATTATGGAATTCCATATTAATTTAAGTCCATTCTTGTTTATTTTTATAGATACTTCAGACTATTACATCATATTATACTTCTAAGTCCATTCTTGTTAGTATTTGCAAAATCAATTATAGTTTCTTATAGACAGGTGCTAAATCTTTGATAATAATTAAAGTATATACACGACCTTCTTTCACCTATATAACACTTGTAAAAGCATACCATGTGTTTATTCTTATTTCATGTGTATCAACTACCTGTGACACGTGTTTATTATTACATCATCTATATAACACTCGTAAAAATATACCATGTGTTTATTCTTATGTCATCTGTATCAACCCTGTGAAACAAACTTGACATGACCAACTTTGATAATAATTAAAGTATATGTACAACTTTCTTTCACCTCCATTCCATTCCATATTATTTATGGAATTCCATATTAATTTAAGTCCATTCTTGTTTATTTTTATAAATCCTTCAGACTATTACATCATATTATACTTCTAAGTCCATTCATGTTAGTATTTGCAAAATCAATTATAGTTTCTTATGGAGAGGTGCTAGATCTTTGATAATAATTAAAGTATATACACAACCTTCTTTCACCTCTATTCCATATTAATTTAAGTATACAACCTTCTTTCACCTCTATTCCATATTAATTTAAGTGTTTATTTTTATAAGTCCATTCTTGTTTATTTTTATAGTTCATTGAGACTATTACATCATATTAAACTTTTACGATGTAAATTATTGTTCTTGGCATATACAAACAATATGGTTTTAATATTGACTTACCAATATATATATATATATATATATAAAACTGGTTTCATGTAAGTGTTTCTTATTCTTAATGTTTGTTGCATGGACATTAGCTATAGCCATATAAAACGTAGATTATTTCCACTTATTTAATGTGGTATAATTAGTTTATTATATAGTGAATAATTTTGGGTTATATAATTTTAGAACTTATATTTTTTTATGGATTTGAGTATGCTTTAAAACTATTTTTGTTTGGTTAAGAGTTGGTTTTCTTTAGATATAAGGAAAACTGTTTGTTCGTTTTCCTTAAACACAAGGAAACAAATTTGTGTTCCTTAGATATAAGGAAATAGGTTAAGGCTCAAGACCCAAATAAATATGGTTTTTTTTTAATAATAATGATGAGTCAACCTACTTTAAGCCAGAAATTGCTGTCCTTGCTAATGGTTTGAAAACTCAGTTATAATAAATTTTCCCAACCTATAAAAAAATTCTAAAAACCTTCGCACTTTGTCCCGAAACTCTACCCTCAAGTATAGGTTTTATCTTGAACGGTGTCTATTAAGAGAAGCTTGATCTACTGTTCCCATGAAACCTAGGGTTTTCAAATAGGGTTTAACGTGTTGTGATAATTTAAATTGTGTTCTTTGGTTTTCTCCCATTCTCCACTAGTCTTCCTTTAACTGTCACAATTGGCAGTGGAGACCAGGCAATAACAGGTGTAGCATGAACACCAAGCTACACTTCCTCCAACTGTCATTAGTAAATCTTTGTTGCTGCTACCTATTGTGGAGACGAGGCAATAGCAGGTGTACCATGAACACCAAGCTACACTTCCTCCAGCTGTATTAGTAAATCTTTGTTGCTGCTACCTGTTGTGAAAGGAGGTTTTTCTCAGCGACATAATATCATTTCTTCAAAGGTATAGTTATCGCTACAGTCTCGGTAAAATTTTCATTCCTACTATGTTATTTCTCCTCCATTCACATTATTTATATATAATTGTGTTTTTCGTTTTTAATTCACACGTTGCAGATCCAGGGTTTGAGCTCATTTTAGTGTGGTCATGAAGGAATACAGTTCAGTATTCCTTTTGCTAATTTTACAGTAAGGTCATTGGTAGAGTCTCATGTTGTAACCCTACCATGGTCCTTTCTATTTTAGAGTATATCTCTTTATTTACTGACATAGGGTATCTCTGTATATATTATTGTTTTAATGAAGACAGGGTTTTCGCCCAGTCAGAAACCTAGGGTATCTCTGTATATATTACTCGTTTTTAAAATGAAGACAGGGTTTTCACCGAGTCAGAAACCTTAGCAAAAAAAAATTATAACTCTCAGTGAGGGTTGTTCAACTACTTGTCATTTGATTGCCAAAAATTCCTATGGTCATTTTCAAAAATGTAGAGACTATTCTTTGGTTTCCTTTTCGAAATATCTAGTGAGGATTTTGGAATTTGTTTGTGACTTTTCTCTAAAACACTCAACATACTTAGTGTAGTTGACTAATTTACCACGGTTTTCCATAGTCCACCGTTGTCATTTCTTCACGGTTTTGTTTTTGCTTTTTTTTGTTCATTTTTGGCTCTTGTTGTAAAAAAAATTACACTGTTCTTATTAATATTAATTTGTTATCGTATAATTCCTCTCAGAAGGTAATTTCATACCAATTCCATATCTTCAGAAGGTAATTTCATAACATACTTGCTGGTCATTCTTGTTTTTATTACTATTTTAATTGTTAGAAATTTTCTCATACATACTAAATTCTCTTCTATTTGTATCTAGGTAATGTTATCTGGTTCGATTCGATTGTTCTTCGTATATAATAGCGTTTTATACTGGAATGTATTCACTTCACTTGATCACTTCACTTGAACAGGGCAAATCAACTTTCACATCTTTACAAATAGGTGAATTTTTATAAAAAAATAAAATTATTGTTGGATAGATTTTTATATTTGACATAATATCTTCAATAGACACGGTAATCTATGAAATGATATCAATTAGAAACGGATTTTTGTTCTTAACATGAAATAATAATAATAAACAGAGTGAGAGAGCATTAATTAATAATAATTTTGGAAAATATGGCCAATTATTTGGCTCCTGCCAACCTTGACACAACAAATAATGCTTGTCTCCGGTGAGAAAATCAGGTCTACAATTGCTTTTATGTCCATTATTCCTTGCCTCTCTTCACTCTCTCTAATTCTACTCTCAAAATAATTGAGTCAAAAGCTCGAGAATTTTCAAATAATATTCTTCTACCACTTTTTGGGTGGTTGCTAATTGCGTCCACCTCACCAACAGGTGGCAAGAGTTCTCATTAATGAGCTCTTTTTTTTATGTCCATTATTTCTTGCCTCTCTTCACTCTCTCTAATTTTACTTTCAATCCAACAGGTGGCAAGAGTTCTCATTAATGAGCTCTTTTTTTATGTCCATTATTTCTTGCCTCTCTTCACTCTCTCTAATTTTACTCTCAATCCAACAGGTGGCAAGAGTTCTCATTAATGAGCTCTTTTTTTTATGTCCATTATTTCTTGCCTCTCTTCACTCTCTCTAATTTCACTCTCAAAATAATTGAGACAAAAGCTGGAGAATTTTCAAATAATATCCTTCTACCACTCTTTGGGTGGTTACTAATTGCCTCCACCTCACCAATAGGTGGCAATAGTTAACTGCTCATTAATGAGCATAATATCCTTCTACCACTCTTTGGGTGGTTACTAATTGCCTCCACCTCACAAATAGGTGGCAATAGTTAACTGCTCATTAATGAGCTCTTGTCTCTCACATCTGAGGACAACTTCATGTCTTTTAAGAGACATTTAATTGACCAATATCATAATTTCAAAATTAAATCTAATCACCCAAATTAAAACGCTAAGAGTTGCTGTTAGATAATAATAATTTTCTTAAATCTAATCAGCTAGATTAGAAGCCTAGGACTTGATAGATAATAATAATTTTTTGAAATTTCTCTTTCAGTCATCTGTACTTAACCATTAACTTCCGATATTTTTCTTTATTCAAAAAATAGAAATAATTTTCTGAAATTTCTCTTTTAGTCATTTGTACTTAACCATTAATTTCTCATATTTTTCTTTATTCAAAAAATAGAAACATCTAATTAAAATTTTACATCAATTATTATCAGTATTAAATTTTGTTGATAATTAAAGTTTTTCCAATATCTTTCACTTTAACTAAGAATAAAATTATGCACATTTAATTACAAGGGGTTTTCTCTTTCAGTCATTTGTACTTAACCATTAATTTCCCATATTTTTCTTTATTCAAAAAATAGAAACATCTAATTAAAATTTTACATCAATTATTATCAGTATTAAATTTTGTTGATAATTAAAGTTTTTCCATATATTTCACTTTAACTAAAAATGAAATTATGCAGATTTAATTACAAGGGGTTTTCTCTTTCAGTTATTTGTACTTAACCATTAATTTCCCATATTTTTCTTTATTCAAAAAGTAGAAACATCTAATTAAAATTTTACATCAATTATTATCAGTATTACATTTTGTTGATAATTAAAGTTTTTCCAATATCTTTCACTTTAACTAAGAATAAAATTATGCACATTTAATTACAAATTTTATCAATCAAGGGGATATCAAATCTTTCCCAATTTGACATCGTCCCAGTGTCAATTCTAGTTAACCCAACAACCACATTTTTTAAGGGTTATTCAAGCTGATGCAGGAGCATCCAACTAGGGCACCATGACCGGATGTTGGTCTCCGCCAAGGTGGAAAGCTTTATTAACGAAATGGTTTCTTTATTTTCAATTTGTCAAAGTAGGATGTAGGACTTTATTTTTCTTTTAATCTCAGTATTAGTTAGGGAAAGTTTAGTCGGTTAGGGTCAATGTTTTGTTTGTTCTTAATAAACTATAGCTTAATAATTGTTCTTTCATTTTAGAGGAAAAAGATAAATATGTCTAATGTAAATCTTGCAGTACAGGCAGAACAAAATATAAGAACAGTTGTGTAACTAATAGAATAGCATAAAAAAATAACTACACACAGTTCAGATAACTGTGGACAGAAGATATAAATGTAAAATTGAAAATCATTCAAGGGGTTCAGGATACAAGTATCCATAATAAAAGAGCAGACAATCTATTCGAATCCATCGGTGTAACCATAATATTTCTTTATTGTTTCTTATTCATCAAACAACCAGAATAATTGACATAGTGCATGCAGAATGTCTTGTTTAAAGGAACAGAGTTCAAACGACAAAGACTGTATCGAATTCCCAAAACGAGGGTTGGTAACCCATTAAGAGAAGTCATGACCAAAATGGACAAGAACAATTGCAAAAAGTTCGAGCGAATTAAGCACATACACATAGTCATAAAAGCCACATAATACTTTCTCAATTTCGAATCCATCCACCTAAACAAACACGAGTATGTCTACTACATTTTTTTTATTCATTGAAGTAACTACGAAAACAACCACAGTGCAGCCACGGTTCCATCGTTTTTCCTCTTAAGAATCATTTAAAACAATCAAGGAAACCGCACAAGAGAACCAGGCACAGTTCGAGGGTGTCCAAGCCAAAATAAGAGAAATAACAGTCGAACAAACACAATTAGAACATAGGTATTTCAGAGCCAACGATTTCTCTGTATTTTCTTTCCAATTATAACATGAAATTCTTGTACATACATAACAGTGGTTGAGCATAACCTACAAGCAGTCACAATCCTAACGGCCAACAAACCCTAGACGAGGGTTTTGGGGACGACTCCCATCATATATGAATTTACAGGCAACAAGCATCGAAACTCAATAAGGCCTACATTAAAAACGAACCAGGATGCTTGACTACAGTAGAGGGACACCAACGAACAAGTATTGAGGAAATCGAACCATCAGAACCTACAGGCCCTAACATCAAAACCAAAATTGATGATGGTGACAGAGCCTACCAAGCAAAAGCCGAGGTGACCACGCCATGCACGCCCATCTGCAAACCCTCAACCTACAAGAGAACCAGGATAAGATTGTGAGCATAACTATCGACCATGGAAGAAAGAAGCGAATAAGTGCATACACAGAGAGGGGTTCTTTTCCTTACCTAGAGGGTTCGCAACGTAGACAGAGCGCAGTCCATTGAGCCACGAATCTTGAATACCGACTGAGACAAAGGACCAAGTTCATTAGAAACAGAACAACAAAGAGAGAAAAGTGAATCATGGACGGACGAAGTTACTTGAAGTGAAATTGAAGACAGGAGAGTGCCACCGCTTTGGAACCTGGATGCATGCACAAAAACCATTGAGATTTACCAGCAAAATGACCTCATAATAGAACAATGACCGTGGAATGAAGACAATGTTAGCAACTGCACAAGAACTGTAAACAAATACTCACACAAGCAACAAAACTACCATTCTGTGTGCAAAGAGCCAAGACCAAAAATTACCTAGTTGAATTCAAGTGCCAATTGCTCAGGCAGTGTAACCCCTGACTAGCGTGCACATTAGTTGCAGCATAACCTCATACCCAAGAAGCATAAGCATTACCAAAAGAAACCCTCGGCACCAAGAAATGAAGAGAAAAAATGACCAAGCGACAATAGGAGGGAAGGTTTTGGTAAGAACAAGGAGCGGGAAACGCAAACCAAGGTGCAAGTACAGAGTAATCACTTTAGTCATAATTGCCACCTTACCAAAGTCCAGAAATATCTGAGGTCATGTCACAAACCACAATTTAATCCACAGTTTAATCATTGTTTAAATCATTTAATTAGTGATTAACATAACAATGTGTTAAGTCCAATGTTTATTGTGTGGAACCATGTGGAGTGTTGGGCTGGTCCCATCATAGTGGTATCAGAGCAGGATTTGGAATTGGCTGGAGAAATGGAGGTAGGAAGGAGAGGTCATGGAAGAGGTGTTCGAAGGATAGCAGAGGAAGGACTGAGAGAGGAGATCAGGATTCTTACTACCCGTTTGGAGGCAATTGAAGCGGGGAGAAGAAGGGATCCAGAGATAGGTGATGATAGCGAAGAGGAAGTTGTAGTGGCAACAGATGGATCGGATGGAGAAGGCCCTCAAATGAGATTGTTGAGGTCGGTCTTATTAGCAAGCATTAAACCCAAACCAGAACTCCCAAATTATGATGGCAGTCTGCTCATAGAGGTTTTGTTGGACTAGATCAGTGAGCTGGATAAGTATTTTGAATGTGAGGAGGTCAGTGAAGACTGTAGAGTTAAGTTCGCTGCGAAAAAGTTGAAGGGACACGTAGCCCTGTGGTGGGACAGTGTCCAAACAGAGAGAAGGAGGTTGAACAAGTTGCCGATCAAGAATTGGTCAAGGATGGTGGCCAAGTTGAAAGGCAGATTTCTGCCTGAGGATTATCAGATTGCATTACACAGGCAAGTGCAGAACCTGGAACAGAAATGGATGACATTAAGGGAGTACATTGAAGAATTTTATCGAGAGAACTTAAGGGCCAGTTATACAGAGGATACCCCAGAGAAGACAACCAGGTTTGTAAATGGTTTAAGGCTAGAAATCTTAGATGAGAGTAGTATTCTTTCTCCGAAAAACATTGAAGAAGCATATAAGAGTGCTATGAAAACTGAAGAGAAAATTATTAGAAAGCAAAATTCCAGGAGAGGATGAGGAACTGCCAAAGGAAGAGGCCAGTCTTATGGTAGAGGGCGAACTGCTAGTAGTAATGAGGAAGGCAACAGTTATAAAACTACCGGAACAACAGAAAAAGGTGACAACATGAGAGGTGGTAGGCCATATCAGTGAGGAAGGGAAAATGGCCGTGGAAGAGGAGCTGGTTATCAATGTTACAGGTGCCACAAGTGGGGACACAGATCATTTGAGTGTCCCGAGGCAGACCAAGCTGGACAGAGGGGTGTGTATGTCGTATAGCTAGAGGAAGCAGAGGCACCTCCCCAAGAAGCCAAAAATGCTCCAGAAACAGGGGAAGCCCTAGTTTTGAACAAGGCATTATTGAAACCAGCCAAAGAAACAGCTGAACAAAATCAGCGGAAAGCTTTGTTTCAGACGGTTTGTAAATCACACAGTAAGTGTTGTAAGCTGATTATTGACAGCGGAAGTAAATATAACTTGGTGGCCACAGAGATGGTGGAAAAGTTGGGGTTGAAGAAGTTGAAACATCCCACCCCTTACAAAGTTTCATGGCTGCAAAAAGGCCATCAATTGTTGGTAGATGAGCAATGCAAAGTGGAGTTTCATATCGGAAAATATAAGGATAAGGTCATTTGTGACATAATGTCGATGGATGTATGTCATATATTGCGAGGTAGGCCATGGAAGTATGACAAGAAGGTGGTACATGATGGGAAGACAAACTGTTATAAGTTTGTCAAGGATGGGATCAAGCACACGCTTGTGCCCATCAAGGAGGAAGAAACAACAGGGACAAGTGAGACAAAAGTATTGTTAATGAGTGGAAAACAGTTTCTGAAACAAGTTGAGGATAGCGAGGTGAGCTATGGTGTTATAAGAAGAGCAAAGATGGTACTGCTACACACAGAGGTGTTAGATTTGCCCGCAGAAATTCAGTATATGTTGCAGGAGTTTACCGATATAGTGGTGGATGACTTGCCAGATAAACTGCCCCCGAAAAGGAGCATAAGTCACCATATTGACTTCATACCTAGAGAAATTTTGCCAAATAAGGAAACATATCAGATGAGCCCCAAAGACAATGAGGAGATTAGAAAGCAGGTGTAGGAACTGCTAGACAAAGGGTTGATAAGGGAGAGTTTGATCCCTTGCGCAGTTCCAACAGTTCTCGCTCCCAAGAAAGGAGGAGAATGGCAGATGCACACAGACTCGAGGGCGATCAATAAGATCACCATCCGATACAAATTTCCACTGCCACAGTTGGACGACATGATGGATTGCCTAAGTGGGGCAGTGTATTTTTATAAGATAGATTTAAAGAGTGGGTATCATCAGATTCGAATTCGAGAGGGGGATGAGTGGAAGACAGCCATCAAGACTAATGAGGGACTGTATGAGTGGCTGGTTATGGCATTCAAACTGAGCAATGCACCCAATACCTTTATGCGGTTAATGAATGAAATGCTGAAAGAATAAATTGGGAAATTTGTGATAGTGTACCTGGACGAAATATTAATTTTTAGCAAGACAAGGGAGGAACACTTTCGACATGTTTAAAAAGTGCTAGAAAAATTGCAGCAGAATAAGCTACTGATAAATCTGAAAAAGTGTACTTTTCTGCAAAAAGAGTTGGTTTATTTGGGCTTCGTAATAGCAGAAAACGAGCTGAAGATGGATCTAGAAAATATTACAGCGATAGTCAATTGGCCATCCCCGAAAAGCTTATTTGAGGTATGTAGTTTTCATGGGCTGACGAGTTTTTACCGGCAATTCATAAGAAATTTTAGTGAAATCTGCATACCTATGTTGGACACTATCAAAAAGGCTAGTTAGCCTTTTTGATGGACTGATGCAGTAGAGAGGAGTTTTCAGCTAAAGAAAAAGATCACAGAGAGATCGATCTTGAGATTGCCAGATTTTAAAAAGTTTTTTTAGGTTTATTGTGATGCTAGTGGTACGACTATTGGAGCTGTACTTAGCCAGGAGGATAAACTTGTTGCATTTTTCAGTGAGAAGTTAAATGAAAGCAGGCAGAAATATTCATCCTACGACAAGGAATTATATGCTGTCATCCCAGCACTGAAGCATTGGAGACACTATTTGCTGGGAAATGAATTTGTTTTGTTCTCGGATAATTTTGCATTGTAGTATGTGATGCAACAACACAAGCTGAATCACAAACATGCCAAGTGGGTGGAATATTTGCAGAGTTTCACCTTTGCGTTGAAACACATCAGCGAGCAGGCCAATAAGGTGGCGGATGCATTGAGTAGGAGGGCCTTACTCTTGTAGGAGAGTATTGTACAAATGTTGGGTTTTGAGCACTTGAAATATTTATATCAGATTTTAAGGAGGTTTACGAAGCATGCCAAAATCCCTTGGTGAGAGACAATAGTCCATGGTTGGACTATAACTTGTAGGAGAAATTGTTGTTTAGAGGAGGATAGTTATGAATTCTTGACTGCTCGATGAGAGAGAATATTATTCGGGAGAAGCACAGTGGAGGTCTAGCTGGACATTTCGGCGTAGACAAGACACTTAAGTAGCTCAACCATTTTTACTTTTGGCCAAAAATGCGAAGGGATGTACAGGGATTCGTGACCAGATGTAAAGTGTGCCAGTTAGCAAAGGGTCACAGTCAAAACACGGGACTGTATACACCATTGCCTGTTCCAATTAGACCATGAGACTCAGTCAGCTTGGAATTCGTCTTGGGTCTACCAAGGACACGACAGGGTTATGAATCAGTGATGGTAGTAGTAGACCGGTTTTTGAAGATGGTGCATTTCATCCCTTGTAGAAAAACAAGCGATGCCACTCATGTGGCCCACTTGTTCTTTACAGAGATTGTCAGGCTACATGGTTTGCCTAAATCTATTCTTTCTGATAAGGATGTGAATTTTACAGGGCACTTTTGTTGCACCCTGTGGAAGAAGATGGATACGCAGTTGAGTTACAACTCTGCTTATCACCCACAAACCGACAGACAAACAGAGGTGGTAAACAGAAGTTTGGGGAACCTACTATGAAGCTTGATTGGTGAGAATTCGCGGATGTGGGATCGAGTACTTGCCTAGGCAGAATTTGCTTATAACGACTCGTCCAATTGCAACACGAGTTGCAGTGCTTTTCGGATCTTGTACGGCATGCATCCTCGTAGAGTGCATGAGTTGCGAGACCTCAGACAACAAGAAGGGCGAAGTTCATATGTGGAAGATTTCGCTAATGCGACAAGAGATTTGCATGAGTAGGTGAAATTAAATTGCAGGACAGCAGCCAAAAATATAAATAGCAAGCAGATTTGAAACGAAGGGAAGTGCAATTTAATGTGGGAGATGAGATCCTCGTGCATTTGCACAAGGAACGCTTCCCTAGAGGTGAATACAACAAGTTGAAGTACAAGAAGATAGGTCCCTGCAAAGTTCTCTGGAAATTTTTAGCGAATGCCTATGAGATACAACTTCCACTAAGGATAGGCATTTCGCCCATCTTCAATGTAGCAGACCTAGAAGAAGAAGACATAACCACATGGCCTACACGGGACACCCAAGATGGAAGTGGAACTTGGATGATACAAATGCCTTACTTTCAGCCTCCTAAGATCGAGAGAATCCTCGACACTCAGGTGGCCAAACAAACACGACGGAAGGAGTATCTACAATACCTGGTCAAGTGGAAGAACCGTCCTATTGAGGACAATTCGTGGCTTGATGCCACACAAATAGAGCAGGTGAGTTCTTCAGTCGAGAAGCTCATGGACCGGAGTCATGATTTCTTTTTTTCCCGGGAGCCTGATGCAGGAGCATCCATCTAGGGCACCATGATTGGGTGTTGGTCTCCGCCAAGGTGGAAAGCTTTATTAACGAAATGGTTTCTTTATGTTCAGTTTGTCAAAGTAGGATGTAGGACTTTTTTTTCTTTTAATCTCAGTATTAGTTAGGGACAGTTTAGTCAATTAGGGTCAATTTTTTGTTTGTCCTTAATAAAATATAGTTTAATAACTATTCTTTCATTTTAGAGGAAAAAGATAAATATGTCTAATGTAAATCTTGCAGTACAGGCAGAACCGAATATAAGAACAGTTGTGTAACTATTAGAATAGCAACTAAAATAATAACTACACACAGTTCAGATTACTGTGGACAGAAGATATAAATGTAAAATTGAAAATCATTCAAGGAGTTCAACATACAAGTATCCATAATAAAAGAGCAGACAATTTATTCGAATCCATCTGTGTAACCGTAATATTTCTTTATTATTTCCTATTCATCGAACAACCAAAATAATCGACATAGTGCATGCAGACTGTCTTGTTTAAAGGAACAGAGTTCAAACGAAAAAGACTCTATCGAATTCCCAGAATGAGGGTTGGTAACCCATTAAGACAAGTCATGACCGAAACGGACAAGAACAATTGCAAAAAGTTCGATCGAATTAAGCACATACACACAGTCATAAAAGCCACAGAACACTTTCTCAATTTCGAATCCGTCCACCTAAACAAACACGGGTATGTCTACTATGTTTTTTTTGAGTCATTGAAGTAACTATGAAAACAACCATAGTGCAGGCACGGTTCCATAGTTTTTCCTCTTAAGAATCATTTAAAACAGTCAAGGAAACTGCACAAGATAACCAGGCACAGTTCGAGGGCGTCCAAGCCAAAATGAGAGAAATAAGAGTCGAACAAACACAATTAAAACAAAGGTATTTCAGAGTAAACAATTTCTTTGTATTTTCTTTCCAATTATAACATGAAATGCCTATACATACATAACAGTGGCCGAACACAACCTACAAGCAGTCACAAGCCTAACAGCCAACAAACCCTAGATGAGGGTTTTGGGGACAACTCCCAGCGTATGTGAATTTACAGACAACAAGCATTGAAACTCAATAAGGCCTGCTTAAAAAACAAACCAGGATGCTTGACTACAGCAGAGGGACACCAGTGAACAAGTATTGAGGAAACCGAACCATCAAAACCTATAGGCCCTAACATCAAAACCAAAATTGATGACGGTGATAGAGCCTACCAAGAAAAAGATGAGGTGACGACGCCAGGCACGCCCATCTGCAAACCCTCAACTTGCAAGTGAACAAGGACAAGATTGTGAGCATAACTGTCGACCATGGAAGGAAAAATAAGTGAATAAGTGCATACATAGAGTGGGATTCTTTTCCTTTCCTAGAGGGTTTGCAGCGTAGACAGAGCGCAGGCCATTGAGCCACAAATCTCGGATACCGACTGAGACAAAGGAGCAAGTTCATTAGAAACAAAACAACAAAGAGAGCAAAGTGAATCATGGATGGACGAAGTTACCTGAAGTGAAGTCGAAGACAGGACAGTGCCACCACTTTCCAACTTGGATGCATGCACAAAAACCACTGAGATTTACCAGCAAAATGACCTCATAACAGAAAAATAGCTGTGGAATGAAGACAAGGTTAGCAGCTGCACAAGAACTGTAAACAAATACTCACATAGGCGACATAACTACCATTTTGTGCGCAAAGAGCCAAGACCACAAATTACCCAGTTGAATGTAAGTGCCAATCGCTCAGGCAGAGTAGCCGCTTTCCAGCGTGCACGTTAGTTGCAGCATAACCTCATACACAAGCAGCATAAGCATTACCAGAGGAAACCCTTAGCACCAAGAAACGAAGAGTAGAAATGACCAAGCGACAATAGGAGGGAAGGTTTTGGCAAGAAAAAGCAGCGGGAAACACAAACCAAGGCACTAGTACAAAGTAATAACTGCAGTCATAATTTCCCCCTTACCAAAATCCAGAAATATCTGAGGTCAAGTCACAAACCACAATTTAATCCATAGTTTAATCATTTAATTAGTGATTAACATAACAATGTGTTAAGTCCAAGCTTTATTGTGCGGAACCATGTGGAATGTTGGGCTGATCCCATCATAGTGGTATCAGAGCAGGATTTGTAATTGGCTCAAGAAATAATATTTTGCAATTTTCTCACTTTGTAAAAAGTGAGAATGGCGTAATGACTTTCGACTTTTTCATAGATTGACAACAAATACCAATGATATTTTCTCGTTTTAATCTTTAAAATTTGAATCAGGTTTCATTCATGATGATAAGCCTCCATTCTTCAAAGTGAAAATGAAGTAATAACTTTAGACTTCTGCATAGTTTGAAAGAAAATATTAATGATGTTTTCTTGTTTTAATCTTTAAAATTTTATCCTTTAATTTAGGGTGTTTCATTGTGGGTGATAAACCTATCTTCTTGAAATTGTTTTTACTTTATTATAATTTTAGTTTTTACTTTATTATAATTTTTCATTATTTTAAATATGTATGGACCTATTGCTATAGCTATATATATATATATATATATATATATATTTAAGGTATTTCAGGGTGGGTGATAAAGGTACATTTCATGAATTCTTTTTTTTATTTATTTTAGTATAATTTTTCATATTTTTAAAATATTTATGGTTATCTTAAAATAGGTATCTCTTATATTGGTGTTATAATTTTATTTATAAAATATGGAAAACAAAATTGAAATATTAATTTTTGTTTTATTATTATAGAATTTGGAAATACTTATTATAACACTATATATCTATATATATAAATATATATATATTAATATATTATATATAATATATATATTATTATTTATTATTTAATTGTAATATTATAATAGATAATATATATATATAATTATTATTATTATTTAATTGTAATATTAATAATAGTTATTATTAGTTGTTAATCAATATATAATGATGCACATTGATTCATTATTGCTATTTAAAGAAAATAACATATTCTTGTGATAGCGAATACAAATTATTTTTTCTATTTTAACCTTTAAAACCTTATTAGAGTTTCATTCATAAGGATAAGTTTCCATTCTTCAAAGTGAAAATGAGTAAGAACTTTAGGCTTCTTCATAAATGAAGAGCAAATATTAATGATGATTTTTTGGTGTTTTAATATTTAAAATTTTATTCATTGATTTAAGGTGTTTCATTTAGGGTGATAAACCTGAAATTGTTTTTACTTATTATAATTTTTTATTATCTTTAAAATATTTATTATTATTTTCTCGTGATCGGGGTGCGAGATAACTAGAGGCTCACTTGGGCTTGATTGACATGACAGAGCTTTTAATGTTTTGGGATGGTGGGTGATACCCCACGCCCTCACATGCATATTCACTGTGATAATATGTAGCGTTGCAGATCGTGGTAGATCCACGACATGAAAGTTTGTAATCCTTGGCGGGTATAGGTAGTGGGAGCGAAGGTGGATTTAAGCCCACATATCTGGCGTATAAACTCAGGTCCTTCGCCTCTTAAGGAGCCTAATTTTGTTGGTTAAAGGTTCGTGACATCGGGAATGTGAGAGGAATACCAAGTTGTTGCATGTCTCTGCTCGAGGTTGGCGTATAAAGTCTGGTATGTTATAATGCTATCTTTGTATCCTATGTGGGGGGTGGCTGCTTGGGATAAACTGCATGCAAGAAGGGAAAATGAAGCACTGGTTAAATTAACAATTTATTTGACTGGAAATATAGGCCTTCTCAATTATGTGATGTCAATTTCTATATTTTTTGGCAATCTTCTTTCTCACATAGGCATGTTTACTAGTTTCTAGTTTTTTATCATGATGTTTTTTGTGCATCTTGACAATTGGGTTTCCCGATTTAAGCTTGAATTGTCAGGGCAAGCCCTGTGGAGAGAAAGGGTTTTGGAAAATGATAAGGGCCAAGTCTATGGACTCAGGGCCAGGGAGGGTATGGGGGACACCATTCTTATTCTGGTGATACCTCCCACCTCCGGAGGGTTATTAGTTATATACGTTTTTTGGCTCGGGCGATGGAATTTTGAAGGGACACAACGTTGTCCGGCGTTGCATTTCTTTTTCTGGCCATTCATTTAGTTAATGCTTGTTTTTTGGGTGGTTCTCTGTACAAATTATATTCCATGTCTACCTATGTTGTCTTTACTTTTGGCCTTTGTACAATGGGTTGGGTAACGAGCACGAGAAAGTGGGAGAAGGGTGAAGAAAAGGGGCCTGACCTTAGCAGACACGGTGAAGTCTCAACCTTGTGGTGGAGCCTTGGGTCGAGGCAGAAGAGGTAGAAGACACCAAAAAGATAAAGGAAAAGATGTAGATCCTTCTTCCAGTCAGACTGAGTGGCAGAGGACTGAGTGGCAAGAGACTACATGGCAGTCGACTACGCAGTAGGGGAAGATGCAGAGGGGGACTGCGCATCAGGGGATTGTGCGGAAGGAGACTGTGCGGCAAGGGACTACGCGACAAGGGATGACATAATAGATGGGTAAAAAAACAAATTATGAGAATCTTCAGGCCATGGTCAAGGCTTACTATGAAGGGAGCCCGATGCAGGTGAAATAATTGATTGTGAACTGGGAGGCAGAGTTCAATTCGCAAGCTGAGTTGGAATTGTCAATCAAAGATTGGGGGGAACTAATCACGGACCTCGGGTACAAGCGTGGTTGTCTCACCCTATTCAAACAGTCCATTCATCTTTACTAGTTAATGAAGTGCATAGTGGCAAAATAAATAGCTACGACCATCAACACAACGGCGCACAAGAAGGCCATGCTCTGCAAGACGTTCAAAATGAGCTCCAGCTTATCCAACGTCAGTTACAGAATCATAATGCCTGTCTGGGCTACATCGAGCAGCATATCCCATGCTTGTTGCAATCTAAATTACCAGGATCAAGTGCTAAAGATTTTTCTTCGGTGGAATTTCTGATGAGTAATAGGTCGAAGTTATCACTGTTAATTTTGGTTCTTTTTGTTGTTTATGCTAGGTAGAATTTATGATTTCAGTCTAATGTTTATTAGCTGGTTTCCATACTATTAGCCCTGTAAGGCTTGGTTAAAAGGACTTAAACTATTTATGTTTTGGATGGCTTATAATGTGATTCGGTGGCCAACAGACCTAGTTTCCCACTAGGCAGGTGCAGGTTGAGGCCATTGAATGAACTATATATTTGTAACTTGTATGTTTATAGATGAATGAATAAAAGGTACTGCTAAGCTTACACACACACACACACACACACACACATAATTAAAATAACTATTATAATGTATATGAAAAATGATATAAAGTACTTTTAAATATAAAAAAATTTAATATATATATTAAATAATAGGAAAACCTATCATATTTTAGTTGTCAAACTAATAGTGAGTATAATCATTGCTAGTTGTTAACAACTAATATAAACTGACTTATCACGGTTATTTAAAGAAAACCACACACTCCTCCCAAATGCTTCTAGACCTTAAGCCTTACTTGGGATCAATAAGATTGTCTACCGTCTCCCTTGAAGCTGAGGAAACTAACTATCTTTATAAATGATAAAGAGGATATAAAAGTCACTATTATAAATTATTAAGAGGATATAAAAGCCACTAGTTTGGTAGAATCTAGTGAATCAAAAGATCAAACAACAATGATGACATTTAATCCCAAGGAAGAATATCGTGAACCCTAACCACTTTTAGGAGCTACTCCATTAGAAATAAGGATGTGCATACCATATTCAACTCAATCAAGTGCCAGGAGAAGCATCAATGCTACTATTGTGAGTACAAATTGGCCTCGTAAGGAGATGGGCAAGAAAGGAGGAGAGACTCGTAAGAAAAATATTGACTACTAAGTCTATCAAGACCCCAACAGTAGCCAAGACCAGGGTTTCCTAAGCGGCTCTACAATTTTAAATGTATATTCCATTCCTCTGTGTAATTAACAACTTGTAATAAATAGATTAATATCACTTATGGAGATCGAGATTGAATTTGGGTGTGGTTTTATTGTTTTGTAATCACCAACAGTCGCCTTCATAGAATAATCTACTTCTCCTCCTAATTTTTAGAGCCCCTCTACCTGTTCATAGTAGTAGCTCACGCCTATTCTTGTACAATGACTTGTAGCTATGTATGTGCATATTATTTTGACATTCTATCATGCAATTGTTTTCAAAGTTTATATAACAAAGTGCTATCACTTCCTGAAAAAATGATGTTTTTATTTTATTCATCACAGAGAATCTATATGATTTGATTTATGAATCATTTCTTTCATTATATAAACTTTTTTCGTTGGTAAAACTCCCTTTTAGATGAACCCAGCAACGTATTTTTCTATTTTTAAATCTACAATATTATAGGATCTATTATATGCCATGTCATTAAGATTGTTTGAGTTTTGGATTTCATTTTTCAAAATAGTATTCTATAGAGTTCCATTTTTCAAAATAATATTGTGTAATCATAGGAGTGTTTTTTTCTAATTCAAGTTTTATACATGCATTAGTGTCAATCTTAAGATTCTATTTCTGAGTTTCATTTCAAATAATATTGTGTAATCGTAGTTCCTTAGAAAGGGTTTCTCATTCTTAAGATTCTATTTCTGAGTTTCATTTCAAATAATATTGTGTAATCGTAGTTCCCTTAGAAAGTGTTTCCTCACAAAGGGTTTCCTTAATAAGCACAGCCGAAAGTTCAAACTTCACTCGGTTGCGGCACACAACATGTTTTCATGTGTTCAAACCAGTTCAATCTAGGCTCACGGCATGTGTTCAAACCTCATAGTGTGTTAGCCCAGGCCTATGGCCTATGCTCAAACCTCAATGGCAACAACTCGGCGTTTTCATTTAACATTTGTGTTATTCAAACTTTATTTAGTTAACCTATCCTTTTCATTTAACTTTTGTGTTATTCAAACTTCATCTAGTTAACCGACCTTTTCATTTAACTTTTGTGTTATTCAAACTTTATTTAGTTTTATAGGGATGGTACTGTCAATCTGGGATAAGAGATTTATCCAATTATTAGATGTTGTCAACCACTGGATTTGGATGCTTTCAACAACTACTATGTAAGGCTTGGATGTTGGATTAAGTCAATTAGCAGGATATATGAGGTCCAGTTTTGTTTTGATTGGATGTTGGATTACGTCAATTAGCAGGATATGTGAGGTTCAGTTGAGTTTGAATTATTAATTCATGGGATTAATTGAAACTTGTTTATGTGAGGTTTATATGTGAATTTGAATGTTGATTCACAAGATTATGTGAAAATTGGTTATGTGAATGTTAATTCACAAGGTTATGTGAAAATTGAAAATTGGTTATGTGAGGTTCAGTTGAGTTTGAATGTTAATGGATGGGATTATGTAAAACTTTGGTCATGTGAATCTTAATTCACAAGATTATGAGAAAATTGAAAATCTTGAATCTAAAAACTACCATACCATGGCAGCTTGGTTACATTACATGGGATTATGTTGTGACATCAAGACTTATAGGGAGATTTCCAGGAGTGGAGAGATTCAGAGGTAGTTCAGAAAATGCGCTGAAATGACAATGAATAGACTAACGGATCAGGACAGGGCTAATTTTGTCATTTGGAAAGCCAAGATTATGTAAAACAAAATTCTTAGACATGGGATTACATAAAACTTGGTTATGTGAGGTTTATTTGAGAGTGAATTTTAATTCACAAAAAGTTTTAAATGTAAATCACAAGACTATGTGGAATTCATTTGAGTCAAGGAGGAAACAAAATATGTCAAACTTAATTGAATTTGAAAGGAGATTCAATTTTAAATTTCTCGTCTCAATTCACTCAAGATTATGTGAAACAGTGTCACTTGAGAAGTTATGTGAAACAGTTTCACTTGAGAAGAGATTGATTATGTGAAACAATTTCACTTAAGTGTTTCAGTGAAGTCTTGAATATTCTCAATATCAATTGATTCAAAATCAATTGAGTTTGATTATATGAAATTTAATTGAATTTGAAACAAAAATATTATGATTCAATTGAGTTTGATTATGTGAAATTTAATTAATTTGAAACAAGATTATAAGTTTGATTATGTGAAATTCAATTGAATTTGAAACAATTATGACTTAATTGAGTTTGATTAATTCAAATTCAATTGAACTTGAAATAAGATTAAACTTTAATATCAATTTATAGCCAGATTATTTGAATATGAAATAAAATAAAATTTGAATATCAATTTACAACAAGATTATGAGTTTTGATTATGTGAAATTCAATTGAATTTGAAACAAGATTATGAGATGCACCTGAAATAAGGGAATTCACATTACATAAATCAACTATTTGCACTTCCATCATGCACAGATGCATCGAACTGAGGGAATTTTATATCCTTCACTTTGGATTTGTACAGATCCATGGAAGGGACAGGACTTTGAACTTTTCCCTCGAGTATGCGTACAAATAAATTTGCACTTCAGTCTTTTTAGTCCCTATTGCAGGCACGGTTGGGACTATAGTAACCGAATTGTGGTGTTAACATTAGTTCCAACTACAGGTAACCTAAGTTTTTAAACGTTCAAATTTTATCAACCAATGAAATTTATGGATTATTTTTCAAGGAACAATAGCATTATTCTCTGTCTTATTTGGCCTCTTCCCGAGGCAGGGAGGCCAAAAGCATGGATAGTCTATTATATATTTGATTTATTTGATTCATACACCTGTATAAAATGACTAATTAGTTACTAAAAAACAACTAAAATTTGTATATAAACGACCATTTTTCAATCGGTGACCAATAGATGCTAATTTGCAGTATCTTATAACAGGACCAACTTTTACTCATTTTTAGCTTAGTCATTAATTGGTTTCCTCAATTTTACCATCTAGTAGTATATTTAGTCATTAATTTGAAATTGGTTTAGTCATTAATTGTTCCAATTAGTGACCAAATATAAAAAAAAATATATTACTATATGAATCCTCGAGCAAACCAATTAATGACCAAAACATTGGTCGTGTTATAAGATACTGTAAATTAGCTACTAATAGTCATATATATGCAAATTTTACTCATCATTTAAAACTAATTAATGAACAAATAAATATGACTAAATTTTAGTTGTGTTATAAGATGTTGTAAATTAGCTACTAATAATCGTATATATGCAAAATTTAGTCATCATTTAATAATAAAAAAATTATCATTTGCAGTAGTCATTTATCTTTTTTTGGTATTTTTATATTCATTATATAAACGACTAATTTAGTAGTTTCTATTCATTTCATTTTTTCATGTTCATCATTAATTAATATAAACTACTAATTTAGTAGTTTTATATTGATTTTATGTATTTATTATTAATCACCACATATTAATTAATATGATTTTGCGACTAAATTTTAAGAAAATGTCATACAATGTGCATGTTTATCTAATATGATAACACAAAGTTACATAGGTTAATTATAAGACTAAATAATATCAAGTGCTATTTAAAAATAATTTCAATTATATAAATTTTATTATATAAAAATATCAAGTATTACAATATGAGTTTCCAACTTAATATGGGTTGGACTACAATTTACACATGAAATATTGTTTCATCATTTCAAAACATTATCACTATGTTGCCAAAGCGTTGCAAGTGAATTCACCAACTCTCAAGGCTTGACCATCAGTCTCTATGAGTGTGTCTTATGCAAGATATTGGCTCTAAGGGTATCACTAGACATATTCTCTTCTCTCTCTTAGTTTGCATTTGTCACTCCAGTGTTATTGTTCTCATCTTTCTTCAATTGTTGCTTCATACCATCAATATTGAGTTACTCTCCTAAAAATGAAAGAAGATACAATGTAGAGTATAAGACATGAAAGACAATGAATACATGAATATAAAATAAAGTAGACTATAAAATATTTATATGGCATATACCTCAACATTCGATAGTGGCCATTATGTGACTAGATAACCTGTATAAACAAAGAAAATAAAATGTCACCATAGAAAATGGAATTAGAGGGGGATTCATCATGCATGCTATGATTTTTTGTGTGTGCACACATCATATTTCTCACTTCTAAGTGTATCAAAAATAAATAGTATGCATAATGACGTGTAGTGACATGTGGGTGTCTATTTGACTCAATGATATGCTTGATTTTTTAACCCATTCCAATCTACCACAATGAAATTAAGAGAGACAAGGACACAAGAAGGACTATCAATAAATGAAATTAGAGGCTTTAGAATGCAACTCAATTGTACCTGAATGTAATGATAAGTATTTGTAGCTTCCTGGTCACTAACGAGTATCAAATCACACTGTGAAAATTTCCTTTCATTATGATAATTTGGTTGCACTTGCACTAATCCTCTGTAGTAGTCCCTTGACTTTCTTATAGATATAATTTTAGAAACAATCCTACCCCTGCAATTCTTCCCTATATGGACCATCTTTGTCCCCCCTATTGATAGTTATTTTCCAAGGCAACAGAATATAACTCTCCAATTGCATCATTGCCTTTCAAAACAAAGCTTGAGTATTTATAGGTGATTGTTGAATCAGTCTCTACTTAGGTCCATGAAATCCTTGATTTGTCTCCATCACAAAAACCTTTTTTTGTAATAAAATTATAAATCCCACATCTGCATTCCTCGTCCCTGACATACCAATTCTTTAAAGTGGAATACTTTATCATTTATCACTCGGTGCAATAGAGATCCACTACTGTGGCATGGAGATTATTGGTGTCATAAAAGTTTATAGTTCATCCTTCAATATATGTCACAAAACTCCTCTAACCTCACAGAACTCCTCATCTACAAAAATAAGAGTTCTCTCAAAATTCTTGGTCACCATCTCATTCGTCCCGAAATAAATGTATATTTCCATGGGTGACAAAGTGTGCTTGGAGATTTAATAGAAGGAGTTATCACTAAAAAATAAAAATACAATGCAGCATAATAGTTATCATCAGGAGAAACAACCCTGCCAAGCTACTTCCTAACTAGATAAAAATACTCTTGAATTACCTCTTATAACGAATAAAAGATAACCTCAACTAAATATAGAGTCTACCTATGCATGGTAGCAATGAAAACACTCTCAAAAACAACATCTACAACAATGTTGGTCAATCTCTTCTTCTAATCAAGGGCATGCCCAACTTTTGAAAAGTATCAAGCAGATCAGGGTCCACCTCATCCAAGCTCCTCTTCTTCTTCTACTCTCTTTGTTTAGGTTCATAATAATATCAAAGGTCTTCAAAATTGATGGGTGGGTAAGAGTTATCAAACCATTGAGTTGTTCCATTTTTAATCATTATCTGTAAGAATTGAATCTAAATTGCAAAATTCGTCCAGGTTCCATCTTTTTAGCTGAAATTAAGCTAAGATTTGGAGAGTTGTAAGGTTTAATGGATATAACTATATTCTAATTAAAATATAGTAACATGGTTAAAAACTATAGGCATTGAGATCAAAATCTAAGGATGAAACAAAAAATATTTTATGTTCATGATTACAAGAAATTGTAATTTCATGTAACAAAGTTTGAGGAAGGTCTTACATCAATTGAGCCCTTTTAATTTGGGCATGGTAGACTCTATTACACAAACAATCAACCACTAAAAAAAAGGTGAAAATAAAAAAATAAAATTTCATACATTTTGACCCTAGAAAAGTTAGGGAGGTGTGAATTGATCTATACAATACGGACATGCAAAATGCTTACTTGTCCATTGTCTTTTGATGAATTGTTGGCCACAATCAAGATCTGCATTATCATAATCATTAAACCCTTTGTACAATAAAGACATGAAAAATTATTACTTGTGAATTGTCTATCATAATCATTAAAGCCTTTGTACAATAAGGACAAGAAAAATGCTTACTTGCTCATTTTCTTTTAATGAATTGTTGGCCGCAAGCAAGATCTGCATTATCATAATCATTAAACTCTCAACTCTAGATAAAATTTATGATTTGATCATATAAACCCTAAATATTATTTACCCATAAGAACAAAAATCCTCTTTAGTAAAAATGAAGAACAGAGTCCAAATTCATACCCATGTACAAATCACCAAAATATCATAATCATTAAACCCTCAACTCTAAATAAAATTTATGCTTTGATCATATAAACCCTCGAAATTATCTACCCATAAGAAAAAAAATCATCTTTAGTAAAAAGGAAAAACAGAGTCCAAATGCATACCCATGTACAAATTACCAAAATATCCACGCCCAATGACCTTGCCTTTATCATAAACATTAAACCCTCAACTCTAGATAAAATGTATGCTTTGATCATATAAACCCCCTAGAAATTATTTACCCCTACAAACAAAAATCCTCTTTAGTAAAAAGGAAGAACATAGTCCAAATTCATACCCATGTACAAATTACCAAAATATCCACGCCCAGTGACCTTGCCCTTGCTCCATCTAATCATTGATTCTCTCCTAAGGTGTTTCCCATGCAAGTGACCTTGCCCTTGCTCCATCTAATCATTAATTCTCTCCTAAGGTGTTTCCCATGCAAACTCCATCTGGGGTTCGAATCCCATGAAATCCATCACGTTGATGTTCTTCCTTCTTCTGGAATGGTCTTCATTCTTCTGGAATTTCCAATGCAAACTCCATTTGGGGTTTGAATCCCATGAAATCCATAGATCACGTTGATAGTCTTCCTTCTTCTGGAATGGTCTTCCTTCTTCTGGAATTTCTAGGCAAATATAGACAAGGAAGAGAAAAATACAGTGCTGCAATGTGATGTTTTAATCTACGAATATTTTATTTGAACCCAAAGCTAAACTAGAAATGAAAAAGAAAAGAAATATTTATAGTAGAAAAAATAAAAGAAATATTTATAATAGAAAAAAAAAAAGAAATATTTATATATAAAATAAAATATATAAATTGCAATTGGGTTAAAATGATTTATTTTTAATAGAATTTTTCCCGTAGACGCCAAAATAAAAAGAGAAAAAGAAGTTAAAATATATTTGGATGAGTGTAAACATTTAAATATGACCTCAATTAATAATAAAAAGTTAAATTAATAATAATAAAAAAATTGTTATATTTTGATTTTGTTATTAACTTGTAAATAGGCTTTGTTACAATACCATGGGCCAATACCATGGCTTACCAATACTACAAGTCCAAAAACATAACTTATTTCACAACCAAAATATTTTACAACAATATGACAAGATTATTAACCGTGGATATTCACCCCCACATTATGGTAGATATTATTACCTTGTAAAAATAGCCTTTGTTACAATACCATGGGTCAATACCACGAATTTATCAATACCACATGCCCAAAAAACATAAATTATTTCACAATCAAATATTTTATAGCAATATGACAAGATTCTTAACCATGCATACTCACCCTCACTTTACCATGGATATTAACTTGTAAATCCGCTTTGTTACAATACCATGGGCCAATACCATGGCTTATCAATGCCAAATGTCAACAAACCAAAACTTATTTCATAATAAAAAAAAAATTATTTTAATTTAATTTTACAACATTTTTTTTAACTAATCTAGAAGGGAAAATGTTACATTTGAGGTATTCCCATAGAAATTAAATTAAGGTTTTAATAAAACTAAGCTAAGATGGATCTCTCTCTCTCTCTCTCTCTCTCTCTCTCTCTCTCTCTTATTATATATATATATATATATAGAATTGAGATAGATCCATCTTAGCTAAGGATCCAAGGGATGAGAGCAAGCAGACTAATTATAATAGATTAAATATAATGCATTCTCATTATTTTATTTTCATTGACTTGATTGATCCAAAATATAGGTTTAATATTTTACAACCAATACCATGGGCCAATACCATGGCTTATCAATACTACAATTCCAAAAACCACAATTTATTTCACAACTAAAATATTTTACAACAGTATGACAAGATTCTTAACCGTGAAAATTCACGGTAGATAAAAAAATAGACTTTGTTACAATACCATGGGTCAATACCATGGATTATCAATACCACATGCCCATTCACAACCAAAATATTTTATAACAATACCACATGCCCAAAAAACATAAATTATTTCACAATCAAATATTCTATAACAATATGACAAGATTGTTAACCATGGATATTCACCCTCACTCTACCATGGATATTAATTTAAATCTGATTTGTTACAATGCCATGGGCTAATACCATGGCCTATCAAAACCACATGACAAAAAACCACAACTTATTTCATACTAAAAATATTTTATTTTAATTTAATTTTACAACATTTTTTTAATTGAATCTAAAAGAGAAAATGTTACAATTTGAGATATACCTAAACCCTCTATCCTCACAGCTACTAAAAATATTCCCATGGAAACTAAAATAAGGTTTTAATCAAATTAAGCTAAGATGGGTCTTCAAATCCTGGATAATTTCTTTTTCATTTCCAACCAACAACATATCATCCACTTACAAGACCAGATAAATAACACGGTCACCAATTTATTTAAAATACACACAGTGATCTGCTTTGCTTCTGGTGAAGCCAAGTCCCCTTATAAACGTATCAAATTTCTGATACCACATCCTTAGTGACTGTTTCAACCCATGCATAGACTTCTTTAACTTGCATACCAGTTCTTTCTTACCCTTCACCGCAAAGCCTTCAAGTTGCTTCATGTATTTTTCCTCTTCCAGATCCCCGTGAAGAAATGTTGTCTTCACATCCATCTGTTCTACCTCAAAATCAAAAGCAGCAACAACAGATAAAAGTAATCTAATAGAAGCTACCTTGGTTACAATAGAAAAAATATCGCCAAAATCAATTCCCAATACCTGGGAATAACCTTTTGCTACCAACCGAGCTTTGTATTTCTCCACCTTTCCTTCTACATTTATCTTCTTCTTGAACACCCATTTGTTTCCAATGGGTTTCCTTCCAGCTGGAAACTCCACCAAATCCCAAGCCTCATTTTTGTGCAAAGGTGCCATTTCATCAACCATGGCCGTTTTTTAGAGTTTTCCATCCTCTGAATCTACTACTTCCTTCAAAATTTTGGGATCATCATCATGTTAGAAAATTATATATTACGGAGCAATGGAACACATAAAATATTGTAGAAATATAAACACAGAAAATGCATAAAACAAGAGAGACACAAATATACGTGGTTCACCTAGTTTGGGCTACATCCACGGATAAAAAACTAGTCTTTCTTTTATTAGGCCGATAGGCCTTCCTTTGAAAGGGACCTTCGTCATCCCTTTCGTTCTCCGGCTGACACGTGGCGTCGGGTCCCCTTCGTCCTCGTGCTGACAGCTGGCGTCGGGCGGGCATAACACCTCGTCGTCGAGGAAAGATGAAGGAAACAACGGTTAGAAGTATGCGCGGTCACGAGGCAAACAGAAGAAATGATTGAAAGTCATCGTGGGAGCGAAAGTTGTTGGAGTGCGTCCCAACTTTATTGGATGGCTTTCACTCATTTAAATGCAGAGAAGAAAGTAATGGAGGTGGAGCTCATTCAGAGTTGGCTCTGACATCCAACTGGCTTTTCAACTTTTGGTATGACTTCTACACAGCAACACACAACAACCCCCTTCCTTCATGTTACTTACTCCACGCGCTTTGCGGTTCTGTTTGGTACCTTTTATTAAATGATTTTCATGCACGATCAATTGTTCTGCTATTTTCCCGGCAACCTTCATGGATCAACCTACCGACATCAATTTCGCAAACTACCCACAGCTTGGATTAATCTCACACAGTGTAGCAGTGTTCAAACTGATAGAGGAGCCTGGTTCGACAATCTCACGAACGAAGAACGGAGCTGGAAATCGTGAGCCCGCGCTGTTGTTAGGCCGATACTTCTGCACAATATCATTTCTTCCAGGTGCGCCAGATACTTGAATTTTTTATGGGTATCTTAATATACACGAATAGATGCAAAATACATTGAAATCTTCGTTATAGTATGCACATTCAGTAATCCAGTAGAAGGTTGTATTCGCATCTTACGAAACTAATGAAACTTATCAAGGCAATTCCCTGCAATTTTTTAAATCAAGATACTTTATAGACGTCAACAAATTTTGGTTATAGGTTATTTCATATTCCACCGAGGTTCCAGCGTTCAAAAACACATTCTGCCTCTGAAGGTTTGTCTGGTCTGTACGAGCAGATTTTTTTATACAGTTGGGGAAGCTGCAGGTCATTTGGAGAATTTGATTGTTTAGATATCTTATGTTGATCCAAATCTCAAAGACACATTTTGTCCCTCTTTGTCTGTCTGGTCCGTGAGTGGAGTGTTTAATAGGGTTAAGGCCAATTGCAAGTCTTTGGTAAATCCATAGAAGAAAGCCCTTCACCTATGACATGAATATAGTGGAATAGATACCTTCACATGTAGCATCTCAGCTGAAGTGGATCTTTTGAGTATTGTAAGTTGGTTACATTTCATTGTATTGCTTCGAAAATAGTGAAAATATCTGGTAGTTTAGGGCACGTTTATTAAAAAATTCAGGGAACATAATTTCGTCAAACTTGGTAAAACTCCACCACCTTATTGACCAAAACTGAGTCCGACCAATTTTAAGCAGGAGTTTTGACACCGCTTGCCAATTCGGAGAGCCGAGTCAACTTGTGACTTTTGAGTATTCATAGCGTTATAAAGAGCTCTGTTTCTATCAGTCAAAACTGATTTCGAACTACTTTTGTGCTTTCTCCTGTTTCTTAAAGTGCCTTATTTTTGTAATAAAAAAATACCGTTGTAATTCAAGCAAAAATAAAATAGCTAAAAGCTGTGACCTAAGTGGATTGAAGAGAAAGTAGGTGCAGTCAACAATGTAGGAGTTCTTTGGCTTGTGAGTTTTCTTGGTTCCTTAGAAGTTTATAGTTTTAGAACTCATTGATCATACTCTTCACTCCTACATAAAGCTTATGAGATTCCTCATATTCTGCAACATGGTGCCACGTTATTTTGAATTTCTAAGAGGCATCCTTTCCCCAATTATAGAAGAGCTTATTGACTGATATGTTGTTGTTGTTCTAAATTATTTTCCCATCATCATTCAATCTGACTTAATGCAACAACTCTTACCAATTGAGAGCTCAAGGCATCATCTTTTACCAATTGAGAGCTCCAATGTGCTAACACATGAGTCATCACAAGATGTTGGGGAGGAAGATTCCAAAAAAGGCTTTAAGAGAAAAAGATATAACACTTGACAAGTGAGGATTTGAGGCTGAGCAGAACATAAAATAAATTACAAGAGAGAGAAATTATATAGCAGAATGAGGATTTTACCTTCATATTCCTTTCCCTCACCCATTGATCCAGTGTACTATCGTCACCCATTTCGTTGAGGATTACTATTCAAAATTCACCTTCTTTGTTCATTTGATAGCCTTAGCAATCTGATTGTTTGGGAAGAACCCCCCTCCTCGAGTTGGAGAGGAGCCCACCAGAAGTGTGAGCAAGAGTTATTGGATGTGTATGTAAAGGAAAACTCTCATACTTACTTTGGATGGTGGGTTTTATATTTTGTATTTCAGCTTTGTTCGATATGGGAACCGAATGCCTCTTTTACATTGATGATTGAAACCTGTTACCCATATTTCAACACATCTCTTGAAACACATCTCTTAATACCATATAACGTAGGTTTACAAGAAATATATAGTTTTAGGCAGACATACCCTAGAGTGCACAGATAAGTATAAATTATGCAAAAAATACTATGAAAGCCTATCCATTTCATTCCTGCAAAGGGTAAATTAAGTGACCGAAATATATGGCAATTGCCTTGCTTTAAACACATCTCTTAATGGGTTGTACGTTGTGTAAAAAACATGTGGATTTTTCCTAGAAGATCACATGTCATGTGCGAACAAATAATTCACGAAAGGATCAATATCAGTAATGGCTGGCCAATGTTCCAATTTCAATAATGTTTTGACAGTATTGAATCTGATTAACATGCACTTTTGTTAATGTGGTCTACCTTGGGTGGTTAATATGAGAGGTTGTTCTCCTCCACATCTAGGTTGTGCCCTTATTATTGTTTCTCCATCAAAAGTTAGCCTTCTTAGATTAGAATCCGCATTCACATCACATCTTCTTTGACTAGAATTTTGTGTTGTTGTGAAATTGATGCATTGCAGGTACTCCTATCACAGGAAAAAGAAACCTCCTATTAATATTATGGAGACAGCCTTGACAACGAATGCCATTCCTCTATTGTTGAATGGTTGCACTAAGATTCAACCACTGCTTCAGATAATCGATGTTGGTTCTGTAACCTCATTAAAAACAAAATCCTCGCACTTCCATATCACTCTATCTGATGGAACACATCAACATAAGACTTTTCTACCATCCGCATATGGCCCACAGGTTGTATCTGGAGACATCCAAATTGGCTCGATAATTCTACTTAAAAAAGCAGCTTGCACAATGCTCCAAAACTCCTCGTAAGACCCACCATTTGAAATTACCCTCTTTTAATTTTTCCCTTCTAAATGCTTCTTGCATTTAAATAAGGAAAATGGAATCTTCATTAATTCATTTCTCATTTGTTTACATAAGGTCCATCCGAGTTGTTGAGCTTGAAGTTGTGCTGCGCTCAACAGCATTGACGAGGGACACGTCGACGCTACTACATGCACAAGCGGGTACATCCCAGTCTAGCTCCTCATCGGCTGAAGATACCTTGCCCTCTGTAGTTACTCCACCAACTACAGGAACAACTACAACAATTCCATTCACGGCACTCAGCCCTTATCGAAAATATTGGTCAATCCAAGGTAGGGCATCGGCAAAAACATCATTGAAGGCTTACACCAATGTACGAGGTTCAAGAATTTTTTTTGGTTTTAACCTTATCAATCATGATAGGGAGGAGATCCACCTTTCTGCATTTGCCGCACTGGCCTAATCTCTTTACAATCTCATTCAAGTTGGGCAGCTATACATTGTTTCAAATGGCACAATGAAAGAAGCAAATCCAATCTACAACCACCTCAACAACATACGTGAAATTTACTTGTTTGCTGCTTCCACTATCCATCCATGTCCCACAGATGATCCAACGTTCCCTTACCAGATATTTCACTTCAAGACTATTGCTGAAGTAAAAAATGCACCTCCAAATATGAATGTGGATGTCATTGGTGTTGTTACCTCCACTTCACCTGCATCAACAATTCGACGGAAAGATGGAAGTGAAACATTAAGGAAAACACTAATATTAAAAGACAATTCTGGTTTTAGCATTGATGTAACATTATGGGGAGACCATTGTGACTATATAGGACAGAACCTTTCTGAATTCTACTCTTTCGACAACCCACCAATCCTTGCAATCAAAGGAGGTCGGGTATCTGCCTTTAATTGCACCACAATAGGGACGATACCAACAAGCACTCTCATAATAAATCCACAAGTTGAAGAAACTCACCAACTACATGCATGGTTCCGTGAAACAGGTTACAGCTCCTCTTCTCCATCTTTGAGTAGGAATTATGGTGTTGCTTTGAAACGTGCCCTACCATGAAAGAGGCTTTCTGAAATTGCCAGCATGCAACTCTCCGATAAAGAAATCTCGGTTTCAGTTCGAGCAACAATTACTGCTCTTGATATGGACGACTTCTACTTTCTATCATGTCCATTAGATTTCAATGGAAAACAATGCATGAAGAAGGTTGTGGAGCATTCTAACAATCTTTGGCATTGTACAAAATGTAACGTTCCTTCCCAGAATGTGACTACCGGTACAAACTTAAGATTGAACTACATGACCACACCAGGACTCTGCAGAATGTCACAGTTTTCAATGATGCAGGAAACGAACTCATGGGCATCACAGCAAAAGACTTGTTCCTTCTTTCTATTGAACCAACTGATATGCAGGAAATTTGTGGCCGAATCTCAGGACAACGTTTCCAACTAACACTTTCCATTAAATCAGACTACTTCAACGGTGTTCAACGCTTGCAACCAATATTGGTCAATTCAAAATAAATTCGATATGCCTCTGCATGCAAGGAAGCACTCACTGACATTCAAGCATTGTCCACTTCAAAACAACCTATTGTTCGCCGCCTGTGAATTGATCTTTCAGTCTCTTGGAACACGCCTACTTGTACATAAACAATCATTTCCGCACATCCATTGTCTGATATTGTTGTAAATTACACACCCATGTTATTATGATGCAAACTGTAGCTTTCACTTCAAATACTCTCTTCCAGTCATTCCAAAATATGTATGTTTTCCATTTACATTTTAATAATATAGATATTAGGCTTTGTAAAGAGTTACTACATATGTTTCTCATTCGTTGTCTACATGCTACACATTGATCTCTTGCTTGCTAATCTATTCATTTTATATCACTCCTATTTGCATGGTTTTCCTTCAAACTAATCTACCTACCTTCACCGATGTTGAAATAAAAAATAGTAATTCTATGTTCAAATAAAAAAAGTTAATTCTAATACTTGTACTACATTCTCCAAACATGCACTATTTGTTTATCACCTGAAAATACGTAGGCATCCATATGCACACATTACAGATATCATAACCTACAGCTATGATTTGTTGTATGTGCTTTTGTGAAGATGGACACTGCAGTTCATAAGATACTTTTGTTCTGTAATAGGTTCTTGACCTAGTCCAAAAACTGTAGCCAGTCATGGCATGGGAAGGCAACATAAAATTGGATCATCCTTTGTGATTGCAAATTGGAATTATTTATCTGCTCTTAAGAACAAGGACACTACATTGCATACGATGCTTTTATTTGGAAAAATAATCAAACAACCATTTGGAATATGGAACTTTGCAATGCCTGCACATCATTTGTACCAATTGCATATCTTTGTTTAGGATCTGTAATTTGTATTTTCAAATGTATCATTCAAAACAAGTATATCGGTTTGACACAAGCTACGCCAAAGGTATTATGATTAATAGAAATATAAACTAAAATGGTTCAACATAAAAGTAGGGTATAGTTCTCAAGTCAGTTTATCCTAAAAACTATGTATACATATTCTTTTCACATACAAGAATTCAACATCACACTTTGATGCATTTCCATACTCAACACTATATAATGCTTGCTTTAATTCCTGAAATGTTCATTTTACTTTCAAAATCAGATCTTGTTAAAATGGAAGGAAAACAAACAGTACTGGAAATGGAATAATCATTCCCTTGGAGAATGTGCACATTCTGGCTCTTGTAATCTACAGTTGACATCCGTCCAATTACCTCTAACAACACTTTGTCCTCTAAAAGATCAACGGCAACAGCCAGCAAAAAACAGAGGGCTTCTCCAGTCCAGGAATGTTAGCAACCCTCTTCATTATTTCCTCCTTACTACTGCAAATTTTCAAGTCCTTGCCATTTCTAGCTCTGGCCCTGATCTCAAGCTTCTTGCACTGGATCATCCAGTCTTTCTCAATTCTCATATGAAATTCCACATATTTGGGTTGAAATATGAATGGAAGCATCTATATTTTGTTAGGAGTTATGTGCTTTTTGTGACCCGCATATGCCCAAACAAGAAAAATCTGCAGAAACTTGAAAGCATGGCCCATGTTTCCTCCATGGTATGGCATTGTACAAATGTAATGATAACTTCCTATAATTTGATAACTAGTACAAACTTAAAAGTGAACTACATGACCACACCGGGAATCTGCAGAACGTCACAGTTTTCAATGATGCAAGAAACGAGCTCATGGGCATCACGACAAAAGACTTGTTCCTTCTTTCTATCGAACCAGCGGTCTGCAGGAAGTTTGTGGCCAAATTTTAGAACGATGCTTCCAACTAACACTTTGCATTAAAGCATATTTTTTTCAACGGTATTCAACACTTGCAACCAATACTGATCAATTCAGAATAAATTCAATATGCCTCTGCATGCAAAGAACCACTGCTTGACCTTTAAGCAATGTCCACTTCAAAACGACCTATTGTTCGCCACCTGTGAACTGCTTTTTAGGGTCTCTTCAAACACGACTTATTGTACATAAACAAACATATCTGCACAACTCATTTTCTCATAGTGTTGTAAATTACACACCCATGTTATTATGACGCAAACTTTAACTTTCACTTCAAATACTCTCTTCCATACCTTCCAAAATACGTAAGTTTGCCATTTACATTTTAATAATATAGATATCAAGATTTTCAAAGAGTTACTACATATGTTTCTCGTTCGTTGTCTACATGCTATACAATGATCTCTTGCTTTCTAATCTATTTATTTTATCGTTCAAACATGCCAAACAAAAAAAAAAATTGAAGAAGAAGGGAGCAACATATTTTTTATCTTGCTTCTCTCCTTTCAATGTTAGACGCCAAAATAACTTATGATTTTATATCACTCCTAATTGCATGTTTTCCCTTCTACCTAGTCTACCTAAAAAAAAGTTATTTCTAATACTTGTACTACATTCTCCAAACATGCACTACTCATTATGCAAAACTAACAATAATTATTTGTACTTTTTTAGATATGCCAACAAACAATCAAGTTGTAGCCAAAAACGAGCGGCGACATCTTCTTTATGCACAAAAAAAGGATAGAATAAATGCACGACATCGACTACTTTATGAAAATCGCAACAACCCTACTACTTCCTCTACATCCCTTCCCACCTCAAATGCACTCCCAACTATACAAACCAACCCATATCACATTCATCAATTCCAATATAACCCTCCCCTTACTGATGAACACCGTCGCTTTCGAGAAAGGATTGATGGAATTTCTACCTTGCATGTTTGCACAATATGCAAGGAAGCATACCCAGGAATGAAAACAAAGCTTTTCCATGGTAGCCTCTCTTGTTTTCGTTGTGCGTCATCCAAATCAGCCAGTCGGTTTTCTGTACTAAAAAACATGGACCCTGGAGAACAACCCTATGTCCTTCACCAGTTCACACAAGTTGAAGAAATGCTCATCACACGTGTCAACCCCATTCTACAAGTCACTCATTCCTGTGGTTGTCAATACAAATATAGTGGCCATACAATTAGTTTCCCTCAAGACATCACCACTGTTGCCAAATACTTACCC
This sequence comes from Pinus taeda, assembly GCA_000404065.3. Classification (NCBI taxonomy): domain Eukaryota; kingdom Viridiplantae; phylum Streptophyta; class Pinopsida; order Pinales; family Pinaceae; genus Pinus; species Pinus taeda. The sequence goes on from APFE031145374.1 coordinate 92,754, forward strand.
CGAATGCTCTCTGACTTAGACATCCTCATTGTCAAAAGGCAAACTCCATCTGAAAAAGCTTATGAATTCTTCGTTTGCAAATCACACGTCCTTGCAGCCCTTGAATACAAAATAAAAAATGACCCTTACTACCGTGATGTTCAATTCAATTCATCTGCACTTTCTGTGTTGCCAAATCACCCTACAGACATTTCTTCCCTTCTCCATAATGTAACCACCTCCTCTTTTGAACCCCATCAAGACACTACTGATTCTACGTATGATACTAATGTCATGCTACCTCCATCAGAAATCCAACCCTCTTCTTTCGTTCCAGTCCTCCCAAATTCATGCACTGAGCTCGAGCACATTCGTAACTATTTGCACTTTCCCCATTCAAATTCAACAAGCTCTATCGATTGGCCTCCAATATCTTTAACTGCTATAAATGAATACAACACCATCGGCCTCTTTGCCATGGCATTCCCCACACTCTTCCCTACAGGAAACGGAATGATCATGCAACCAAGACTTACAAAAGTTGAGATGCATGAATATTCTTTACACTTGCTGCACTACCATGATAACCGCTTCGGCCAACACCCAAGATTCTACTATTATCTTTATAACATTCTATTGCGCCACCGTAGCCAAGCAATAGCTAATGTTTTCGTGAAAAAGTACATTGACAACAACTTGCCAACAACGGTTTCAGATCTACGCCAGTGTATGCATGATTCTCCAGAATCAAAATTGCCAGAGAAAATAATGCGGTTCGGTTCAGCCCTACGAGGAACACGGTCTTTCTGGAACAAACGACGATCTGAGCTGACTGACATGATCACGCAAATAGGAAGCCCAACCTTCTTCTTCACTCTCAGCGCAGCTGATACTAAATGGAATGACTTGCACACAATCATGCCCAACAGTGTTCCTTCCAATTCAGTCAACCCCTTCCAATGGAAAATTCAAAAACATAATTAAAAACCCACATCTAACAGCCCAATATATGCATTGCAGATTCACAGTTTTCCTTGAAGAAATCCTACAAAAAAACCTCCATGCAATCGACTACTAGTGCAGGTATTAATTAATATCCATTTCCCTCTACATTAATTTTATACATTGTAAATATATGTATTATCCATATGTAAACTTCATATTATTTTCAGATACGAATGGAAACATCAAGGATCCACACACATTCATGGCTTCCTCTGGCTACAAAATGCACCAGACATGGACACACTTGATTGGGACAATGCACTAGAAATTGCTAATGCAAAGAAATATTTCGACCACTACGTAACTGCCTGGAATCCATGCCAAGCAGAACACCGAAATATTCCACTTCACCAATCAACAATTCATAACCCATGTCTTCTTGACACAACATCAATATTCGCATCCATTCAATCTGAAGACTATACAGAGCTCGTCAACTGCGTTCAACGTCATACAAAGTGTCATGAATCTTCTTGTCTTCGTAAGAAAGATAATGTACTTAGCTGCCGATATGGAGTACCATGGGAGTTGAATTCCACTTCTTCACTTTTCATTGATGATAAAGGTCATAAAACCTACGTCCCTGCTCGCAATGATGAAACATTGAATATTCACAATGTCTATCTACTCTCTATTTGGAGAGTGAATGTTGATTGCCAACCAGTCCTTTCTCGCCATGCTGTGTTGAAATATATTTCAAAGTATGCAGCAAAAGCAGAAACAAGATCTGAAAGCTACCGTCAAATGCTATCACGACTATCAGCAAGTGCACTTCCGGAAGCGCCTACTATTGCTGTCATCTGAAAAATCCTTATAGAAACTATCGCAGATAGAGACATCGGTGCACAAGAAATATGCCATATGTTACAAAAGCTACCTCTTTCTCTCTGCAGCCGTACATTTCGTTCTTTGAATGTCAACAGAGTTGTTTTCAGACGTGTTTCACAAGACAGTGACAATCCCAGATCGAAACCAAACTTTATCGTTGCATATATGAACAGGATTGCCTCATTAGAATCACTGCCCCTCCTTGAAGCTGCACGCTCGTGGTCATATTCTGCCCAACGGAGGAATAACCAATGGAAACACATATTCCCCCCAATGATTGTACATGTCTTGCCTTGTTACAATGTCATTCCTTCCTCTACTAATCCTTCTTATGCCACCTTCTGCTGGAGTGAATTACTATTGTATTTCCCCTTCCGAACAATTCCTGATGATATTGGTTCAATTGATGCAGAAATTATCGCCCACTGGGAACAAAAAAAGGGTACATATACACCATGGCATGTCCATCGAGAAATTGAACACCCAAAAAGCCCATCTACTAAAGATAAAACTACCCCGCACACCCCTCCTGATTCCATACAGATGAATGAATGGTAAATCCTCTCTCAGCTGCACCCAGGTTACAATATTGAAATTGATGACCTCGACATGATTGGCTACCGCAACTTCGATGTCAACCACAATTGGTCACAAAATATTATCCCTCCCCCCTTGCAAGAAACTGCCATCAATTTCATTGATTTCAACCACTCAGCCATTCAAAACCAACATCATTATTTTTCCAACCTTCCCCATGATCACACATTATCCCCTACCCAAAATATAACTTTTACCACTATTTTTTCACACTTCAAAGCCCCTTTGCCGAAACCACCATGCAGAATCATCATACAAGGGACAGCTGGAACAGGAAAATCCCATTTGATTAAATGTCTGCAACAAGCATTTGTCGAAAACTCACCAGCAAACAAAAACTCTTTATTGTTACTTGCACCAACCGGCGTTGCAGCTTTCAACATAAATTCCCTCACAATTCACTCTGCCCTTCGTATCCCCATCCAAACAATGCATCCTCTCGAAGGCCAGCCACTCCTACAACTGCAAGAGCAACTTCGTCATGTAGAATACATTCTCATTGATGAAATGAGTTTCATTGGTCCCAAAATACCTTCTCGCATTGACGATCGTCTAAGAGAGGCATTTCCTCTTCATCGGAATGCACCCTTTGGTAACCGCTCAATTATCCTTGTCAGTGATTTAGGCCAACTACCGCCTGTAAAAGACATTCCTTTATATGCTGGGACATCACGTGGCACTGCACTTTGGCGCAGCTTCGACATATTCATAACACTTTCAACCATTTTCCGTCAACAAGGAACTAGCCCATCCCAGGTTGCTTTCCGACAAATACTTGCAAATCTCCGGAATGGAATAGCTACACTTGAAGATTGGCAGCACCTAATGTCAAGAACAAGTTCATCTCTTACACATGAAGAAAAATGCATATTTGAAGAATCCATGCACCTATTTACAACAAACAACTCAGCTGTCTTACATAATAAGATAATGCTTAAAAAATTGAACACACCAGTAGGAGTTTGTTCTGCAGAACAACAAAGGTAGAAGACTCCTACTACAATAGAAGATGAACAGCTACCTGCAAAAGTGCTCTTATGCAATGAACAAAAAGTTATGCTCACCAGCAACTTATGGGTACATGCAGGCCTCGTCAATGGCGCACTTGGGAAGGTCATCTCAATATTTTATTCAATTGATTCAAAGCCCCAAGAATTACCATGCTTCGTGGTTGTCAAATTTAAACAATACAAAGGAACACCATGGGACATTTCACACCCAACATATGTACCTATTTCTCCCATCACAAGGGGTACACGTCATCAAATACCACTTCAGATGGCATGGGCTTTAACGATCCACAAGTCACAAGGAATGACATTAGACAAAGCAACAGTGGACATCGGCACCAGAGAACGCCAAGGGCTAACATTCACTACAATTTCAAGAGTGCGGTCATTGGCAGACATACATATCAATCCAACATTCCCATTCTCACGCATTGCACAAATGCACAAGAATCCATATCTTCAGCGTAGAATACAAGAAGAGTCATTGCTTGCATCAAAGTCTATTCAGGATAATACTCTTTAGCCATTCGTACAACCTGTCTTCCAAAATTAGACACATGGTAAACACCACTCACTACATAACAAACTTTCACATACATTTGCTTGCTATTACATTTACTTTCATATGATTTTATACTTGTTGGAATCGTTTATTTTATATTATATATTCAACAAAATTGTCAAACATATCCATTGTAAATTACAATATTTCCTTTTTTGATGGCAACAGATATGGATACAGGTTACCTACGACTGTTGTATGCATGTTGCAAAGAAATCCAGCAACAGGAACTAACCTTACAAGATATGCAGACAAGGATCTTGCCACAGCAATCATTGCCGCTTTACCGTTTGCGCCCAGCAATAGAGTTGTTAAAGAGAATAAGAAAACTACTTAAGCTAACAATTCACATTTATGAAAGAGATGGACACAGGCAAATGCGACATCAATTACAAGAACAACTCGCACAATATGGCACCACAATAAACACTAATTGGTGTTGCCGATGCCATGGCCCATCATGCATATATGATTAGCTGCTTACACTCAATTACAACTATATGTGATAGAATGCTTTTATTGTACATATGTTTAGAAGCCAATGAATACTTTCATTGTATATATGTTTAGTTAGAACCTACCAAGCACATCTCCATGTGTAAACCATATGTTAAAGTGAAATCCAACAGTCATGCTCCTACTGTTTAGTTCACTCATCAATGGTAAATGTTTCACTTGCTTTACCACAGCTTTTATGACTTCAAAGACATATTCTTCGTGTTCTATTAAAGGTTTTATATGGTATTGGTGTCCCTCTTCTTATTGTCATGCTTTCCTGTAGAATGTCTTCTTGATCTTTTCTATGTTCTGCAGACTTACCTAATAATTGCTTCCATTTACTACTAGAACAGTGGTACTATATGAAGATTGTACTTCCAATCATATAGTTTTCAAATATCACCTCAAACACTGGTGACATTACCACCTGAATTTCTTGGACAAGTGAATCTTTTTATTCTTAAGATCCATGTTTACAGATTATTATAATGATTAATTATACAGAAGGCAAATGGCTGGCATACAGATCAAAAGACTAATTGCTTTGGCATACCCAAAAAATGTTGTCACTCTCATTTACATTTTACTTGGAGTTATTGTTTTCAGCTCGTGGTGCATTGAATATTGCATTCAGCGAAAGCACTATAATTTGTAGTATGACAAGACTAGTCTCTTCAGTACATACCAGATTGTTTGTTTGTGCCTAGCTTATAAATTTTCTTCCAGGACCTTTCTGTGGGAAATTCAATGTGTCCAAGATTTGATCTTCCAGGAACCTTTACAGTTTTCAGCTCATGGTGTAATGTATATTACATTCAGGGAAAGAATGGACTTAATTTTTGTTGGTTTGTTTGTGTGTAAGAATGTTTGATTGCTCTTTTTTGTTTTTTTTCAATTTTAATAGAATTTTTTCAAATGTGACAGATAAAAAGCTTGGCACAACAATCAGAGGATGACGATGGCCATCACTAGGAAAGATCAGAAATACCTTCAAAAACTTGCATGGGAACAGATGGTCATTGGCTCTAAAAACTCAGGCATTGGATCCAAGATCAGGAAACTGATGGCCTCACTCATAGCATTGATCTGTATCACCTACGTGATGTACTCTGTCAACCTTCTGCTAAGCAGATATTCTTGTTCGTATTCCCTTAATTGCAGAATGATTTGTACACAGGCAGAGTCCCACCCCATGGTACTGTTGAATGCCTCCATCAAGGTCTCAAACAACAGTCTCAAATATTAGTTATCAAGCTACATTTCCTAGTCATATTCACTCTGAAATATTAATTATCAGAACATTTCGATTAGGCCATATAAGTAAAAGCAGAAAGAAATTCTTTTCCTACTTGGCAAAATTTGATGTATGCCCTGTACATTAGGCAATGGTGTCTTCATATTTTGTTATACTTCATTTAGCAGTATTGGGTCTCTGACTTCTTCTGGTCAAGCCTTGTTTTGCTCATCATCATCATGGTCCTTATATGCAGTCCCGGACTCTTCACACAACTAACATTATAGACCTTCACCTCTGTGTTGTAGCTGCAGAACTGTAAACCATTCCTAATTACAAGCAGCATATGATAAGCATGGAAACCTCAAAAAAATCTCTGGACATTGGAATGGCACATCATATCCTCTAGCTCAAGCTTTCTAATGGTATATATTAGACGTTGTTTCCTTGAAAATAATTCATATGGTATGCATGGTAATTTCATTTGTTATTGACAAGACTATTCACTGTGACATTTTGTTTTTTTTCGGATGAGAAAAACACTGGTTTATATTATGTATTTGGACATTTTTTTATTTACAAGTTGTTTGAAAGGAGTTTATATGATGATGATTTTTATTAGCCCAACTGTCATTTTGAATCTCAGCTTCGTTTATATTGATTTACTTTTGCTTCCAGTGTTGGTTTTGTGGTTTTCATCCTGGAGATAAAAGTTATGAATGCTCCCTTTAGCTTCAATTGAATTGTCGGATGTTGGTTTTTAAGATGCAGCATTTTCATGTATACTGCAATAGGAATGTCAGAAATAAAATCTTGGTTATTAAAATAATATATATACCCATAAATAACTTGTGTTGGCTATGAAAAGAATACTCTTATAGCTAAAAAAACATCCCTTCGATCCAGTCCATTTTGCAGTTACATGTTTAGTGAAATCAAAAGAGAAATTTTAAATCTAAGCTGGTAGATCTATGTTCTTTCCATGCCATATTATCTACTAGATCTTCTTAATGCTGATAGGCCCTCTCATGGTATATTTTACACTCAGCATTATGTTGTGATTGATCTTGGTTGACTGTTTTATTTCATTAATTGTAATCATAACATTGAACTAACCTCCAAAGCACATAAATTCACATGTATCATTGAACTTATTTCATTCGCTTATGCTGAATGCTCTTCCTGAGTTTGACACTTATTTCTAGCACTCATAGCTTGATTGATTTATTTCCAAGATTGTTGATCACAACTCGTAGTAGGGCTAAGGTTGATCATATTATAGAGGAAAAAATATTGGGTATGGGCATAGTGGTGCTGAGAACTGCTACTAGGTTTTAACAGTGACATTTATTTGTTGGCCAAGCCATAGTTTTTTTTTTGGAAAAAATATTTATGAAGGAAATGATGCTAACGAAAGAGAATTGGTTTTCATAAGCTGCGAGTGATTAAAAGATGGATATATTTATACATGTAAATATGTTCTGATAAGTACCTTGCAAGAGGATTCCCCAGAAGAGAAGCTTCAACGTTCTCACAATTATCTTCTTAATTGAAGGCGCCATCTCAGTGAATTTCTGCAAAGATTCTGCCATTTCAGATTGTTTGTTTGTGCCTAGCTTATAAATTTTCTTCCAGGACCTTTCTGTGGGAAATTCAATGTGTCCAAGATTTGATCTTCTAGGAACCTTTACAGTTTTCAGCTCATGGTGTAATGTATATTGCATTCAGGGAAAGAATGGACTTAATTTTTTTTGGTTTGTTTGTGTGTAAGAATGTCTGATTGCTCTTTTTTGTTTCTTTTCAATTTTAATAGAATTTTTTCAAATGTGACAGAGAAAAACCTTGGCACAACATTCAGAGGATGACGATGGCCATCACTAGGAAAGATCAGAAAGACCTTCAAAAACTTGCATGGGAACAGATGGTTGTTGGCTCTAAAAACTCAGGCATTGGATCCAGGATCAGGAAACTGATGGCCTCACTCATAACATTGATCTGTATCACCTACATGATGTACTCTGTCAACCTTCTTCTAAGCAACTATTCTTGTTCGTATTCCCTTAATTGCAGAATGATCTGTACACAGGCAGAGTCCCACCCCATGGTACTGCTGAATGCCTCCATCAAGGTCTCAAACAACAGTCTCAAATATTAGTTATCAAGCTACATTTCCTAGTCATATTCACTCTGAAATATTAATTATCAGAACATCTCGATTAGGCAATATAAGTAACAGTAGAAATAAATTATTTTCCTACTTGCAAGAATCATGCTATCAATGTTTAATACAATTCTCGGCAGGGTTGGAAATTTGAGAATGTAGAGAAAGAGAGAGAAAAGGGGCACATGTGCCTTGTTGACTTCTGGACTTCTGAAAATTTGATGAATGCCCTGTACATTAGGCAATGGTGTCTTCATATTTTGTTATACTTCATTTAGCAGTATTGGGTCTCTGACTTCTTCTGGTCAAGCCTTGTTTTTCTCATCATCATCATGGTCCTTATATGCAGTCCCAGACTCTTCACACAACTAACATTATAGACCTTCACCTCTGTGTTGTAGCTGCAGAACTGTAAACCATTCCTAATTACAAGCAGCATATGATAAGCATGGAAACCTCAAGAAAATCTCTGGACATTGGAATGGCACATCATATCCTCCAGCTCAAGCTTTCTAATGGTATATATTAGACGTTGTTTCCTTGAAAATAATTCATATGGTATGCATGGTAATTTCAGTTGTTATTGACAAGACTATTCAGATTGGCTCACGTGAGGATTTTATCAAAACATTTATCAACAAAAATATTTAGGAAATATCCCAACTCCCCAGTTTTTGAAACATGCGTAGACTCGAATCCCTCATATTGCCCTGTGACAGGAATTGGTAAATCCCTTTTACCACAATCTGATCCTTAACGATGCTTCATTCCATGACAGCTTATTGTCCTTTATTGTTAATGTGATACCAACCTTCTTCAGGTGAAAAAATATATGCATCCCATTCTTTAACAAAATCACCAGAGAAACCAGTGTGAAAAACTATTCTCTTGTAATCTATAGGCCCCAAAGCTCCTCATAGATCAGATTTCATTCTGTAACTAAATTTGGAAATTCCAATTTAATAATCCTATTGGCCTCTCTTTGTACCTTTTGGGACAATTTCTAGTTATATTATCTAGCAAACTAAAGAGATACAACCTACAACAGATCTACTGTAACACCCTCTTCACTCTCAATCTCATCTTTCTTCCTCACTCAGAATATATATGTACATATACGTAATACAATTCCCTCATATATAGTGAGGGGTTGCCTTCTAGGGAAAAAAACCCTAAATTAAACATAACTTCTACCGTCAGATCATCCGCATAATGAATGGCCCAGATTGACTAGAAATTACTAGACTTTTACAAAGCAATTTTACATCTATTTTTAGCTTAAAGGGCACTGCCCCTGAACCGCCACTAGGGGACCGTTGGCCCCCAAACCCCCCAGCCGAGGGGGATTAGCCCCCCCGGACCCCCGCGGGGGGGAAAAGTCCTCCCTGCACTCCCCCCCCCGCATGGAGGGGTGTACAGTCTTCCTGGGGTATACACCTGGCTGATACCTTTGAATACAGAGGATAATCAGGATCCATGCCCAACAATCTCCCACTTGGAGACTGATTATAGCAACTCCACTGCTGCTTCATTTGCTAGATAATGACTCCACTTTAGACCTCGTTGTTTCTCACCTTCTTCATCATACTTGAAGACCAGTTGAAACTGAGTAGATTTTCAGTTTCTCCCTGGGTACAACTTTTGTTAGCATGTCTGCAGGATTCTGGCTAGTGTTTATCTTTTCCAGCTTCAACTGTCCATCTTCCAATGCTGACCGTATGAAACGGTACTTGAGCTATATATGTTTAGTCTTGGAATGAAATGCAGAGTTCTTTGCAAGATGTATGGCACTTTAGCTGTCACTGTATAACCTGTCCAACTCCTGATTCTTACCCAATTGATCCAAAAACCTTTGTAACCAAATAATTTATTTGCTATCCTCTGTAGCAGCAACATACTCTGCTTCTATTGTTGAAAGTGCAACAACACTTTGGATTTTTGAAACCCAACTGACAGTTGTTCCACCTATAGTAAATACATATCCTGTAGTGCTCCTCCTATTATCTCTGTCACCTACCATATCTGCATCAACATATCCCTGTAGAGCAATGTTTGAACCACCAAAGCATAATGCTTGATTTGTGGTACCTCTCAAATACCTAAGAATCGACTTCACTGCCATCCAATGTTCTTTTCCTAGATTGTTCATGTACCTGCTTACAACTCCCACTACATGTGCAATATCAGGGCTTTTGCAGACCATTTCATACATTAAGCTTCCAACTGCTGATGCATATGGAACTTTAGACATATGAGCCATTTCTTCTTGAGTCTTGGGACACGCCTCCTTACTTAATTTGAAATGACTAGCCAAAAGTATACTAACTGGTTTTGCATTTTGCATATTAAACCTTTTCAACACCTTTTCTATGTACTCACTTTGAGAGAATGTTAATTTGTGATTCTTCTTGTCTCTAGTAATTCTCATACCAAGGATTTGTTTTGCAGCACCCAAATCCTTCATTGCAAACGTGTTTTCCAATTTCCTTTTGAGCACATTTATTTCCTACATGTTAGAACCTACAACAAGCATGTCATCTACATACAATAACAATATAATATAACTGCCATCATTTTTCCTTTTGA
>APFE031145374.1:103233-161113 GCA_000404065.3 Pinus taeda
TAAACCTGTCAAATTTTAGATACCACTGCCTTGGAGCCTGTTTTAAGCCATACAAGCTCTTCTTCAACCTGCACACTAGTTTCTCCTTCCCTTTTACCTCATATCCTTTTGGCTGCTGCATATATATCTCTTCCTCCAAATCCCCATGGAGAAAGGTTGTCTTTACATCTAAGTGCTCAAGATGAAAATCTTCAATTGCTACTAGACTTAAAATAGTTCTGATTGAAGTCATTTTAGCAACAGGAGAAAATATTTCATCAAAATCAATACCTTTCTTCTGTGCAAACCCCTTCACCACAAGTCTAACTACGTACCTCTATTTTCCTCCATCTTCTTCCTTCAGCCTATAAACCCATTTATTCTGCAATGTTGTTTTACCTGCAGGCAACCTGACTAAGTCCCAAGTCTGGTTATGTGCTAAGGAGTCCATCTCTTCTTTCATGGCTTGCTTCCACTTCTTCCTAGTTTCTACCTGTACTGCTTCTTCATAACATTCTGGTTCACCATAATCAGTCAACAATACATAATATAATGAAGGAGAGTATCGTTCAGGGGGTCTACTTATCCTGGTAGATCTTCTAACACCATTTTCCGGTGTTTGAGGTGCTTGTTGCTATTGTGGCTGTTGTTCTAGCTGTTGATCATTATGATTTTCAGGCACCATCACTTTTCGTGTCATATCATCAAGCACTATGTATTCTCTGTTTTCTTTTTCTTGTTTCTTTTCCTGCAACTGATTTGTATACAATACCTTTTCATTGAATATTACATCTTTGCTCCTAATGATTTTGTGATTTTCATAATCATATAAGCGATAACCAAAATCATTAACACCATATCCAATAAAGGTACATTTCTTTGATTTTGCCTCAAGCTTTGTTCTATTTTCTTTGTTAATGTGGACAAAAGCTTCACAACCAAAAGTATTTAAAAATGAGTAGTTTACCTTTTTACCTGTCCATGCCTCCTCTAGAATACCACCATCCAAGGAACTTAAAGGCCCTCTGTTTATTAGATAAACAAGAGTATCTACAACATCTGCCCAAAATTGTAAAGGCAATCCTGCATGCAATATCATGCACCTTACACACTCCATGATTGTCCTGTTCATCCTTTTTGACACACTATTTTCTTGTGGTGTTCCTGGAACTGTCTTCTCTCTGCGAATTCCATTCTCTGAATAGTACCTATCAAACTCTTTGCTGCAATATTCACCTCCATTATATGATCTGAGACACTTCAACCTTTTCCCTGTCTCATTTTCAACCAAAGCTTTCCATTTCTTGAAAGTATAAAATACATCAAATTTATTTCGAAAACAATAAATCGAGGTTTTTCTGGTTGTATCATCAATAAAAGTAATAAAATAACAAGAGCCACCAAGATATGATACCTGAGTAGGTCCCCATACATTTGTATGCACAAGCTCTAATTTTTCACTCTTCTTTTCTTTCCCAACTCTAAGGAATCTGACTCTCTTCTGTTTTCCATAAACACAATTTTCACAGAATTAAATCAACATGCTTCAAACCTGGCAACAAATTTCTTGAGTGAAGAATCTACATCCCCTTCTCACTCATGTGCCCGAGCCTATGATGCCACAATGTCGTATCTTCTCCTGTAGAGGTTAAAGCATTAACAGAATTAGAAATACCATTGCATTAATACAATGTACCAACCTTTCCTCCTTTCGCTATTACCAAGGATCCTTTAGTGACCTTCTTGGTTTTATCTGTGAAAATACTTATGCAACCTTCACCTCTCAACTGCCCTGTTGAAATCAGATTTTTCTTCAGATCTAGAACATGCCTTACCTCCTTCAATAGCCATTGATTTCCATTCTGCTGTTTTATGAAAACTGTACCCATTCCAACGCTTTTACAGGTTTTATCATCACCCAATTGAACCTGTCCAAAATCTCCTTGAACATAATCATGAAAATGTTTCCTATCAGGTGTGGCATGGAATGAGACCCCTGAATCTACCACCCAGGCATCAATAATATTTTCTAATGAAAAAATCAAAGCATCTTGCAACACATCACCTGTCACATTCGCTTCATGATTAATTTCTTGCTACACATCTCCTTCGTTTCCCTTCTGAGACTTGCAGTCTTTCTTCAGGTGTCCTTTCTTCTCGCATTTCTAGCACATTATCCCCGATCTAGACTTGGATCTGCCTTTTCTTGACTTAATGCAATATCCTGGGCTCTTTCCTCTTTCCATTTTTCTTCCCCTAGTCTCTACAGTCAAAGCATTACCTAATGTCTCATTGGAGCTTTTCCATCGCATTTCCTCGCTAAGGAGTGCACTAACAACATCATCAAACTTTAAACCATTCCAAATTTCTGGCAATCAACACAGAAATAACGGAGCCCTAATTTCATCATCAAAATTTACCCCTACAAAACTTAATTGACTTGTAACTGTATTAAAATCATTTAAATGATCTGCAACAGATCCATCTTCTGACATCTTCATATTAAACAAACGCTTCATAAGAAATACCTTATTTGACGCAGAGGGTTTTTCATATAGTTTGGCTAATGCCCACATTAAACCTTGTGTTGTCGTTTCCTTTGAAATATTGAACGCTACCGACGCCGTTAGGCATAGCCGTATTGTTACAATTGCCTTTTTGTCGAGAATATCCCATTCTGTGTCTGTCATACTCATTAGTTTCTTTGTCTTTCCGCTCAATGGTAGGTACAGATCTCTCTAATACAGATAATATTCCATCTACATCTTCCACAGCTGGTAGTTTTGGCCATTGAATTTTTCGACCCTAAACCTACCATCTTCTGCCATTGCTCCCACTCGAACCAGTAACCCTTCTCTCCTGCAAGTTTATCAGCCAAATAGACCTTTAGCTCTGATACCAGTTGCTAGAAAATTATATATTACGGAGCAATGAAACACATAAAATATTTCAGAAATATAAACACAGAAAACACATAAAACAAGAGAGACATAGATATACGTGGTTCACGCAGTTTGGGCTACATCCACGGAGAAATAACCAGTCCTTCTTTTATTATATTATCCAACAAACTGAAGAGATACAACCTACAGTAGATCTGCTGTAACACCCTCTTCACTCTCAATCTCCTCTCTCTTCCTCACTCAAAATATAGATGTATATAGACGCAATACAATTCTCTCATATATAGTGAGAGGTTTCCTTCTAGGGAAAAAAACCCTAAATTAAACATAACTTCTACCATTAGATCATCTACCTAATGAATGGCCTAGATTGACTAGAAATTACTAGACTTTTACAAGGCAATTTTACATCTATTTTTCGCTTTGTGGGCACTACTCACGAACCCCCGTCGGGGGACCGCTGGCCCCCGGACCCCCTAGCCGGGGGGGATTAGCCCCCTAGACCCCCGCGGGGGGGACAGGTCTCCCCTGCACCCCACCCTACGTGGAGGGGTGTACAGTCTTCCTAGGGTATACAACAAGCTGAAACCTTTGAATACAGAAGATAGTCAGGCTCCACACCCAAAACGTCAGTAATAGATAAAGCAAAATTTGAATAGAAAGAATATGGAATATACCTTTCTAGCTGCCTTCTTTCTCGAACTGATCTTCTCACACCCGAAGTTTGTGGCTCTTCGTCTTCTGATTCCTCCTCTGTTGTAGAGTTTGATTCTTCCTCCTTAAGCTCAAACTCTATCTTCTCAGATTCCTTTGGTTGGACTTCATGTCTAATAATATCTTTTACCTCTCTGAACACCACATCTCGGCTATACACAAACTTCCTTATTACTGGGTTCCAAAGCTTATAACCCTTTAAACCATCCTTATACCTAATAAAGATGCACTTTTTAGATTTACTATCCAACTTGGTTCGTTTCTCCTTTGAAACATGTACATATGCATCGCATCCAAATACCCTCAGATGTGAAAGAGAGGGTTTCTTACCAGTCCATATCTCTTGTGGAGTCTTATCCTCTAACGCTGATGAAGGTGATCTGTTGACTAGGTAACATGTTGTCTCCACTGCCTCTGCCCAGAATTCATATCCTAACCTGGCACCACTGAGCATGCTTCTTTCCCTTTCCATCAACGTCTTGTTCATTCTCTCTGCAACTTCATTTTTCTCAGGTGTGTATGGAGTAGTCATCTACTGTGCTATACCACACTTCTTATAGAATTCTTCAAATTCCTTACTACAAAACTCTCCACCGTTATCTGTCCTCAACACCTTCATCTTCTTCTCTATCTGGTTTTCCACCAGAGTCTTAAATTCTTTAAACCTGTCAAAGACTTCAAATTTCTTCTTAAGGAAATATATCCATGTATTCCTTGAGGATTCATCTATAAATGATACATCGTACATACACTTAACCAGTGATGGAACCTTCAAGGGTCCAAACACATCACTGTGCACAACTTCTAATATCTGTTTCGCCCTCTTACGACCAGAGGGGAAACTCACCCGATTCTGCTTCCCATATACACAGTTTTCACAGAAATCAAAATCTGGAGAGTTATTACTCATACCTTCTACCATACCTTTACCATGAAGTATTCGAAGGCCCTTCTCTCCAATATGTCAAAGCCTTTGATGCCACAGCATGGTCTTCTCTCCAGAGACCACTAGATTTTTTGCTCCACTTTTAGGAACCATAGAAATGTTGCACCCATCAACAATAGTGCTACCTTGCAGCTTGTATAGAGTTCCAATTCGAACTCCCCGCATCAATACCAGTGCCCCCCAAACCATCTTGCAAGTATCCTTCTCGAACACTGTTTTTACACCTGCATCATCCAGCTTACTTACAAAAATCAGATTTCTAGCCTATGCAGGAATATGCAGAACACCCAGAAGTGTTCTAACCCTTCCACCTTGCAACTTCAACTTTACTTTTCTGCGACCAACGATTCTTGCGTTTTTGTCATCCCCCAAGAAGACATCACCACCATTATATTTCTCATACTTGTAGAACCACTCTCTATGGGAAGTGAAGTGAAAGGATGCACTTGAGTCAATCAACCATGCATCATGATCTACATGTGTACTTGAAGAAGCCAACTACACATCCCCACCTTCATCTGAGGTGGTTTTCACCTCTGTAGAAGGAGCATCATCAGATTCTTTTCCTTTCTCAGGAGCTTTAGATTTACATTCCCTTTTGTAGTTCCCTTCCTTTCTGCATTTCCAACACACCACCTTTACAAATTTTCGTGGAGATTTATATCTCCCTCTAGATTTAGATCTCCCACTAAATGACTTATTTTTGTTTTTGTTCTGGGACCGTCCTCGTACAAACAAGGCATCACCATTCTAGTTCTCCATATTTTTTTGTCTCATTTCCTCCATCAACAAGGATGAGACTATTTCATCAAACTACAAGGCAGTTGCATTACTATCTATTGCAATAACCAGACTATCCCACGAATCTGGTAGAGAACACAACAAATTGATGCACTAATCTTCATCTGAAATTTTAATATCAATAGATAATAATTGACTTACCACAGTATTAAATGCATTCAGATGCTCTGTTAGCGAGTCTCCATCTTTCATCCTCAGGTTATACAGCTTTTTATGGAGGAACAGTTTATTGAGCAAAGACTTAGATTGGTACAAAGTCCGTAACTTGTCCCACAAAGCCTTTGTCATAGCTTCTCCTGATACATTCAGCAATACTGAATTTGAAACACGCAATCATATTTTTCTCTTTGCCTTTCGATCCAACTTCTTCCATTCTTCATTAGATACTCCCATTGGTTTAGTACCCAAATCTACCGCGATCCACTGATCTTTATTCACCAACATATCCTCCATCTTGAGTTTCCACAACTCAAAACTCTGACCATTAAATTTCTTGATCTCTATCTTTCCACCACTTGCCATCTTCTTTCACCACCAGAATCGATGTCGCAGATCTCCCACTGAACGGGGTCTACCATAGGCCCAAGTGAAACTCCTCAGCAACAAAGGTGTCCCCTTGAAGCCAAAACAGTTCTGATACCAAATGTAGGTTTTAACCCCGTACAAAAATTACTTGCATACAAATTCTAAAACACAGAAAATAAACAATGCGAGAGAATAAAACATAAAACACATATACATAGATATTTTCCCCTGGACCCCAAAACTAGGACTACCATATTGATTTTTCATTATTTTCCTTTCAATGTTACAATACATATTTATACATGCCGAAACATCCAATACCATGGACCAAAAACCATCACGTCCAAAACCATGGACCGAAAACCATTGCGTCCAAAACCATGTGTGACAAATCATGCACAAAACCATAGGTAAGTCTGCCCAACCTAATATATGGAAATTAGTGCAATGAAGGGGGGGCTCCACCCCCTTTCTAAACCCCCAGTTAACTACATGGGATAGTCTGGAAAGAATATAACACAGCCCAACAATAGGTTGTACTATATGTACCTCGAGATCCATTATCATTATCGATGGCTTCTCTCACATATGTTAAGAACTTACATCATTAGTTAGTAATTAGATGGTGTCTACCATGTTCGACTCCAACTCATTTATTCGTATGGTTGGACTCATATTATCAAGTGGTGAGGTAGAGACCCCATATCTAGTTCCATCCATCTGGGTTTCAATTTCAGGATTCATACAAGATTACAAAGTATGATGGCTATGATCATTTAGACAATCATCCAAGCATAGCTCCACATTTTGTCATCAATGCACAAGACTTCTTGATTATTGTACATATAATATTGGCTTATATGTTGAGTATGGGTATGCCTCCCTCAACAATGGTACCATCATGATAATATGTATTGTAATAGATGGTGATATCGACTAATTTATTCTTGATCCAGACTTGTCACGAAGTAAAGCACTTTAGTCCTCAACCACCATTTCTGACTTTGTACTTTAGGGGGAAATCTATTACATGCCATTTTATCACATCCACTTAAAAGGTCTAAAAATTGGATCAATTAACATCCTTGAACACTTTTTCATTATCCCTTTGCAAAGCCCCAAGCATCACCTCTCCAAAAAGTGAGTTTTTGGGTCAACCGGCTCAAAAACATCATTTTTAGCCCCAACACACCTTGCATGCATGTCCGCTTGTAATGGTTACAAGTTGCATAAATAAGCACCTACATTGATTGACACAAGTTTTTCTACCCTGGAGGTGTGATTGTTCTAGAATTTTAGGAAAATTAAAAAAAAAAATTGAAACTTCTCCTTCCAAAAGCTTCTAAGGTGGTTTTAACTATTTGCCATGGATAGATATCTAAAATTCCTTCTATAATGTCTTATCTCTTATCCTTTGAGCTTATCCCCCATAATAAGTGGATCTCAAGCCTAGGTTGGTAAATCCTAAACTACCATGTTTACCCTATATATTTACTGCCTCCCATAGAATCTAGGTTGGATTTTGGAGATTATTAGTGCCATCATATTGTTGCTTTGAGCTTAAGGAATCATCATCCATTTGAATTAGGGTTGAATGTTTGACGAAGGACAAAAAAATTCTTTGTGGCAAGGAAGGACAAAAAATTGGGGAGATATCTACAAATTCAACTTCCATATATGGTTCTAACTCGTTCCTTTATTTATTAATACAAAAAGCACTTTATTTTATTATACTTGTGGCATGTTGGTACTTATGTATTTCAATGCCATGTTGACACATTGATTAGAGACATTGGATTATGCTATGTGGATATTGTAGTTCCTTTGCTTGTTTTTGCCATTGTTGTAGGTTCCATTTATAGCATGTGGAGCTAGATTTGGAACTTACAAGTGAAGAGAAGATGACTTAATATGGATCCTAGGTAGGTCCCTTTTCCATATTCTAATCTCTCTAAGGAAAGATTTGATCATTTTTGTAACAACCCTGATCAAAAACTGTTGTAAAAATATACAAGACCACGGATGATGGGACACATATTCCAAGTTGAACAGTGGGGGAAACATCCTAGTGGGTGTTGATTTGGTTTATTATGGTTAAGGAAATTGGCAAAGGAAATGGAAAAGGCTTTGGAAAGGCAAAACAAAATTTTTGGCACATTTATTTATGAAAATATGGAAATTAGGAGAAAAAGGAGGTGAAAGGTCACAGGTTGCATGTGAGGAGAAAAATGAAGGAAAATAATGGAAAATGAAGAAAATAGAGGCCTTGTTGATAAAAAGGCTTCTGACAATTAGTTAGAAATCTCTTAGTAAGTGTAAGATCTTAGCTCAAGTTTTGGCTCTGGTTTTGTATGGGATCAAGCAAGGAAAATAAGGCAAGAGGAAGCAAAGGTCAAAAAGGGAAAGGCAAGATCAAGCAACTAGAGTAGGATCCATTGAAGGTATCTATTTGCATGTGTATTTTCCTTGCTATATTTGGCATGCATGGTATTTCATATGGTTCTTCTACCGTTGTGGCATGGGTTTTACCAGGTGTAATAGTGTTTTCAGCCTAGCCTTGCCATTTCCAAATAGCCATGGTGTGATGGGGTTCTCATGTTTTGGTTGAGCTGGGTTGTCAGATGGATTTGAAGCTAAGTAAGGTGGATCTCTGAAATGATAGAACACATGGCCTAGTAACCCCTGAACCAAACTATGGGTTGCAGTAAAGCTGGATTTTTTGTTGCCTCAGATGGCCTAGGAATCCTTGTCGGTGAATGGAAGGATATACAGTAAAACCTAGAGGAGGTTTTCTCTTCGTTGGGCCTTGTAATCTCGGGTTTGGGATATGCAGTAAAGCCTGGAGAGTCAGCCGCATTTTAGGACCTATTGATTCAGTGTGGATTGCAGTAAAACCTGAGAGACTGGGTTCTCGGTTTAGGGCCTGGTGATCCGGGTTTGGAATGTGGTAAAGCCTAAGAGATTAGGAGACAGGAAAATTCTTCATGGTGTAGGTGGAGAAATCCGGTGGCATCCATGCTTGTTGGCCTAGTGATCAAGTCGAGATCATGACAAAGCCTATTATGATGTGTTCATTATGTTGGCCTAGTGATCAAGAATGGATTATACTAAGCCCTAGTTTCCATTAATGAGCGTGAGGTGGTTTAGCCTCGGTATGCCCTGGTTGGTTCTTTTGGTTGAGTCCCATATTCATGCTTGGAATATGGCATGGGGTTGAATGGCTGAAGAGAGTTTTGGCTCAACCATTCTACGGTCAAATGGAACGTGGAAGTCCCATCCCGATTTAGATTTTTCATCTTCAATAAGAGGTTATTTCTCCTTGTATTTCTATTAGCATTATATTGGATTATATGAGGTTTATATGGTGGTGAGCTCATTGGTATTTTATTCCCTATTATATTGGTTACGTATATGTTTTATGACAACAACTACGTATGTCTCCCACCATGTTTTGTACTTGTATATGAATGAAGAATGTATCTATGACCTAATTGATGAAATGGAAGTTAATGTGTTGAGGCATCAATGCTTCACATTGAATCTCATATAAGTATGAGACCCCTATGCTTAGATATGTTATTTACACCTATAGATTATACATTCGTGATATGTTTGATGAAATTCCTGTGATGGGTAGTAGGGGTCCAGTCAAGGTCTCATTCAAGTAATTTCTTTAGTAATGTCATTTCCATGTTATGTTATTGTTTTGAAGTTATCATGAATTTCTAGGAAGTGACCTAGGCTTTGGGCCTGAAAAAGTGGCTTTAATCTCGGGGACTTTGGCACATAACTGGAAAAATGAATCTCTTAACATTGGCAAGAAAACTTGTGATAGCTATAGAAATTTTGAATAATATGACACTTATTCACAGAGATTATCTTGATTATACACTATTGCGGAATACATGCATAATACATAACCTCCTCTACGTTGATCATCAATTTAGCAGCATTAAAAACAATGAAACATCAATCGCATGCACACATTAACACAGTATGTAACTCGGGGAAAGCATACAGTTGAAAACCCCACACTATCTATATATTATAATGATTGAGAACATGTAATAATACATAGTAAAATACTCCTCACAAGTACTCAGTACTATCTCCACTTGTTACACACAAAACTAGCTCAAATCCGAACAAGTCACAGGTTCAAATCTCCTCCGTTGCTTTTCCTACCTCCACTGCACAATCCAAAGTGAAAATCACGTGAGCAAAGGCCACAATTACCTTGGTATTGGCCCACACTATGCAGTCCTCATTGGCATAACTCAATCCCATTGATTGTGCAAGATCTCATGCACAACTATAGTCACAACTGATAGCAATCTCAACCTCTAACACCTGTCTCCACTGAAATGTGCATGCACTGAGTTAACTGATGTATTATTCAGTTGCCTCATGAGTTAATAATTAGTGAATTAATTTAACGATTAATTCACATCACTCATCACTAGTGTATTCTGTAGTTAGACTAAATACAACTAGTTTAACCAAGTCAAACTAAACATAACTCCATCAACTCCACAATCAACTCCACCGAAACTCAACCACATGAGTTCTAACTGAAGTCCTGCATGCAATAGATCAACTGACCCACAAGGAAAATGCATTTCCTTCTGACAGCTGCATGTGCCACATCTGTAGCTCAAACTGAAGTGCTCCAAGAGGATACGATAATGTTTATAGTCCAAATATTATTATGAGACAATAATATTCGACTGTTCTATTTTTAGCCTAGCAATCTAAAAATAGAAACCACCCATATGTCTAAAAATATAAGTCCATCTATTTTTACCAACATGACCAATCATCCACAAATAGCATCCTACAACTCATAGACCATGATTCATATGTCTAAAAATAGACATAGTCTAAAAATAGACTTTGCGCCAAAAATAGCCTGCGGGCCCACTTAGTGAAAACGACTTCTTTTCACTAAGCTCCATCATCTTGTTGCATTTTCAACATCAAATTTTAGGTATATGAGTTTCATATAGTTATTTTATCATTTTCTCTAAGATGTACTATGTTGTTTCGATTCCTCCTTGATGTATGATGCAGATCTTTGTGTCTATTTCATGTAAGATGTATTCATCATGGATTGTTACGTATGTTTTGATTGAGATCCCTTTTTTGCCATGATGGAGGGACACTCATTCTCACCATGGGTGTTTTTGTTGAGATCCCTTTGATGCCATGACGGCGGGATACTCATTGTCACCATGTGTAAGATTATGTCATATCTATTGTGAGTGATATTTCTTGTAGCGGAATGTCTCGTGGAGAGAATTTGCCACTCATGTAGAGGGCACATGTATTTGTACGATAGAAAACATAGTCCATGTACATATTCACCATTTTCAGCATTGAATGAAGTAGCCAACACCATCTTGACACTTGGCCCGAAGACGTAGTCCACACTGGATGAACTCCATTATCAATGTCTCTTGTTTATGATTTATTGATCGTAATTATGTTTATGTTTGATTAAGCATGCATATATGTTCATTTATGCTCTTATAAAATGAAATTCTAACTTCATCACAGAAGAAAAATATCTTGTTTAATTCGTAAGTTAAGTCAACTCGGATCAAGTTTGGTATTGGAGTAGTATTCACGTGGATGTGAATTGCAAGTGTGAACAATGGAACATGCAACAATGGAGAATGACAAAGAGATGTACAAGACCATGCTCAGAGTGTCCAAAAATATGGACATAATGTATCAAGCTCTACAAGAAGAGACAGAGGAAAAGCAACAATTGTAGCTTCAATTGCGAGCCACAGAAGAGGCCTTGGAAGAACTGAAGCACATCAACTAGAGTCTTCAAGAAGATAACGTTGAATTGAAGATGCTTCTACGAGAAGAGAAAGAGGAGAAACAGAGGTAGCTACGACAGCTGCAATTAAAGGATGAGGCCTTGGAAAAGCTGAAACATGACCCCTGTGAGGTAAAAAGGAATTATCTAACTTCATGTATGTTTCCTGATTTTGATTTCACTGCTTTTGAAAATCATACCACAAGAATTGGCTCCAAACTGTTGAAGAGATTGGGGTATGAAGGAAAAGGCTTGGGCATTAATGGCCAAGGCATTGTCAACCCCATCAAAGTAGAGGAATTACCTAGTCAGGCAGGACTTGGGTATGTTGGGAAGGAAGTTGGGGAATGGACCAAGACAACCAGTGAACCACTAACAACAGATGATGAGAAGCCCTCATAATTTCTTTCCAACTTGACAGTGGAGGTAAAAGATGTTGATTTCCCTTAAGTGTCATCTTCACACAGTATAATTTCTGTTGGAAATGTGGAGATACCAATTACAGTGACAAACCTGAGGTTCCTTACCAGGATGAGGTACAAGGAAGAAGAAGAACTTGGTGTTAATAGCCAAGGCATAACTCAGCCATTGGAAGTCCTACAAAGACCTCGATTCGCTAGCTTGGGATACACCGAAGGAGAATTCTCAAGGGTTTCAGATGCTTCTGAGACATTGTTGAAATTTTCGAGGAAAGAGAATGATGGGAACACATCACCATCATCCCATGGCAGTGCCCATTGAAGGGAAAGAGTTGAGGCAAGCTCTCATTGCCATAACTACACCGGAGACAACAAGGAAAGGTAAAACAAGTCTCAATATTCGAATGTTCATTCCGATTACAATCATGTTGTTAATGATGAACGTAAATCATGGCATCAAAAAACATGTACTTTTTGTGGTTTACATAACCATATGGTTGTTAAGTGTTGGAAAAGAATAGCGACACAAAAAAGGATGAGGTGTGAAAGACCCTCTCAACAACAGGTAAAAAGGAAGGTAAAGCAGATATGGAGGAAGAAGACTTATTGTAGTCATTGCAACAAAAGTGGTCATCAAAGGGCCACATGTTGGAGGCACCATCCAGAGTAGTGTCAGAAGGACAAAGCATCCCTACATGAACCAAGTGAAACAATTGTTCGACCAACGAATTCTTCATAAGGAGACAACCCATTCACTTTGATAAGTGAGAGATGGATTTTCTAGGTGTGGTAGAATGCCATGGTCTTATTTTTTCCAATCATGTGTTTCATTTTAAACTATAAAAGTGATGATGTCTTTTTCATCACTTGTTGTAGCAACAATTATGTTTGCCCTTATTTTGTGTTGCGTTTTAAACTGTGATGATGTTTCTTCATCACTTGTTAAAGCAACAATAGTGTTTGGCCTTATTTTTGTAAATCATGTGTTGTAGTGACGATGTGTTTTCCATCACTTGTTGAAGCAACAATAATATTTTGGCCTTGTTTTGATGGATGGGGTATTGTTTCCATTTTGATGTAAACTTGACCACCGAGTATGTGTTATAAAATCATGGAAAGTATGGGATTCTTGGGTCATTAGTTGTTCCTGTAAATCAAGCATGTAATTTGAAAAACAATGTACTATAGGGTTGCAGGGGATGCATGTGTCGGCTCATCTCTTATGGCTATGAAGGAAAAAGGTGAAGGAGAATGAAGGGTGACTTATGAGACACTTGTGGTGCAGACAAAGTACAAAAATCCTTCTTATATACCAATATAATCAGGCTCCCACAGGGTGATGAGCTTAGCTTGATGTGCCCTTTTTGCAACATCTCTAAAATTTGCCTCTTGATCTCATCATTCTCTAGAACAGAGCATCAATATATAAATCCATTGGGTAGAAGTGCACTGAGGGTTAGATTGATGGAGTGCTTGACCTGACAATGTAGAGGTACCCTATAGGTTAGGCGAAAATGTCCCTCTACTATCCATGACTTTGTCCATCTGCTGCTGATGTGCGAAGGAGCCCTATCTGGAAGTTGTAGCCACAACCTTCTTCTTGCCCTGAGGGTGAATCATCAGGAAAAGAAATTTCATGGTTTTGGAAATGATCTTACTGCATTGCTTTGCAGTGATCAAAGAGATGGTAACAGGTGGGGCTACCTTCGGTATCTTGTACAACTTATTTCCCAAGGTAATAACCACAGAGAAAAGTCTCGATTTATATACAACATGTCACTTCCAAAATTATGGTTGTCCTAATAATACGTCGCAAACTTCAAGAGGAGAAACTCACACATTATCTCATCTATGAAGAGCGTGATGCTGTAGTGAAGGTGACATTGATGGCTGGCTTAGAGATCTCGTCCTTTATGAATTCACCTGATGGTGTACGGTAGTGGAAGTGATTTCTTTGGTAGTCCCAACCATTTCACGATCTCTACTAAAATGAGGTTCTTTTGGCTCCTGTTGTTGACAATGAAATGCAGCAGAGAACCCTTCGCCCACATTTGTGAGTGGAAGAGGCATTCACCCTCC
This sequence comes from Pinus taeda, assembly GCA_000404065.3. Classification (NCBI taxonomy): domain Eukaryota; kingdom Viridiplantae; phylum Streptophyta; class Pinopsida; order Pinales; family Pinaceae; genus Pinus; species Pinus taeda. The sequence continues at coordinate 117,427 of APFE031145374.1, forward strand.
TATGGATTTTCAACCTCATTCTTTTGGATCTTGGTTATGGCCATAGTGGCACTAGGCTTCACATTAATGATCTGCTTCCTTTTGTCATTCTCCTTGTTGGGTTCTAATCAAAGTCAGAATATGCATCTGATTCAGAAGCCTTCGGCTCGGCCACTAGTGAATTCTTAGCCCGACACCCACTTTGTTGTGAGTGGAGCTTTTATGGAACTCACACCATTTTCCTATGTCCTTCTTTGTCTTTAGGGTGTTTTTCTTTACTTGCAGCTTCGATGGGTTGTCCTAGGTCTCGCTACCTTGGCTTTGGCCTTTGCTCTGTGGTTTAGGGGTTCTTTTTCCTTGCTTTAGAAATGCAGATCCAAAGTCTCGCTTCTTCTGTTTAAACTTCTACTCAATTTTGACAGCATATTGGTATGTCATGCCGAGCAAGGTGATCTCTAGAAAATCCATCTTTTCTTGGATGTACTTGTGGAGGCAACCATTGTACTTGAGTACCAAATTTTGCTCAAAATCCTTATACCCAATTTTGTGCAGAGGGTATGGAAAACATTTGTGAACTCTGACACATCTTGGTCCCTTCCTTGTTGTTGTGCGGTGCACATTATTGATCATGTGCTCAAACAATAGCTCAAAATTAAAATTTTCCAGATTGGTGGAGAACCTGAACGAATGCATAGTACTTGTCATCCTAAAAAAAACACAACTTGTTTCGCATGAAACAAACACCGTATGCTCCCAAAATCATGTTTTGTTCATTTTCCCAAATAATCAATTTTTTTGCAAAATGTGACAGCCCAGTCAGTAGTCCGTACTGCGGAAGTGGTGCTAACTGTGCAGGCTAAGGTGGTAGGCTTGACTGGTCAACGACCTTCAGTGAATCACATTGTGCCAAGTGGCACATTGTCATTGGGTGTAATTTGGCAGTTTTTTATTGGATGATTGGTAGCCAAGCATGCACTGACACATGGCCTAGCCAGAGGCCGCCATGTGGTAGTCTTAGGGCCACCAAAATTTTGGGTCAAGGTCCAGGCAGTAGCAATGGGGGACGAACCCATGACCACCAAGCAACAAGCCAAGCATTCTACCAACTCTCCATGCAAGAATTTCTTAACATGATATGGTTGTGGCTTATACTTATTATTGATGACTGCTCCAATCCAAGGAGGGGCCATCCTACAGGGGTCGACCCTTGGATGCGCCACCACCGTACAACCACCAACAGAGTAGTGCAAGGGCCCAGTCAGCAGGGGCGGGCCGTTGGCCTTAGCCCTGGGCACGTGGCCCCCATATTGCCACGGATTTCATATTATAGGTGTTAGAGGAAATTCAAAGTTTTCAACAATTTCACCCAAAAATTGGTGAAATTGTCACTCTATTAGTGCAATTTGGGGAAAATTTGTAGGATGGTGTCGGATTTTTGGGAATTTGTGGTTTGATTAGACAAAATAATTAGGGAAGCTATAACTTCTAGATTTTTTTACCAAATCAGGAGCAAAAAGAGGATACACAGTTATTTTTGGGCATTCTAGATCCATTGAAATAGGGTTCAGAGCTTTTTGAGCATTGTAAACTGATGTATTCATACTTTTGAGAATAATAGAGAGGTCCAAGCCATTGGAAGTTGGACTAAGGAGACGTAGCTCAAGCGGGGTCAACTCCTTCATCATGTGTTAATGTGATACTTTTTGGTGATATTCATGTTTGTTATATGTTGTTGGTGTTATATGCCCTGGTTTTCTTTGTGTAAGAAGGATTTAACTATTTGCAAGTGAATTTCATTCCTACAAGGTTGAATCTCAAGAGAGGAGAATGGAAGCTTGTTGAAAGCCCTAAAGTTAGGTCAAGGAGAAGGAGTGCAAGGTTGCTACAATCTCCACCACCAGTTCCTCAAGTTGCAGTTGAGACTTCAGGAAGCATGTCTCAATAAGGAGAGCCTAAAAACATGACAGAGGATGAGAAAGTCTTTAGGAAGGCTTTCTTTGACATGACAGATATGGTGAAGGTCCTCTATGAAGAGAAGAATACTAGATTGCAAGGTGAAAGCTCTGACCCTCCCCAAGAAGAAGGTTCTTTAGGAGGCGGAGGTAATGGAAATGGAGGTAAACCTCCACCCTCTCCACCATCTTCTTCATCTTCATCTTCACAAGCATCTTCACCCTCTTCCACTAATACAACCCCTACTCATACTCATCAACATACCGCAAAAGGAACTGGTAAAACACCCCTGTTAAAACTTGATGTTAAATTTGAACTGGCCATGTATAATGGTGAAGTCAATGCGAAGAAGCTTGAAAAGTAGGTTCGTATGTTGGAGGTCCATTGCTGAATTAAAAACATTCAAGATGATGACATAAAGATTCAGCTAGCTTCCTTGAGGCTGGAGGGTGCAACACTAGTATGGTGGGAATCAAAGGCACAATAAGAGATAAAAAAATCATGGTAAGACCTAAATTTCTTGGTACGATTTAATTGTTGCAATTAAAAGACAATTTTACCCTATAGCATATATGTAGAAAGCCATCATGAATTGGGAAAACTTTAGACAACTTAAAGGTCAAAATGTGCAAGATTACACCCAAGAATTTAGAAAAGGGTCTCTAATGTTAGGTGTAGATTTGAAATCACAAGGCACATTGCTGGAGTACATAGGGGGTTTACGTTGTTACCTTAGGCATACTATCCTTATGTTTAATGCCAATAATCTAGATGAGGTGTGTGTGAAAGCCACTCATCTTAAGGCAAGAGGGAAAGATACTCCAGAAGAGGGTAGTAAAAATCCATTTAAGTGTAAAGGAAAAGAAAAGGGTTTCAAAGGGAAAGGAAAGAAAAATGCATCCATTAAGAAAGTGGGAGAGAAATTAACATGCAAGCATTGTTCCAAAGAGGGTCCTGATGAATCTCATTGTTGGAAGCTTCATCCCGAAATGAAACTAAAGAAATTCAACAACAAGGGAAAACAAAAGACAACTACAACCACTCAATAGGATTTGAGATCCGATTTGGGAGATGAAAATAAAATTACAACCATGGGTATGAAAGGAAAAGAATCCATTGCTAGCACTAGTACTTCAAATTTACACAATGAAACTCCAAATGAAAAGAAGAGGATAAAACTTTTACACATAAGGGTAATCTCAAAACATAGAAAAGTTGATACTCTTTTTTATAGTGGCTCTCAAGCCAATCTCATCTCTAAAAACATTGTCAAAAGTTTAAACTTGGAAACCATTCCACATCATAAACCATATCCATTAGGATGGCTGTGTGACAATGCACAATTGCAAGTAACTAGAAAGTGTAAACTGAAATTCGCCATTACTGCAAATTTCATAGATGAAGTGGAGCTTGATGTTGTGCAATTAGACATATGTGGTAAAGTTTTGGGCAGCTTGTATCTCTATGACAAAAAAGCTATCTTCCATAGAAATGAAAACAAATACCATTTATTCAAAGATGGAGTAGAATATATTGTGAGAGTGAATAACAAGAAACTAAATCTTTCACTTGCTAATGCAAGGAGGATGGAAAGACTAGTGAATTCTAGAAAGAATTTTGTGCTTCTAAGGATCAAACCCATGAATGATATTGATAATGAAGCTTTTCAAGCTTGTGACTCAAGATTGAAATTTGAATTGGTTGATGTTGTTAACCAATATGATGATATGTTTTAGGAACCAAAAGGATTTCCTCCCAAGAGACGAATCCAACATGAGATACAGTTGTAGCAAGATAGTCCTCTTCGTAACATTGGCATGTACAAGATGTCAGCGATGGAAAGTGCCGAAATTAAAAAGCAAATTCAAGAGTTATTGGATAAAGGGATCATCAAGCCAAGTTCTTCGCCATGTGGGTCACCTATCATTTTGGTGCCAAAGAAGGATGGAACATGATACATGTGTGTAGACTTCCATGCATTGAACAAGATTACAGTAAAGAACCATTACCCACTACCTAGAATAGATGATTTACTTGATCAATCGAAAGATGCAAAGTATTTTACTAAGTTGGACTTAAGGAGTGGTGATCTAGGTGGATATCGGTAGCCAACTTCCTATTCCACTTAGAGCCCCAACACTGTTTATTTCAGTTTTTTGGTTTCCTTAATTGTAGTAAAGTTTACTATTTTTGGCAGTTTTTTTGGTCCTAAACTTCCAAAGCTGTTTTGAGGCCCTCAACAATGCTTTTAGGGAATACGGAGAGACCAAAAATGTCCCCAATTGACTTGCCTATTTATTTTTGTCCTTCTCCTTGAGATCTTCATAACAAGGTATTATGATATCCAAATGGAGATCGTATGCCAAAGTTATGACCCCAAGAGGTTGATGTACCAATTTACCCAACAAGGGCCCACAATTTTGGCACTTCATCTCCTAGGGTTAGGTTTTTGGATGTTTAGGGGTTTCCATTGTTTCTAAATAATAAATATTCCATTGAGCCTCATTGTAACATAGTTTAGATGCAGGTAGATGCCACATCTCTCCTCAGAGATAAGCTATCATCACTCGAGCTATCTTATTTCCATTTTGTTTGTTAGCATAGTTCAATATTTTTCCATTAATGAAATGAAGTGTTTTTTTGCCACATCTTTGTGTTTATGATTATATCTTTAAGTTGTTGCGTTTCTATTTAAGTTCAAATCAAGTGGCTACCATCAAATTAGAATTGCTGAAGGAGACATTTGGAAGACAACACTTAAAACAAAACAAGGTTTGTTTGAATGGCTAGTTATGCCTTTTGATTTATGTAATGCTCCTACTACCTTCATGCATGTGCTGAATGATGTGTTGAGGCCATTCCTTTGATGAGTTTGTTATAGTCTACTTAGATTACATCTTAATTTTCAGTAAATCTCGTGATGAACATGTCATGCATGTGAGAAAAGTACTTGATGTCTGAAATAAAGAATAGTTGTATTTAAAGATGCCAATGTGTGAGTTTGGAAAAAAAAAATTAGTTTACTTGGGTCATATTGTTGGAGGAGGTGTGTTGAAAATAGATCCCTCCAAGGTTGATGTCATTTTGAATTGGCTAAGGCCCAAGACAGTTACTGAGGTAAGAAGTGTTTTGGGAGAAACCCAATATTGGAGGAAATTCATTGCTAACTTTTCTTCTATAGAAACTCCTTTCCATGCATTGACTAGTGTGAAAAAGGTTTTTCAGTAGGGAGAAAAACAATAAAATGCCTTTGATGCATTGAAGGAAAATATCAGTTCAGCTCCAGTACTTGCACTTCCAGACTTGAGACAGTCATTCCAGATCCAGGCTGATGCTAGTAACTACGCCATGGGTGCAGTCCTCATGCAACATGGTAAGCCTGTTAGTTTTCATTCAAAAACTTTCAATGGTGTAGTGATTAATTGTCCTACATATGATAAGGAATTGTATGCATTGGTGCAAAGTGTGAAAAAGTGGAAAAACTACTTGATGGGTAAGGAAACAATCATTCACACTAATCATCAGCCATTACAATATTTGCAATCTCAATCTAAGATGAATCAATCAAGGCACTTCTAATGGATTGGTTTTCTTGAACAATTCCACTCAGTAATAAGGTATAAGAAAGGTATCTACAATAAAGTTGTTGATATACTTTCTATGACTATTATTAGTGCAGCTAATTTAGTCAAACATAATTCTGTTTTGCATGAAGGTTATGTTGAGAAATATGCATTAGACAATGACTTTTAGGATGTTTATGCAAGCTTGAGTCAAGGTAACTAAGTAGAGGAATTAGATTATCCTTTTCTTGAGAACTTGTTGTACCATCTTGCTAAGCCTTGTATTCCATAGGGAGAAAGAGTCAACATCATAAGACAGGCACATACTTCTCTTATTGTGGGTCATTTCGATGCAAGTAAGATGGTGGCAAATCTACAGAGGTATTGTTATTGGCCTCGTATGCTTGAAAGTGTGTCACGTTTTATTAAAGGATGTTCATTATGTGCAGTCAATAAGCCTAACAATAGGAAGTTAGGATTGTACACACCACTTTCGGTTCCTTCATGACCATGGGAGAGTGTTTTTATGGATTTTGTAGGAGGTATTCCATTGTAAAAAAGAGGTCATGATTATTTTTATGTAGTTGTGGATAGGTTCAGCGAAATGTGTATTTTGATTCCATGTAAAAAGAAAATTACAAGTGGAAAAAAATGCTCAGTTATTTTTTCATAATATATGGGTTCATTTTGGATTGCCCACATCCATTGTTAGTGATTGATATTCTTGCTTTGTTGGGAATTTTTGGTCAATCGACTCATTAAAACTATCGAAAAGTCATCCCTTTCGTATTATTTTATACTTTTTTGGAATGAAGGGATTATATTACGAAAAAGGATTACTGGAGTTGCCTTTCCGTCTCTTTTTAGACTCTCTAAAATTGAAAAGGACTGAGTTATCTTTGTTGTTAAACTCGTTAAAACAATAGCGACAAACTTGTCCATGCAGACAAGAGCGAATTTCACTGTCGCTAGGCTCATTAAAACATAGCGATGGGTTTTCCCGAAGGGAAAATTATAGAACAAGCATATGTTATCCTCCTCAAGCTTGACAAAAATAAAGAGGTACTCGTCAACAATGACTAGGGAAAAATTGGGAAGAAAACTTGAAGAAACTTTATTGGTAGCAGGTCACTCTTGAACATGACACTTTCACTCCACCACCATGATTGAGTCGAGTTGGGTTATTCTGTTCACTGGTCATATCACCATTGGTCCTCCATACCATCCATTTTTGGGGTTAACGCTACCAATCCATCTCAGTGTCGTTGATATGTTCAAGATAATTTGCTCAGAGAATTCACCAACCCAGCTTACATCTCATCCACTACAATACCTTCACGCTTCATTCTTTCATGGCCGCCACCCTGAACCTTGTATCATCAGATCATTTCCACCTCCACAAAATCATTTTCTCTGTTTCGTGTCATAGATGTGGGATTCATTAAGGTCCTCCTACGAGAGGTCACTTCTTGTCGACATCAACTCATTATCCAAGAAGTTGACTTGGGAACAACCCTTTTAGTACTTTGAAGCTTGCATGCCTCAATGGCAAGTTTCTCACTTCTGGCGACAGGTTTACATCAATGGCCTTCGACCGAGAGATTTTGCATGGTGTTTGACATCGACTCATGTATTTGCACCATGTGAATTGTACAACCATACCTTGGGGGTCATTATCATTATCGGTGATTCCTCTCACGCCTGTTAACAGCTCACATCATTAGCTGGTAATTAGGCAATGTTTTTCCATGTTCAACATCAGAACATCCTTTCACATGGATCGAATAGTACTTTGGGTGAAGATTTAACGAGTTTGAAGACCCCGAATCTAGTTTCATCCATCTGAGTTGCGATATATTCAGGAAAATAAAGACATCAAATGTACATCATAACTACACAGATAATCATCCAAGATAAGGGATGATGGCTCCACCAGAATCATCAGTCTTCCACACAGACGGTTTTCTGTCCTATGTACATGAAAATGAATTTATAAATCTGAGCATGGGAATGCCTACCTCAGCTAGATCATGAAAATATTATGAAGAAAATGTATTGTATTGTATCTTATTACAGGTCACCTTCTAGTTTGAAAAACCTCAGATCCTCGTGAAAAAGTATTTCACCCGACATTAGAAGATTTACAACCTCATGCTTTAGGGGGCAACTTTTATAGACATATTTGGGCATTGCAACCCAAATCACATATGCCCATAAACCAAGGGCTTCTAAGCCCCTAAAAGTGTTGTTTCACACCCTAAAGGAACAAGGTCAGCAGATTTCATCATCTCCCAGAAGTTCTCCCTGAAAAACTACTTAGAACTAGTCAAAACTGGACCATCTCACCTGCTCCATGGTCAGGGTGCAATGCATCTCACCTATTTCACATAGGGGGTGCAATGCATACTGAAAATCCCTTCTATAGGGTGCGATGGGTGAGAGTAGACAAATTGCAGAGGTAGTTTGCTAGGTGGAAACCCAAAGAATCTTCTAGAAACTACCCATTTGATACTTGCCTCTCTGAATTCGCCTGGGGATGAGTAAGAGACCATGAAATCTCCAAGTGGAACCAAGAACTATCAGAGAAATGACACTAATAAAAATCCCAAAAGCTGACTCACCCACCTGCAAATATCTATATATGGATCCCTCATCCTAGAGATCCAGATGCTGGAATTTTGTATCTTGTAAGGAAGTGTTGTTGTTTTCTCTGTGGAACATCACAGTGTTGGGTGATCTAGCTTTTAATGAGGTGAAGAGGGCTTTCATGCTGGGAGGATGGCGCTGGATCAGACCAATGCGTTGTAATCCTCTCTTCTACTACTTATATCAATAAAGCTATTTGATTTTTCCTCCATATTCTTGTATATCTCTGAATCTTGCGTTGATATATGCATTTTTATGGTTAATGTATATCTGATACTATATTGTTTATGGTTATATATCTCTATACTTTGATAGTATTATGTCGCTTTGACTCTACAAGTGTTCTTTGAAGTGGGACAAGTAAGGAAAGAGTGGAAAAGATCTGTCAAAGGGGAGAGGAAACAAGCAAGAAGCCAAGCGAAAGACTGAGGTTGGTACTCTCTGCTTCTCTCTCATCTATTTCTCATAAAGGAAAACACAAGTAACTTTAGTTTGTTTGTTTCTAAGATAGCTACCCATCTTAGTGGGACTAGCAGCTTTGAATGGACACTAGTCTTCCCGATAAGATACATGCCTTTGAACAGAGTTATAATGAGGCTCAAGAGCCTTTTTATTATTGAGCAATAAGATAAAACCCTAAACAAGAAAACCCTAACCCGAGGAGAGGTAACACCACCAGTTTATGGGCCCCATTAGGGTTAGTTGGGTAGCCAACTTCCCAGGGTTGTAACTTGGTCATATTATCACCGTTTGATGCGTATGATACCTCATTGGAAATATCTTACTGAGGAACATAACTTTGAATGTAATTTTGTTGGTATCTACCAAAGGAATGCTTCCAAAAAATCGTCGTTTAGTGGCTCAAAACGTCTCTGAAATGTGAGGACCTAAAAAACTGCCAAAAATAGTAAATTGTTCTAAAACTAAGGAAACAGATGAAACTAAATGGGGTATTTAGGTGGAATAGGTGGGTGGCCACCAATATCCACTTAGATCATTCCTCTCCCCTTAAGAATAAATGGTCTGCATTTCATGCAGAGCCTCCATGAGGTGAGGAAATTTCTGTTGAAGCTGGTCCCTCATGAACCACTTTCCCTGGTGAAGGATTTGGCCTGCTTTGACAACTCGATATAATTGTATCATCTATTTCCAAGTGTTTTTGATATATATTTCCATGATCTAATCATTTTTTCCCTATTCCATGTAGTCTGGGTTGAGCTCTGTTGGTCTGAGTTGTTGTGCAATATCAGAATTGTCCAACAATGGTGGAAAGTATGGCCGAAGGCGATCTACATTGAACACTAGGTGCGGACCAAGGAACAGTGGGATGCTAAGCTAGAAGGCATTGACCCTCATGGCCTTTTTGATGGTGTATGGCCCATATCAGAGTGGTCAAAGCTTGCGGTGGGGTCGAGTAAGGCGCTCCTTCTACAAATGAAGCCAAACTTTGTTGCCCACCTGGAACTTTGTGTGACACTCGATGTTGATCATGACATTTATTGTAGTTATCATTGGCTCTATCCAAAATATCATGGACCTATTTGTAGATGTGTTCAATGCGCTTAATGAAGTTTTTAGGCCTTTCATCTTCAGACTGCACGTGAGTCAAATCTACATGAGTGGCTACAAATGGTATGACCACACCAATGGGGCATAATGGCTGAAATCCCAGCCCTACCTAAAAGGGGTTGTGGCTTGTTGAGCTATGGAGAGATCTATTGTAGATGTGTTGGACGTAGGGGAGACTTTCATCCCATGTTTGTGGATGCTTGGAGTTGTACATGCGCATAATGTGTACAATAAACCTATTGACAACCTCTATTTGGCCATTAGTTTGGGGATGGAAAGTCATGGAATCACTAAGTTTTGTATCTAGCATCATCGAGAGACTTGAAAAAAATGTACTCAGGAATTTGTTATCCCAATCTAAGATAATGGATAGTGGGATCCCAAAGTGTACCCACACTCACTCAAAGAAGAGCTTAGTAGTGGTCTCTGCTGTGATACTCTTCCTACAGGCCGCCATGATGACCATCTTAGAGAATCTATCAACAACCATGAAAACACAATCATTTCCATTCTTATTAGAAGGACTACCCAACATATAATCCATGGGGACAGATTCCCAAGTATGACTAGGAGTAGCTAGAGGAGTATACAGGCCTTTCTTCTTGATGGTTGGTTTGGCAATGGCATAGGTGGTGCAGTATCAAATATACGTCCTAACATCTTGACAAAGTTTCGACCAATAAAAAATACTTCTGCAATACTGCCACTATTTTCTCTACTCCGAAATATCCAGTGACCTGACTGTAGTGTGCCTCCAAAATCATCTTGGCACAGTCACATATGTGTCCCAAGTAGCATAATAGTGCATCCTAAAGGTGAAAATTTGGAACTTGCTTCCCTTCAAGGAATGTCTAGTATATTTTTTTGAATTCTATATCGCTCTTGTAAAGATGCAGCCACCCCAATGTCGCATTCGCACACGAGTAGAGCACAACGTTTAGTGCCATGACCGGTGGTTGCTTGAGGCAATCAATGACATTATTGGTGTTTCCCTTCTTATACCTAATGTTCAAATGGAACTGTTGTAGATAGGTGGACAATTTCTGATGGTGATCATTCCGTAACTTCCCTTGTGTCTGTATGAACTGTAGAGGCTAGTGCTCTATGTGGATGACCATTTTCATTCCCCAAAATGTAATTCTTATTGACGATAGCCTTGCACAATGGAATACATTTCTTTGTCATAAGTGGGGTACTTTGGGATTGTGTTTGAAAGTGTCTCACTGTGGTAAGCCATTGGATGCCCATGTTGAGTAAGAACCATGGAAATAGCATAGTTATATGCATAGATCTCAATCTAAAATGGTTGTTGCAGGTATGATAATGTGAGCACTGGTGTAGAATAGAGACGATTCTTCAACTAAATGAACACTCGTTGTTGGGTTTCTGATCAAAAGAAATTTTCTTTCACTCTGCCCTTGTTGACTTGACTTAAAGGCTAAGTGATATGAGAGGACCCTAACTCGAACCTACGGTAGAAATTGGCAAGACCCAAAAGCTACAAAGCTCTGTTAGAGTGGTTGGGGCTAGGCAATCTTGAATGACTTGTATCTTGGATGGGTCCACATGTACACCCTGCTCATCAATGATGTACCCCAGATATTGAACCAGGGTGATGCCAAAGGTACATTTCTCCAAGTTAGCACACAACTTGTGTTGTCGCAAGGCTTGAAGGACCTGTCAAATATGGTGGAGGTTCTCTTCCCAACTCTTGTTGAAGATCAAGATGTCATCTAAATACACCACCATGAATGCAATGGGGAAGGGCTGCAAGATGTTGTCCATCTATCTCATTAAGGTTACAGGGGCATTCGTTAATCCAAACGACATGGCCAACCATTCAAAAAGGCCCTCCTTGGATTTGAAGGCAGTCTTCCACACATCGGAGGGTTTGATAGGAACCTGGTGATAACCTAACTTCAAGTCAACCTTGCTGAAATATTTTACCCCCTTGAGATGGTTGAGAAGATCATCAATCTGTGATATTGGTTACCTATTCTAGACAGTGATCTTGTTCATCGCCCGATAGTAAATACAGAGCCTCTAGGTCCCATCCTTCTTCTATACCAATACAATCATGCTCCCACCGCGTGATGCGATTTCCCTCATGTTCCCTTTTTATAGTAGTTCCTAAATTTGGATCTTGATCTCATCATTCTCTAGAACAGAGCATTGATAGATTAGTCCATTGGGAAGCAGCACACCTGGGGTCATATCAATGGAGTGCTTGACTTGACAATTCAGAGATACCCCTATGGGTGAGGTGAAAATATCCCTGTACTCCTCCATGACCTTGTCCATCTTCTACTGTTGTGTAGAGGAGCCCTACCTAGAAGCCATGGCCACAACCTTCTTCTTTCCTTGGGAGAAAATCATAAGGAAAACAAATTTCCTAGTCTGCGAAATGATCTTACTGCACTGCTTTGTAGTGATCAAAGAGATGGCAGTAGGTGGGGCTACGTCTACTATCATGTACAACTTATTAGCTAAAGTAATAATCATAGAGCAAGGTATAGACTCATATACAACATGTTGCTTCCACAATTATGGTTGTGCTAACAATACATCAGAAACTTCAAGAGGAGCAATTTCATGCAGTACCTCATCCATGAAGGGCTTGATGCCATAGGGAAGGCGACACTGCTAGCTAACGCGAAGATATCATCCTTGTGAAGCCACCCGATGGTGTACGATTTTGGATGTGTACTCTTTAGGCCTAGCTACTTCACGACTTCTGCCAAAATGAGGTTCTTTTAGCTCCTGATGTCAACAATGAGCTAGAGTAGAGAACCCTTCACCCACATCTGTGAGTGGAAGAGTTGTTCCCCCCTCCTCTAGATATTCAACCTCAATTTTCTAGATCTTTATGGTCACTATGGTGGCACTAGGATCCACATAAATGATATCCTTCCCTTTATTATTCCCCTTATCGGGTTCTGATTCAGATTTAGAACCTACATCTGATTCAGAAGCCTTTATTTCGGCCACTAGTGACTGCTTCGCCCAACACTAACTTTTATTGTGAGTGGAGCTCTTATGGAACTCACACCATTTTCCTATGTCCTTCTTCATCTTCGTGGTGTTGTTCTTTTCTTTTAGCTTCAGTGGGCTATCCTGGGTAGCCCCACCTTAGCTTTGTCACTTGTTCTATGTTTGGGGCACCTTTTCCTTACTTTGAATTTATAGATCTAAAGTCCCAGTTATTCTATTTAAACTTCTGCTCAAACTTTATAATGTACCAATATGTTGTGCCGAGTGAGGAAATGTCTAGGAACTCCATCTCATCCTAGATGTACATGTGTTGAAAACCACGACACTTGAGCACCAAATGTCACTCAGTATTCTTGATACACAATTTTGTGCAAAGAGTATGGAAAGTATTTGTGAACTCTGACACATTTTAGTCACTTCCCTACCATCACATGGTCCACTTTATGTATTTACCTTCATAGTTACCGACAGGGTAATATAGTTCCTTGATGGCTTCTCAGAAATAATTTCAAATGGGTACAATTGTAAATAGCGAGGGTTCACTCTCGTTCTTTTGTTCACAATAGGTTCCCACCAGTCCTTGACATGTGGGGAAGCTTTGAGAAGTGCAAACGTAATATTTTCCCAACTGGAAAATTCATGAACCAAAAGATATCCTTCCAATAGATTTAACCATTTATCTATTGTGTCTACATCTATGAGGCCTTTGAATATGGGAATATCAAAGTTAACTTGTACCTTAAAAAGAGTGGCACCTCCAAAGTGGTTGCTCGATGAGGATGCATCACCTGTGGGTAGCTGTTGAAGGATATGTACAAAGTTATCCATCATCATGTCCCTCTAGCACTCAAGGGATTCCTCAAGCAACACATTGAAAGGATCTCTTGCTCCCTCATCTTTCTTTTCTGCAGCGAAGGGAGGTCGTCAAGTTTTGCGAGGATGATCCTGTAATGGTTTAACCAGATCAAGCGTAACTCCTTATACTGTGACCACGTTGGGGACATGTAAAGAAAAAGAGAGAAAGAGAAGACCGTTATGATACCTCTTATCCGAACTTAAATAGGAACACAACAACTTACAGATATAATCATAAACACTGAGATGCAACAAAAAAACACTTCATTTCGTTAATAGAAAAATATTCAACTATGCTTACAAACAGAATGGAAATAAGATAGCTCGAGTGATGATAGCTTATCTCTGAGAAGACATGTGGCAGCTACATGCCTTTAAACTGAGTTACAATGAGGCTCAAGGGCCTTTTTCCTATTCAACAATAAGAAAAAACCCCAAAAAGCATAAACCCTAACCCGAGGAGATGTAACACCAATAGTTTATGGGCCCTATTGGGGTTAGTTGGGTAGCCAACTTTCGGGGCTGTAACTTGGTCATATTACCTATGTTTGATGCATATGATACCTTGTTGGAAAGATCTCTCTCGGTAATACAACTATCAATGTGACTGTCTTAGCAATCATTGAAGCAATTTTTCCAAAACAATGATGTTTATGGCCTCAAAATGGCTCCAAAATTTCAGGACTCGAAAAATGGCCAAAAATAGTAAACTATGCTACAATTAAGGAAACAGATGAAACTAACTTAGGGGTCTAGGGAGAATAGGTGGATGGCCACCAATATCCACCTAGATCATGTGATTAGTTGTATCTCCAGTGCAATGTCCACCTTCTTGCCCATCGTGAAGTTCTTGTAATAATTTTTCTGCTTCGAATTTTTCCAAACATATTAACAAAACATAATTCTAATTTTTCCTAATTAACACATCATTGATGAGTTGATATTTATTGGCTCTCAATCTCAAGCTTCTCTTTTTCTTAAAATCAAGCTCAAGTGGAGCATAACCATTTTTCAAATAAAAGATCAAGTCAATTGACATTGAGTATTAATAGGAAGTACCTTTGTGATTTTCTCAATATTTCATGTTACTTAATCTACTGATGTATCATTCATTCCTATGACTAACCTGCAAAAACCTTGACCTTTTACAATATTAGTGAGTTTGATTTCTAGATCACATTCTTGTAATGCAGTAACTGAATTAGCCCTTTTTTCTCCTAACTCCTTTTGGATAAGTAATTGCCTGACTGTTGAGAAAGGAATAATAAGTTTAAAATGCGTTTTTAGAAGAAAAGGTCTAAAATATGTGATAACTTTTTAAACTGTGAAGGCTTTCTTTTCTACTCCTGGATAATTTATTTCAACTGCTTGAAAATTTGAGCTGAAAAAGCCAATAGGAGCTTCGATTTTCAGTTCGTTCGATTGTGTCAAGGTTGTGAGAAGGCGCATCAATTACAGCTTGTTTGATTGTTTTAAATGCTTCTCTTTCATGATAACCCCATTTAAAAAGAGAATATTGCTTGATCATTGTTTTTAATGGTAGGATGATTTGAGAAAAGTCACGGATGGATCTCTTAGAAAAATTGATTTTCCCAAGAAAATATTGTGTTGATTTTTTGGTATGTGGTAATGGAATTTCTGAAATTGCTTTAATTCTTTCTAGATAAATACAAATTCCATGTTTGTATACAATAAAACTAAGGAGTTTACCTTCACTAAGAGAAAAAAAATGCTTTCTTTGGGTTTAGAGAAATTTCATACCTTCTGCATCTTTCAAAGATTTGCTTTAAATCATGCAAATGATTATTTCTCTTTTTTGAATATATGTTAACATTTAGATATACCACAACACTTTTATTAATCAACCTTTGAAAGTAATCTGTATCTCTCTTTGGAATGTAGCCCCTGCATTAATTAGTCCAAAAGGAATTTTCTGATATGCATATGTTCCCCACTTTGTTCTAAATGTAATTTTTAATCGGTCTTCTATGTTGAGTTGTGTTATATTCTTTCCACGAGTACACCACGCGCAGGCGTTATTGGGGGGTATGCAGGGGGCGGTATCCGCCCTTCACAGGGTTTGAGACAGTGCCCTAGGAATTTATTTTTGTACCCTATATTAGGTGGGAAGAACTACCTATGTTTTTGTGCATGGATTTAACACATGGTTTTGGGCATGATGGTTGTTGGTCCATGTTATTTTATAAATCAGTTCAAGGGAGCTATGGTTATGTTGTTATATAGGGTTAATGGATTGGGGTTCATGAATGCTTCGGCATGTACATATATTCATTATAGCATTGAAAGGAACATAATGAAAAATCAATCTGGTAGTCCCGGTTTTGGGATCTAGGAGAAAGTCTTTGTGTGTATCTATTTTATATTTTGTGCCCTCACCATTTGTTGGCTTTCGGAGTTGATTTAGCCAAACAAATCCAAGTACTATTGGCCCTTTCAGCAATAGTCTGCGGAGCACAAACTGAGGTCTCACCCAATGTAGTATGGAAGGGTGCTAGAACCAAGTTTCTACACCCTGGAGATGTCTGATGGTTTCGAGTGGTCCGCGGTTCGACCCTCTATGCACGTCGCTACACACACTTATTTGTATTGTGCTGCTTGAGATGTTTCCTTTGTGTAGCCCTACTCGAGGGTCCGTACCATGTTATTACCAAAGTCCTTACTAGTAATCCAATATTAGTTGATTCACTTAGCTTATGTGTATGCTTCAATTATATTTAACAGTATTCAGAATTCATACAAGTGTGTGCAGCGAAGAAACAATATATTCATGAATGATATCAAACATGTAATAACTCAGAACATATACACATAATTGGTAACAAAACCTTTCTGTATGAATCCCTTTTTCAATTAGAGACTCGACTCTGCCCTGTGCACTCAGCTGCAGACTGTTAGGGCTCTGTGCACTCAGCTGCAGAGCCTTCTCCTACTTCTATGACCCAAAACACACTTAGCTAATCAGACCCTAATTTCGCTTCACTATTCTTCTATGCCATTCTCATTTATATTCCTTATCATTCTCTTTTACATTTAGAGCCTTGCTCTATTTATACAATCCCATGGTCCGCGGACCATGGGTAGGCTGACATTACATTCAAAACTTAGGCCGGATAGCCCTATGACTCTAGCATACATTTCGCACCTGCAATTCATGGAGCTTTACAATCATATCAATTCAAAACCTTGGATTTAAGCCCCAAAACATGCCTTGGGGTGGATTCCATGCCCAACAGGCCCCCAACACAAACATGGTGACTCACCCTTGAGTCACTTTGTCGGTGCGATGATCTTAGCACGGAGTTCCTCCAATTGTCCTCGAGCTGCACTGATGTCGTCAGTGCACTGAGCCGCTGCTTGCTAAATCTATTGCATCATTTGTTCTAAGACCTTTGTGTCTAACTTGTTTATCTATATCTACACCAATATCTGTTGAGTATGTTTATAGTCCCGTTCCTTTGTCTGGCGCCTCAGAGCACGAAGACTGTGCTTCGGTTGTCTAGTTAGATAGTCGGCCCACTCGTGTAGGGCTTCAAGTGGCTACCATTTACTTTACTAGGGAATGGTTCTCCATTTAGTTTGACTAACTGAACAGTGCCTCTATTAGTGACCTCCTTAACCACGTATGGTCCCAGCCAATGCCTTCTGAAGTTGCCTGGAAAATTTTCAAACTTACTATCATACAGCAGCACTAAGTCATTTACCTTGAAGGTGCGTAACTTAATATGGTGATCATGCCAGGCCTTTTCACATTGATTTTGTACTTGCTGATGAAAACTAGCCAAGAACCATTCCTCCTCAAGTTCTTCTAATTGCGCGAGTATTTCCTTCAGAGCGTCGCAATCCATCATCCCAGTGGGCACTGCTATGCACAAACTAGGTATGATATATTCCATTGGCATGACAACTTCCATGCCATAAACTAACCAAAAAGGTGTTTGTCCTTTCAGTTTCTTGCATGTCGTTCTGTAAGCCCATAACACTACAGGTACGCATAGGTCCCAATCGCTTCGCTGCACGTTGCACACCTTGGTCAGCGCAATATCCAATATTTTGTTAAAGGCTTCTACAATCCCATTGGCTTGTGGGTGTGTTGTGGCCACAACCAACACCCTATTAAAATTTGCCCTAGTATCAATTTTGAATGGTTCCCCTAGAAGTTGATCTTGCACTCCTCCGAATGATCTATTTCATCCCAAGGATTTTAACTCTTTGGCAACCCAAATCTTCAAATTCTAAATGGACAAGGCCCCCTTAATAAATCTTTGTTGCATAGTTCATTCGTAACCTAGCCTAGCCCTTTATTCAGTCCCTTCATTAGGGGTTTCAATCCTCATAAGTATTCATGGTACATTTATGCATGTACATATAATCGCCCCTACCTTTACTAGGGTCATTTGTGCATTTAGCACGCAAAACCTTCTATCACATCTTCATCTCCCTTTTTTAACTCTTGAAAATGGAAATGCTTCACAAAACACATTTGACTTACCCATTTATAACTTATCGCACATTGCTTTGATCAAGGGTAAAGGTTTGTTTATCATGAATAATTGCAATGCAATTAAATCCTCAATCGCATCACATATCGCAATCGACAAGACCCAAGGGTTATTCATAACACAACCGCAATGCACTGGACCCGCCGCATTATTAAATACAACCTATAATATATATATATAATATATATATATATATATATTATATATATATATCAGGTCTGCCTCCCCATCGCTAAATCACTATCGGCAAGGTCCTAGGCCTGTGCACATTACAATATGCGATTTCGCAGCCTGTCGATCTTATTAAATAGAATATATATGTTATTGGGTCCACCTCCCCATCGCTAAATCTCTATTGGTGAGGTCGAGCACTTATGCATAAGGTCCAATTCTATGAAGCAGACCACCGATAACTATGTATCCGGGGTTATAAATTTTGAAATCTAGCCTTGTGGCAAAATGCGGTATTTTCCGTGTATTCGTATGTTTTCTATGAAATGTCATGATCCGGGTTCTTGAAGGAAATCTGGTAGGGGTGATATGGCACATGATTTCCTGTGGAGATGTGCGATTGTGACTCGATCACAACACGACGCTGGCTAAGCCAAGGACTGATTCTTTCACACTCGCTCCTTTTGATTGCATTGCGCCTTATCATTTAAAGTTTCAATAATAATAAGACTTCTTCTTGGGTGTTTTATCATATTTTCATAATCACTGCTACTATGAATTATCTCTGCAGGTGAATTTGAGTGGATCCGGTAGCAGATAAAGGTGATGCATGTCAAGATGACACCTCTCCACCCCTGGTGTCGATACTGCAAAAGTGTGGTCTATAGAAAAGGAGATGAACTGCCACAATGCATAATAGAGGCATGCTCTATGTCGAAAGGGAAGCACAAAGCTGATCCACCAAGATGTCACTCTCTCCAGATGAACCTCAAGGCATGCCAGATTTGGGATGATGAGTGTGGCATCTTTAGCTTCATTCAAGAAATGACAGGGAATAATAGCCATCCCACACAAGTGCAATGAAATGATACGCAGTCATTCTCTATCCCTCCCTTGGGAAGTAGAACGCTCCAGTAAAGATGACCTCAACGTGTCAACAACCTCATGGATCGTTCTCCTCTATATGTTTGGATCTGTGTTATGTAAAGAAAGGAGGTGAAAATTCAATAACAGGAGGATCACTTTGAGATGTATAAGTATTGCCTCTAGATGCGAGAGAAGGGCTTTTTCATTTGGTAGAAAAACTTTTGTTTATTGTGAGTAAGGAAGATTGTTTGGGTCAGAGAAGGAGCCTTTTCTCAGATTGATTTTCCTCTTCTTTATATGTGAAGAACAAGATGTTGTTGAGAGCATAAATATGAATGTGATTTGTGTTTGTGCCCATTGATGACTTATAGTTTATAATTAGCTTTGGTTGTTTGAATGTGATTCTTCATCATAGTTAATTCATGAGCAGTCCCTGATTTGAAGCTATGTTAAATATCTAATTGAGGCTTGCAATCAGGTTAGTTCCCCTTATTGGTATAGCGAAAATTCTCCATGTCAACAAATTGGCACTAGAAGGAGGGCTTGAACCTCCATCCACATCTTTTCAAGATTCATCTACAAATGCGACCCATGGATTCAAAATATTAATGTATGGATCGTAGAGGCCGAAAAGACCATTCCACCCATTTGAAAGAGCCTCATTTTGAGGAAACAGAGACCCTTATAAGTCCTGTTTCTGGGCCACTCAAGGAAGAGACACTATGGGGGTATCCTGTCACTCAGGAACAACCAGTCAGAAGACTTACTCGAGCTTATGATCGTTCCCTATCACTACTCCCTATCTTTCAGTATTTACTTTCGACAAGAAAAGGAAAGCAAAGGGTCCATCACATAAATGAAGATACATCTACAACCCCTTCTCTTGAAGATATTGTGCTTGATTCTTTGCAAAGTATTGACTCTCCTTTGGAAGAAATTCCTAAGGATTCCCCTTCTAAAGGAAATCCCTGGCCTGATTTGGAAAAGCCCAATGAAGAAACCCTCAACCAAAATCTCTCTATCCATAATATGGCTAACATTCTGCCTCCTAGTGGGAATCAACCTCTACTTCCTCCTCCGGGTGGGAATCAACCTCCACTACCTCCTCTAGGTGGGAATCAACCTCCACCTCCTCCAAGAGCACTCCCTCCTTGGCTTGCATAGGATGTTGTAGCGGTACTTGGACAGTAGCATGCCTTACCTAAAAATGCAGAAAGAGTACTGCCCAAATTTGACCCTGAGCAGGGAGACACTACAGATAACCATAGTCACTCTTTCTTCCTAGCTATGTGCATGTTATGGTAGTCGATGAGGATGTGGTATGTCGCTTGTTCCCTTTTACTTTGATTGTTTCGGCTTCCACATGGTACTTTAGCTTAAGAATAGATCTATGAGGATGTGGTATGTCGCTTGTTCCCTTTTACTCTGAATGGTTCGGCTTCCACATGGTACTTTAGCTTGAGAATAGGATCGATTACCTCATGGGGTGCCTTTCAGCAGGCCTTCTTAGATAAGTTCAGTAATGACAAAACACCTGTGGCCTTAGTTTTAGAACTATCCCGTTTAAAAATTGACACCAAAGAAAGGGTCAAGCATTTTAACATCCGGTTCAATACTTTATTCAATAGAATCTTGGCTACCACAAGACCTACTAATCAAGTGCTCTTGGAATTCTATATCTCTACTCTCCTTGTCCCTACTGCGATGTGGGTCAAGAGAAGTAATGCACAAACCTTACAAGGTGCTATCGAGGAAGCAATAAAAGTTGAGAATGAAATGATCAGTCTCACGACCTGTCATCATATGACTGAAGGAAATAAAGTTTCTCAATCATCCAAGAAGAGTAGTGGAAATGATAACAAAGTGGCTGAGGGAAAATATAGGGACACCACATATGTGGAAGGTTTGCATCAGATTATTAAGAAACTGACCAACACATTCATCGATATGAAAAGGAATTATGAAGAGAGTACTAGTGGGAGTGGAGGAGATTATAACAACAAAATACCTTTCAAGCCTTTTTATTGTAAAAATATAGAGGGTTGTGATGGTCAACTTGCGCTGCCTACCCCACCCAATGAAGGGGGCTTAAATATGGAAGAGTTGGCTCTTATTGGATCACTCCTTAAAAAGAAGAACGTATAGTGGAGCTAGAGCCAAAACAAGAAAATGAGGGAGAATACCAAGTGGAAGAACCCTTGGATGAAGAATCTCAAATCAATGTATTGTGGGATTTCTACACAAATGAGAACGATGATGACGAATAAGATATTATGGTAGAAGTCCACACTAATGAAATCCACACACAAAATAAACGGCCACTCGCAGGTGTGATGAAGCCTGTAGATCAGACTAAGAAAGATGTCCACCCTGTGAAGGCACCTGCTCCCAAATTTCTTGTTGAGAAGAGTAGACCCAGTGATCAATCCAAGAATGACCCTATTGCAAACCCTCCAAAGAAAGAAAATTCATCTCCCACTACAACAAAGGCTACTCAAGATGGTAAAACCCTACCTAAGAATGGAAAAAAATGTATGTTTATTTTGTCCTATCCCGTTTATAACATTGATTACAATATTGTGGATGATCTTAAGAAATTTAAGGCTAATATCACATACTTTGATTTGCTGAAATTAACATAGCAAAGAGATTTTCTCTTGAAATCTATGAATGAGAGAAACTCCAAAACTCCCACCATCCCAAGCAGCCAAACCAAGAAGTCAGCGTCCAAACCTGTCAACACCTCCATTGAACTCCAAACGCCATTAGCTATGGAAGCCACTCTGTCCAAAATGAATCGAAAACCCCAAGATGTCAATGCAGCCATGATAGGGTGAAAACAAAAATCCATGACCCCACCTTTCCTTATCACATTTGAAATCCTCAACATGAATGTACACAATTTCCTGGTAGATTCTGGTGCCTCGTCCATTGTGATGCCCTATGTTGTTGTTGAAAGACTACATGCAATACTTGAGAAAACTGGGACTCGAATTATGAAATTGGATAAGAGAAATGTGAAAGTAATTGGAGAATTGAAAGATGTGTTGATTCAGATGGATGCTAAACCACAGTACACAAAAGTAATTGATATAGTGGTAGTCGATATACCTGACTTACCCATTTATCAATTATCACACATTGATTTTTTTTTTCCTTTCACTATCAAGAAACCCTAGGAGTATGTGGATACTCAAAAGTATAGAAAATGAGTATTCTAATGCATATAATTTTTGAAATTATAAAGAAGTAAAGCAAACAATACACTTTTTATTTTTATATTATTTATGTGAAAATTGAAAATATAGTTGTAGAAAGAATTTCCTCAGAGGAATAAAGTGATATTGTATATATATTACAAAGCCAAGATGCCTTCAAAAATAGTTTGTCAAAAACTAAGGTCACAAAAACAAAATTGTTTACAGACACTCCTGAAGATCAGACCAGAGTTTAATTCTAAAGAGTCTCGTCATAAAGAATACACTAAATGGGATAATCTTGACAATAAACAAAAGAGATATTGGAGTAATATCCAAAGAATAGATTAAAATGTATCTTTGGAGAAACAAAGTTACATGAGTGACTAGGAAAATTTATTAAATAACACATATATAAATATTTGTATCCACAAGGGTTCTTAAAAAACTTATATAATGGCATGACTCAATAAAAATCTTGAATACACTAATATAAAGAGCGATTTTCATTTAAAGCCATAACATTTGATTTCCCAAGAAACGGGACTTGGCTTGATAGTCAAAGAACCTTGAAATAAACTTAAATACCTTATAAGAACATGGATAGGTCGAATTAATGGCTCTACAATAAAGAATCCTTTAATAATGAAGTTCCATTTAAAGTTTATTCCTCCCAAATAAGAGTTTGAACTTGTAGTAACAAGAAATGACAAAAAATGTAAGTTAGAATTTATAGGAAGATAGAATAGCTATGAAGAAACAAGAAATGTAATACATGTTAAAAAGATCACAACCTACCATAGTCAAAGGGACATGGCCATACATTTAAATTATATAAATCACTGTAACTTGCCAACCGCACTTGAACTTTATAGAGGGAGACAACAACTTAGGAATAGAATGAAAGTGCCAATGCGATAATCTAGGGTAGATTTAGGGTTACACAAATACGGTTGTACCTAGAGAGACCATGATAATAAAAAATCCTAAATCCCTTGAAAAACAACAAATAACGAGTCATAAAGAACCTTATTCATTGTGAGCCCTCGAAGAATAAAATTATGAACATAGGGCATAGAAAGAAAATAAATATCATAGGTGCAAGAGAGGTATATAGCCCAAAGAACAAATAACACAAAGAACAACTACGAAAATAACAATTTTGTGTGTTCCTGCTATGGAGAAATAAGGATCCTAACTTGGAAGAGAATACAAGTTTTTTCCACTGAAAAATAAATTTCCATGAAATATTTAGTAGACTAGAAACCTAAGCAGAAACAATAAGTCAAAGTTGTGGAAGCAAAAGAAATGTAGTAGGATAGAGACAAATTTGAGGATGTAGAGCTATCTTTCAAGTTGCAAGGTGAGAAAATGAGATAAGGATGGTGGCGAGGGTGAGAATACTTACCCAAAACCCATTCCATGCTTCCTTTCATGTCGATCTAAACCCTAGAACTTGTGCACCGATAATCAGGCATTTTAGGTGTACTATTACCAACGATAAAGTTCCTAATGCATTACCACGCGAGACTTGACATGGTCTACAACTTACAAGGTTTGGAGTATTCTTGTCTCAATTGCAATAGTGATGAGGTTACACCATGGTGATATTTTTTTATTAATGCATATATTCACCATACTAATATGATTGAGTGAATATAATACAATTCAACCAAACATAGAAAGAAAATAAATATCATAGTTGCAAGAGAGGTATATAGCCCAAAGAACAAATAACACAAAGAAAAACTATGAAAATAACAATTGTGTGTGTTCCTGCTATGGAGAAATAAGGATCCTGACTTGGAAGAGCTTACAAGTTTTTTCCGCTGAGAAATAAATTTCCATGAAAGATTTAGTAGCCTAGAAACCTAAGCAGAAACAACAAGTTGAAGTTGTGGAAGCAAAAATAAATGTAGTAGGATAGAGACAAATTTGAAGATGTAGAGCTATCTTTCGAGTTGCAAGATGAGAAAATGAGATAAGGATGGTGGCGAGGGTGAGAATAGTTACCCAAAACCCATTCCATGCTTCCTTTCATGTCGATCTAAAACTTAGAACTTGTGCACCGATAATTAGGTGTTTTAGGTGTACTATTACCAATGATAAAGTTCCTAATGCGAGACTTGACATGGTTTACAACTTCCAAGGTCTAGAGTATTCTTGTCTCAATTGTAATAGTGATGAGGTCAGACCATCGTGATATTTTTTGTTAATGCATACATTCACCATACTAATATGATTGAGCGAATACAATACAATTCAACCATGCAATGAAACTCCATATATTACAAATGATACTATATAACACCAGTGTGGGGTTTTTTTTATACATTTACTATTTTAGACATTGAATTGTTATTACATTTAATGAACATGGAATTCATGATGAGATCTATGTGATGATGTAATTATTTTATTATTATTGGAGATAATAAATAAACTACTTGGAAATATTCAAAAAAAATAGTAAAGTGTAGAAGACTTTTTTCCATCTTAGAAAAATTTGTGAATTGTCAAGTCCACATGATCGACCTTCCCTAAAAATCTCCTAAAATCCCCTAGTAGACAAATAAATAAATAATGTAATAGGAGAGAAATATTATATTAATAACTTATTTCAAGAGATTTACTAAATGGGGTGGATTAAATCACCATTGAAGAGAAAGGCATGCTTTAAAGAAAAAGCAAAAAAATCAAAAACAACTGAAACAAAAAGGCCTAGGAAAAAGGTTACCTTGAAGCAAAATGCTGCTAAAATCTATTGGGAAGAAAAATATATAACATAAACCACCTAAGAATCAAAGGGTGTTGATTTTGAAGGGTGAGAAATTCTAATCTATAGCAGAGCTCACAGAGGATGTTCATGGTCTGGAGGAACATGGTCGCTTTATTAAGGTTTTCCAAGCAGTAATTATGGTTAGATTCATATTTATGTTTTATTCTCAATCTTGATTTGTAAATGATATGAAAGTTGTAGAATATGGGAAGAAGTGGATTTCATGTAACTTTGCCTATGTTCAGTTCTACATCGATAGTATCAATATTCTTTAATATGTTAATTATAATTGTAGGAAATTTTCTTTGTTCATGCATGGAAAATAGATCATGTAATCATTTCTATATACAACTTTCTTTATACATGCAATTGCTTTAAGTATTCTTCAAATAAATTATACATAACATATCATATAGTATGCTTAAATTAGATTTATGAATTCAGTACTATTTAACTTTAAGAGTTAGAGAAAAGTATATGGTACATGCACATTTAGATTCTTCTTTCTTTAATGTGCATATGTGTTAAAAATAGGAAAGAATGAATTTCACACCGCGAAGAGGATTCAATATAGAGATCACGGAGTATAGGATTTGTCATGGAGGAGATATTAAAGAACTTTATATTGCAACAATATATGAGTATGGTTGTAGTTTCTTATTATTCCTATATTTCCATTTAACAAATTAGATTGAAAAGTATATGCATGAAAATTGGTATCTAGTTCATCCATAGGAACTATGAGAATTCAATTCTAATGATATATATAAATAAATAAAAAATATCTACAAGAAATTTTATGTAAGAGTTTAAATAGGAAATCAACTAGATTATAAGGTAAGGAGACATGGAATAGGGATTGGTTCCCTACAAAGTCATAAAAATCATAGAATGGATATGGTTCACATTCTGAACAATGAAGTTAAAATTCTAGTTAAGAAGAAGAATTCAAAGAAAATTCCATATAAGAAGTGACATATGGAATGTGTAAAATGAGAGTAGGTGATTGTTGGGCCCTAACCATATTGGTGGGTACTCTTTATATATATATATATATATATAGATATATATATTATAGATATATATATATATATATATATATATATATAGCACAAGACAACACAATTCATAGAGACATAAGAATTGTATTAGTAAATCCGAATAACATAATGTAGAAATATACATTCACCGTAATGAATTTAGTTTATCACTCAATAGAGGTAAAAGAAGTTACCATGAAGTAGGTATATAATATTGAATTAAATGATGATTTAGTTATCTTGTTCTTATAATATGTTAAGTCCCTATAATACTAGTGTATTCCCTTATAATTATTGTCATTGTAACCCCTTATTCTTATTGTTGTGCCCATGTTGTCCCCATGTTGTTATTATTGTGCCCAATAGAAGCCCACTATGGTTATTGTTGTGCCCTTACATGACTATTGTTATGTCGGCTCTAATTATATTGTGACCCCTTAGACTCCTATATGTAGAAAGGAGGTCTTGTCATTTGTATCATCCAAGAATTGTTCCTTTGTGTAATGTAAAGGAGGTTTCCCCCTCGAAGAGGCTGATTTTGAAGTCTTTAATCTATCTTTTATTCTATTTTGTGAGCTAGATTCATAACATTTGGTATGAGAACTTTGGATTCTAGGGTTTTGCTGCTTCAAACACGTCATCGTGGAATTTTCCCTATAATGGTTTTTATACGAAGTTTCAAAAGCTCAAATTAAAACCCATTTGGGCCAAAATCTTTATGAGGCTTGCGTACAAATTTTAATTCTTGTCTTGCCATAGTTGTGGAGATATCATCCAAGTAAGTAAGGGTTTTTGCAAGCTCCCAAATTATATCGCAAACAAGTGACCTAGGTTAAATCATCATAACGTTTTCTTTGAGGATCAGATTGAAGTTTCATAATAAATTAAAGAAAGAGGACAGATGGTATTTTTATTTGCATCATTTCCAGATCCAAAGGTCAAAACCATGACACGTGGCACTTTGTACAAATTCACTCTACAAAACTAGTTTATAATCAGGTCATCGTGGGAGACTGGTAATAACAATTTCTTGGAGAATCCCATATTGATCAGAATTGCATGGATGGAAAAAGGACTCATAGGACTACCATAGAACAAAATTTCAGACCCTGGAGATTCAAATTCTACAAATATAATAGATTTGCTATCGAGATCCTACAAAGTGAAGAAAGGTGTGTAGTATTTTTAAAATTTTGCATAAGTTTGGTTTGAAAAAATAGTCTGAAGGAATTTATAGGGATACTAAAGCATAATTATCATTAATTTATGCCCTGAAGAAAGGAAATGGAAACACCTAGTAAGCAATCTGAAAATTCTACCATGACCCATGAAGAAGAGGAAGAAACACAACATGATATATCAAAATTACGAGATCAAGTGCAACAAATTTCACTCTCACAAAAAGTAACAGAAGCTAAGATGGATGGTTTAAAGAAAGGCATGGAAGCTAAGATGAATTGAGTGGAAGCTAAGATGAATGGCATGGAAGCTAAGATGAATGGTGTGGAATCTAGGATGAATGGCATGGAATCTAATATTGATGGCATGGAATCTAATATGGATGGTTTAGAAGTAAACAATGAAGATTTGAATAAAGACATGGAAGGTTTGAAAGGAGGTTTGGAATAGTTTCTTCAATAAATTCTTCCTAACAGTGAAAAGGTAGTAGAGGAAACTCATGACGAGAACAAAAGAAACATTAATCATGATTCCATAGAATTTAATGTTGGATTGAAGACCCACCATGTTCCAAATATTGATATGAGGAAATTTCATGGCAAGGATCCCGTAATATGGATACTATAGATGGAGTAATATTTTTATCTCCATAATGTGCAAAAAACATAAAAGGTACGCATTGCAACTTTATATTTAGAACCCAATCCGTTTGTATGGTATCAATGGCTTTCCTCCCGTAAACAATTTGGCACTTGGTCAATTTTTATGGAGAAAATGATAGCACATAGGATACAAAAAACAACACATTTTTAGCCAACTAATAAATCTCAAACAAAAGGGTTCAATGGTGGAGCACATTGAGGACTTCCAAAAGTTGAATATAAGGGGTAAAGATATTCCAGAGGAGCATAAGATTGATGTTTTCATAAGGACTTTAAAGGATAGTATCCAACTTGAGGTTCACCTTTCTGAACCTGATTCATTGGAGAAGGCATTTAGGTTGGCAAGAAAAATTGAAAGAAAAATTATGGAAACAAGGAAGCTTGTGAATCACAACTATAAATATGGAAGTGTTGTTTCCCCTATCCTTCCACAACCTACAAGGTTGACACCACAAAAATTGGAAGAAAAAAGAGAAAAAGGGCTTTGTTACATGCATGATATAAAATACACTAAAGGTCATAAGTGTGCTAAGAAGAAATTATTTTACATAGATTGTGAAGAGGAATAAGAAAAGGAACAAGAAACATAAAAAGAAGAGGATACACACTAGGAACAAACCCTAGAGAACGAAGAAAGAAATCTGACCATATCTTATAATGCATTGGCCAGAATTACCACTCCTCAAACTATCAAGATAGAAGCACATATCAAGAAGAAAAAGATAATAATGTTGACTGATTCAGGCAGTACCCATAATTTTGTTCATTGTAATATAGCGAAGGAATTGAATTGCTTCCTATATCTAGCACAAGAGTGTGAAGTGATGGTTGTAGTTGGAGGAACCATAAATTTCTCTGGAAAGTTCCATAATATCAAGCTATCCATGGTAGAAATTTTTTTGAATAGTCCAATTCTTTTCATTCCAATGGGTGGTGCTGATTTTGTACTAGGAGTCTAATGACTACAATCTTTGGGTACAATAGATTTTAATTTTCAAGAACTTTTCTTCAAATTTTTTTCAAAAGGAAATGAGGTTGAATTAAGGATAAATCAAGGAAATGGGAAAAGATAATAAGCTCTGATAGCATGACAAGGCTTATAAATAAAGAACAACATGTTGTAATTACACAATTATATTCACTAGAGGTTCCCACATCGAAATCATCTATTTCTCCAGATCTCCAAAAAAGTATTGGACAATCATTCCAAGGTATTTAAGACTCGCAAAGGCCTCCTACATATTCTTGATCATGATCATGCTAATAATTTGATTCCAGGAAGTGTTCCTCCAAACATCATGCCTTACAAATATCCCTATGCCCAAAAGAGTGAAATTGAACTTATGGTTGCAGAAATGCTAAAGGCTGGTATAACTCAACCTAGTCAAATTTCTTTCTCCACTCCAGTAGTATTGGTTCACAAGAAGGATGGATCATTGCGCATGTGTCTGGATTATAGGGAGCTCAACAAGTTCACTATTAAAGATAAATCTACCATTCTTTCCATTGATGAACTATTGGATGAATTTCATGGAGTAATTTACTTCACCAAGTTGGACCTTCCTTTAGGATATCATCAAATCATAATGGAGACTGAAGACATTCTGAACATAGCATTTAGAACTCATGAGGGTCATTATGAATTTTTGGTCATGTGTTTTGGCCTTACCAATGCACCTTCTACATTTCAAGTTTTGATGAATTCCATTTTCAAACCCTACCTTAGAAAATTTGTGTTAGTATTTTTTTATGATATACTAATCTACAAGAAGTCTTGAAAGGATCATGTTCAACATGTTTATAGAGTGCTCAAAATATTGGAGGAGAAACAATTATATGCAAAAAAGCTCCAAATATTTCTTTGGAGTACAAGAGGTGGAATATTTGGGTCATATTGTATCTCATGAAGGTGTTAAGGTAGACCCTATCAAAATTAAAGCCATTAAGGAATGTAAAATCCCCACATCTGTAAAGCATCTGCGAAGATTTCTCAGGTTGAAAGAGTATTATGGAAATTTTGTTAATAATTACGGGAGAATAGTAGCACCTCTAACAACATTACTGAAGAAAGATTCATTTTCTTGGACTCCACAAGCAACGAAAGCTTTTGAACATATTAAAGAGGAAATGTGCCAAGCACCGGTTTGACATACATGAGACTTCACAAAAACCTTTATTTTGGAATGTGATGCCTTAGGAAATGGAATTGGTGTTGTTTTAATGTAAGAATAAAGATCCATTGCTTTTGAAAGTCATCCAATCAAAGGAAAGTATTTACACACAGCTATTTATGAGAAGGAAATGTTGGCAATACTACATGCACTTAATAAATGGTGAACATTACCTAATTGGAAGACACTTCAATGTAAAAATAGATCATGATAGTCTTCAATACTTTTAAGAACAAAGATTATCTTCAGAAGAAAAACAAAAATGGGTCACAAAAACGTTGGGTTATGACTTTGAAATCATCTAAAGAAAAGGGAAGCAAAATGTTGTTGCAGATACACTGTCAAGACAGGATGAGGATATGGAAGAATTGCTTTGTGCCATTCCTATTATCCAACCATATTGGATAAACGAAGCAAGGGATGAATGGAAGAATGATGAAAAAGTGTGGGAACTCATTCAAAGGTTGCAGCAAGATCCCAGTACATATGATAGAATTAGCTCGAAAAATGATTTGTTATTATCCAAACATCGCTTATACCTCTGTAGGAATTCCCAACTCAAACAAAATATTCTTTTGGAATTGCACACCTGACCCTTAGGAGGGCATTCAAGATTTTTAAAAGGTTACCACAAGGTTAAGAAGGAATTTTTTTGGGATGTCCTTAAATCTAATATTCAAAATTTTGGGGCAAAATGTTTGGTTTTCAACCAAAATAAAGTTGAGACAATTAAGACCCCAGGTCTATTAGAACCTTTATCCATTCCAAGTCAACTTTGTGAGGAGCTTCCAATGGATTTTATTACAGGTTTACCCAAGTCTGAAGCAAAGAGTGTCATCATGGTGGTAGTTGATAGACTTACCAAGTATGCACACTCTTGTGCATTATCTCATCCATTTAAAGACAATACAGTTGCTACTTCATTTATGGAAACAATTTGATGCAGGAGCATCTAGCTGACAGGGCAAAGACAAAAGTGAGGGGGATATGGTTTCTGAAGAGGACAGAGAAATTAATTCATTGAGTGGAAAGCATACTTGTTTTTTTTATTTATTACTTTTCTTTTATTAAGTTACCTAAAGATTACTGTAATAAGTTGTAATTAGGAGCAGTAATAATTAGTTAGAGTCATTGTTTCCAAACAGTTAATTTACTGTTGTAAAAGCATGAAAAGAAAATGTACTAGACAACCATGCAAAGTTCTGTATGAGGAATAATTGATGTAACCAATTGAACAAACTAACAACAGTTAGGATGGTTTGTAAACAATGCTATTAAAAAGTGAGAAAAAGCACAATAGAGGGGTTCGGAGTGAAGAAGAAATATAGAAAGGAAAAATACAATTTTCTGTGCACATACATCCCTACAGCATCCTAACCAATTGTGTAATACTTTGTATTAAACTATTGTGTAAATATTGTTAATGCATTGTTACAGATCTTAAATAAAAAAGGGGAGATAATCAAATTCGGAGATAATCAAATTCAGAGGAGAAGTAACGGTGCCCAGCTACAAGCGACTCAAACAAAATAACCAGATACACAACAAAGAAATCATTTATGTAATTACATATATACAAAGTCAGAATTTGCAATTCCACTGGAGCGAACAACCATTGTAATACCAGGTATGTGAACTTACAAACATAACCAAATTCAATTCCAGAGTTGAGCTCATATACAGTCATCAAAATTATTGTTCATTTACATTTTGTGCAAAGCATAAGAAAGAACCCAGTTCACGGACATGGGAACCGTAACAATTACAAACGAAAACCAAACCCCATAAGTCCCCAAACTCATTCCTACGACCCAACGATGGTGTTACACGACTAAATAACCAAACACAGACAACATCTCGAGGCCAACAATAATATCAACCCGAACGCCATAAGACTAAGGACAAGAAAACCAAAAATGAACAGAACGACACTACCTGGATTTCATTCGGGATAGCTAAGTGTCCAAGTGTCGAAACCCTGGGGTGGCTCTACCTGCAAGGGAAACCACCAGACGAGATTAATTACAGTGGAAATGGAATGCAAGGGAACTAGAAAATTGAACGAACAAATACTATACAGAGAATTCGTTTACCTGAAAGACAAGCCGTGACCGCAACCATACCTTCGGATTGTCTTCTTGCTCACGAGGAGCTGAAGACGTTAGATCCAGGTAGAAAAATGAGTATAAATATCCAATATAGAAAGGGAACTTACTAGGTAATTTAGTGGACGAACCGATGGAGAACGCCACCATAATTTTGCCGAGATTGTGCATGAATCGAAACAGTGCTGAAGAACGAAACCAAGAATCATATAACCATCAACCAACACACAGAGGCAACAAATCATGAAAACACAGGGGAAAAATCAAGTAAAGGACGCACAGAGGCAGAGACCCATTAAAACCGACACCAAACACACAGTAATAGTCGACATACAAGCAGAATACCCGAAGAAAAACAAACCTTACCAGGTTGTCAACAATTTACTAGGCAAACGGAATACTCCCAAGTCAAATCCCGAACCATTGAAGCTGTGAAGACCGCCGAGAGCATGCAACTCAAAGAACCCAGAGCAAAAAAACCCTAAACAAACCAAAGGAACCCACATTGAGGCCGTGAAGGCTACCAGGAGCTCGTAGCTCAGAGGACCAGGCAGACAAGCCTCAAACCAAAACAGAAGCATCACAGTGAAATTGCAAGGGGTCGCTGAGAGCTCACAGAGCAAATGACTGGGAGAAACAACAATAACCAAATGAGCGCGAGGGTGGTGAAACCCTATACCAAGGCGGGGTTCTAGAATTCCGAGGAGGGACAGATGTCCACCAAATATATAACCAGCGTACCATTACCATCAACGCATTCAATTAAACGTAGATTGAAAATTAGATTGTCATATATCCAAAATCTTGTGACTAATAATATTAACTGTCAGTACACCATCAAGTGGAGAGCATCGACGGCGGGACACGTGGGCTGGCCCCATAAAGTGGTATCAGAGCAAGAAGTTGAGAAAAAAAAGAGGGAGATGGACGTTCAAAGATGAGGACATGGAAGAGGTGTGCGTAGAGTAGCAGACAAGGGCTTGAGGGAAGAGTTGAGAGTCCTTACTGCTCGCTTAGAAGTAGTGGAGGCTGAAAGAAGAAGAGACCCAGAACTTGGGGATGATAGTGAAGAAGAAATAGTAACTGCTACAGCTGGATCGGAGGAAGAAGCCCCGGAGTTGAGACTGTTGAGATCAATATTGTTAGCTAGCAGCAAACCCAAACCTGAGATCCCTAACTATGATGGCAGTCTATCCGCAGATTTTCTGCTGGATTGTGTAAGTGAGTTAGATAAGTATTTTGAAAACGAAGAGATCAGTGAGGACAAAAGAGTTAGATTTGTTGCAACCAAGTTAAAAGGACATGATTCTTTATGGTGGGATAGTGTCCAAGCGGACAGGAAGAGGATGAACAAGTTACCAATAAGGAAATGGCCAAGGATGGTGGTAAAACTGAAGGGAAGATTTTTGCCTAAAGACTATCAGGTTGAACATTATCGACGAGTGTAGAATTTAAGGCAGAAAGGTATGACCGTAAAGGAATACATAGAGTAGTTTTATCATGTAAACTTGCAGGCTGGTTATACTGATGATACACCAGAGAAGACAACGAGATACGTGAATGGCTTGAGGCTATAAATATTGGATGAGATCAGTATTCTCTCTCCACGAAATATAGAAGAAGCCTTTCAGAGTGTTGTAAAGGCTGAAGAAAAAATTAACAGGAAAAAGAATAATAGGAGAGGACGAGGAGAGTCCTACAGCGGAGGGAGAACTGCCACTAACAACGAAGAAGGCAGCATATCCAGAACTTCAGGGACAGCAGAGAAGGGAGATAGCACCAGAGGAGGTTGGCCATATCAGCAGGGAAGAGGAAATGGTCGCAGAAGAGGGACTAATGTCCAGTGCTATAGGTGCCATAAGTGGGGGCACAGATCCTTTGAATGCCCGAAAGCCGAGCATGCTGGCCAGAGGGGATCATTTGTTGCGCAACATGAGGAAGCTGAAGCACAACCCCGGGAGGTAGAAAATTTGGCAAAAACAGGAGAGGCTTTAGTTTTAAACAAAGTGTTGTTGAAGCCAGCCAAGGAGATGGCTGAACAGACCCAACGGAAGGCACTGTTCCGAACAGTTTGCAAATCACATGGGAAGTGTTGTAAATTAATCATAGACAGTGGAAGTACAGATAACTTAGTTGCCACCGAGATGGTTAAAAAGCTGGGATTGAAGCGACTTAAGCATCCCACACCTTACACGGTGTCGTGGTTACAGAAAGGCCACCAACTATTAGTTGATGAACAATGCGAGGTTGAATTTCATATTGGAAAATACCAGGTAAGGTTGTCTGCGATATTATGCCAATGGACATATGCCATATACTGCTAGGGAGACTGTGGAAGTATGATTGGAAGGTGATGCACGATGGGAAGACGAATTGTTACAAATTTGTGAAAGATGGAGTCAAACATACGCTTGTACCCATCCAAGAGGAGGATGAAGCAGAATCAAGTGGAACAAAAGCATTTTTAATAGGAGGAAAACAGTTTGTTAAGCAGATTAAGGAAAACGAGGTGAATTATGTGATTGTAAGAAAGACAAAAATAGTGTTGCTGAACACAGAAAAGTCAGAATTGCCTATAGAGATTCAGGAGTTGTTGGAAGAATTTAAGGACATTGTAGTCGACGATCTACCAAATAAGTTGCCTCCCAAGAGAAGCATTAGCCATCATATCGATTTCATACCTGGAGCAAGCCTACCGAACAAGGCAGCATATAGAATGAGCCTGAAAGATAATGAATAGATTCGTAAACAGGTGCAAGAGTTGTTGGATAAGGGACTGGTCAGAGAAAGTCTGAGCCCTTCTACGGTACCAACAGTACTCGCAACCAAGAAGGGTGGAGAATGGCGGATATGTACGGATTCATGAGCTATCAATAAAATCACTATTTGGTACAGATTTCCCCTACCCAGAATGGATGACATGATGGATTGTGTTAGCGGGGCAGCTTACTTCACGAAGATTGATCTGAAGAGTGGATATCATTAGATCAGGATTACAGAAGGAGATGAGTGCAAGACAACTTTCAAGAATAATGAAGGGTTGTACGAATGGCTAGTCATACCATTTGGATTAAGCAACGCTCCTAGTACTTTTAGGAGATTGATGAATGAGATGTTAAAAGAATTTATTGGCAAGTTTGTGATAGTTTATCTTGACGATATTTTGATTTTTAGTAGAACGAAAGGAGAACACCTTCAACATGTTCGAAGGGTGTTAGAGAAGTTACAACAGAACAAACTGCTGATAAACTTAAAGAAATGTACTTTCCTGCATAAGGAACTGGTCTATTTGGGGTTTGTAATTTTGGAAAATGAATTGAAGATGGACTCAGAAAAGATTGCGGCAATCATAAATTGGCCATCACCAACGAGCTTATTTGAGGTACGTAGGTTTCACGGACTAGCAAGTTTTTATCGGAAATTTATTAGGAACTTCAATGAAATCGGCGTTGATGCTAGACACCATCAAAAAGGCCAGTCAGCCTTTTTGTTGGACCAAAGCAGCGAAGGACAGCTTTCAGCTTTTGAAGCGAAAGATTATAGAGAGGCCAATCTTGAGGCTGCCCGAATTTAACAAACTTTTTCAGGTTCAATGTGACGCAAGTGAGACCGCTATTGGCATTGTGCTCAGTTAGGAAGATAGACTGGTGGCATTTTTTAGTGAGAAATTAAATGAAAGCAGGAAAAAATACTCCTCCTATGACAAGGAATTTTATGCCGTGATCCAAGCCTTAAAGCATTGGAGACACTACCTACTGGGCAACGAATTTGTATTATTTTTTGATAATTCAGCGTTACAATATGTAATGCAGCAGCACAAATTAAACCATAAGCACGCCAAATGGGTAGAATACTTGCAGAGTTTCACTTTCATGCTAAAACACATTAGTGGGAAAGCCAATAAAGTGGCAGATGCCTTGAGCAGAAGAGCTTTGCTCTTACAGGAAAGCGGAATACAAGTGATGGGATTCGAACATCTAAAGGATTTGTACCAGACCGACACAGACTTCAAGGAAGCTTTTGAAGCCTGCCAAAATCCCGTGTTGAGGAATACAAGTCCATGGTTGGACTACAATTTGCAGGAAGGACTATTATTCATAGGTAGACAGTTATGTATCCCGGACTGTTCGATGAGAGAAAATATCGTACGGGAGAAATATAGTGGTCGTCTGGTCGGTCATTTTGGCATAGACAAAACTTTGGAGCAGCTCGGACACTTTTATTACTGGCCCAGAATGCGCAGGGATGTACAACGATATGTGAACAGGTGTAAAGTCTGCCAATTGGCGAAAGGACATAGTCAGAATATCGGACTTTACACACCACTACCTGTTCCGAGCAGGCCATGGGACTCAGTCAGCATTGACTTTGTCTTGGGACTGCCTAGGACGCAGCAGGGGTATGACTCGGTGATGGTGGTGGTAGATAGATTTTCAAAAATGGCTCTTTGTATTCCTTGCCGGAAAACTAGTGATGCCACGTACGTAGCTCACCTGTTTTTCGCGGAGGTTGTTAGATTACATGGCCTACCCATTTCTATCGTGTCTAACAGGGATGTAAAATTCACAGGACACTTTTGGTGTACCCTGTGGAAAAATTTGGGCACACAATTGAATTTCAGCTCTGTGTATCATCTGTAGACTGATGGACAAATGGAAGTAGTGAGCAGGAGTTTGGGAAATTTATTACGCAGTTTGACTAGGGAAAATTCAAGGTTATGGGATTGCACTCTGGCCCAGGCGGAATTCGCTTATAACGATTCACCCAATCGCAGCAAGGGACATAACCCATTCCAAATCTTGTACGGCATGCATCCTCGAGGAATACATGAATTGCGAGATTTGGGAATATTAGAACGGAGAAGCGCAGATGGAGAAGATTTTGTCGAAGCAATGAGCGAACTACATGAACAGGTAAAATTAAAATTGCAGGACAGCGTACAGAATTACAAGCAACAAGAAGATTCAAGGCGAAGAGAAGTACAATTTAATGTTGGAGATGAGGTCCTCACGCACTTGCGCAAGGAACAATTTCCTAAGGGCGCGTATAATAAATTAAAATTTAAAAAAATTGGTCCCTGCAAGATCTTGCGTAAATTTTCAACCAACGCCTACGAAATTAAGCTGCCATCTGATATAGGCATATCACCTATTTTCAATGTGGCGGATCTGTTCCCATATACTGCCCAAGTAGAGGAAGACAGTGTGGTACGGCTAGAGCGGGACACCCAAGTTGGAGACAGTTCTTGGATGAGGCATATGCCTTCGGCTCAATCCCATGAGATTGAAGGGATTCTCAGTACCCAGGTAGCCAAGAAGACACGAAGGAAGGAATATATACGATATCTCGTCAAGTGGAGAGACCATCCAATCGAGGACAGCTCATGGCTCGACGCAGCGCAGATACGGAAGGCTGGCTATTCGGTGGAGGAGCTCATGGAACGGAGCCATGATTTTATTTTACCCTAGGAGCCTAATGCAAGAGCATCTAGCTGACAGGGAAAAGCAAAAAGTGAGGGGGATATGGTTTTTGAAGAGGACAGAGAAATTAATTCATTGAGTGGAAAGCATACTTGTTTTTTTTTATTTATTACTTTTCTTTTATTAAGTTACCTAAAGATTACTGTAATAAGTTGTAACTAGGAGCAATAATAATTAGTTAGAGTCATTGTTTCCAAACAGTTAATTTACTGTTGTAAAAGCATGAAAAGAAAATGTACTAGACAACCAGGCAAAGTTCCGTATGAGGAATAACTGATGTAACCAATTGAACAAACTAAAAGCAGTTAGGACGGTTTGTAAACAGTGCTATTAAAAAGTGAGAAAAAGCACAATAGAGGGGTTCAGACTGAAGAAGAAATATAGAATGGAAAAATACAATTTTTTGTGCACATACGTCCCTACAGCGTCCTAACCAATTGTGTAATACTTTGTATTAAACTACTGTGTAAAGATTGTTAATGCATTGTTACAGATCTTAAATCAAAAGGGGAGATAATCAAATTCGGAGGAGAAGTAACGACACCCAGCTACAGGTGACTCAAACAAAATAACCAGATACACAACAAAGAAATAATTTATGTAATTACATATATACGAAGTCAGAATTTGCAATTCCAGTGGAGCGAACAACCATTGTAATACCAGGTATGCGAAATTACAAACATAACCAAATTCAATTCCAGAGTTGAGCTCATATACAATCATCAAAATTATTGTTCATTTACATTCTGTGCAAAGCATAAGAACGAAACCAGTTCACAGACATGGGAACCATAACAATTACAAACGAAAACCAAACCCCATAATTCCCCAAACTCATTCCTACGACCCAACGATGGTGTTACACTACTAAATAACCAAACACAGACATCGACTCGAGGCCAACAACAATATCAACCCACATGCCGTAAGACTAAGGACAAGAAAACCACAAATGAATAGAACGACACTACCCGGATTTCATTCGGGATAGGTGAGTGTCCAAGCGTCGAAACCCTCGGGTGGCTCTACCTGTAAGGGAAACCACCAGACGAGATTAATTACAGTGGAAACGGAATGTAGGGGAACTAGAAAATTGGACGAACAAATAATATACAAAGAATTCGTTTACCTGAAAGACAAGCCGTGACCGCAACCATACCTTCGAATTGTCTTCCTGCTCATGAGGAGTCGAAGACGTTAGATCCAAGTAGAAAAATGAGTATAAATATCCAGCATAGAAAGGGAACTTACCAGGTAAGTTGGCAAAGGAACCGATGGAGAACGCCACCATAATTTTGCTGAGATTGTGCACGAATCGAACCAGTGCTAAAGAACGAGACCAAGAACCATATGACCATAAACCAACACACAGAGGCAACAAATCGTGAAAATATAGGTGAAAATTTGAGTAAAGGACGCACAGAGGCAGAGACCCATTAAATCCGACAACAAACACACATTAATAGTCGACATACAAGCAGAATACCAGAAGAAAAACAAACCGTACCAAGGTTTCAACAATTTACCAGGTGAACGGAATTCTCCCAAGTCAAATCCTGAACCATTGAAGCCGTGAAGAACACCGAGAGCAACAAAACCTCGAACAAACCAAAGGAACCCACATTGAAGCCGTGAAGGCTACCAGGAGCTCATAGCTCAGAGGACCAGGCGAACAAGCCTCAAACCAAAACAAAAGCATCACAGTGAAATTGCAAGGGGTCGCCGAGAGCTCACAGAGCAAATGACCGGGAGAAACAACAATAACCAAATGAGCGCGAGGGTGGTGAAACCATACACCAAGGCGAGATTTTAGAATTCCAAGGAGGGACAGATGTCCACCAAATACATAACCACCATACCATTACCGTAAACCCATTCAATTAAACGCAGATTGAAAATCAAATTGTCATATATCCGAAATCTTGTGATTAATAATATTAACTGTCAGTACACCATCAAGTGGAGTGCATCGACGGCGGGACCACGTGGGTTGGCCCCATCACAATTCAAAAGATACACGGAAACCCAAAAATTATTGTAAATGACAGAGATCCTATTTGCTCTAGAAATGTTTGGACAAAATTATTTTCTTGTCTTTGTACTGAGTTAGCTCATAGCTCATCTCATAATCCTCAATATGATGGGAAAATTGAGATAGTGAATAGATATTTGGAAGCATATCTTCGTTTCTTTATATATGATAAACAAACACAATGGGTAAAATGGTTGCCTCTGCCTGAATGGTGGTAGAACACTTCCTTTCATATTGTAGCAAAAAATGATCCCATATATGGCACTTTATGGATATCACCCACCATCCAGCACATCATATTTAAGAGAAAATTCTAAGTTTCAAGTAGTGGAAGATCGCATCAAGCATCAAAAAAACGTTCTCCAACTCTTAAAGGATAACGTGACTTTAGCACAGAATAGAATGAAACAACGGGCATATC
This sequence comes from Pinus taeda, assembly GCA_000404065.3. NCBI lineage: Eukaryota > Viridiplantae > Streptophyta > Pinopsida > Pinales > Pinaceae > Pinus > Pinus taeda. The sequence continues at coordinate 157,610 of APFE031145374.1, forward strand.
AACATCGCAGCTGAAGAAGTTTTGATGTAAGTGACTTGGTATTCCTACGACTACAACCATACAAACAAATGTCCCTCAAGCAAGCTAAGAAGGATAATAAATTATCACCAAAGTATTATGGTTTGTACAAGGTGTTGCAAAGTACTGGTATTATGGCATACAAATTGGAACTTCCTGCATCTTCCCAAGTGCATCCAATTTTCTGTGTTTCATGCTTAAACAAGTTTATAGGTGAGAAGTTCCTAGTTCAGACAAAATTACCAAAACTTGACGAGGAACGAAAATCATATTGGAACCTGAAGTAGTCACTAAAACAAGAACTCGAAAACTACGAAATCAATCAATTTCAAAGGATCTCATCAAGTGGAAGACCTTACCCGCTAAAGATTCCAAATGGGAGGGTGAGAATTTTATACAGAACCATCCAAAACTACTCAAGCATTGACGACCACACTTTTTTGAAGGAGAGGGGCATGTTAGGTCCCTATAATAATAGTTTATTCCCTCATTATTATTGTCATTGTAACTCCTTATTTTTATTGTTATGCCCATGTTGTCCCCATATTGTTATTATTGTGCCCCATAGAAGCCCACTATGGTTATCGTTGTGCCCTTACATTATTATTGTTATGTTGGCTCTAATTATATTGTGACCGCTTAGACTCACATATATAGAAAAGAGTTATTATCATTTGTATCGTCCAAGAATTATTCATTTGTGTCATGTAAATGAGGTTTCCCCCTCGAGGAGGCTGATTTCGAAGTCGTTGATCTATCTTTTAGTCTATTTGGTGAGTTGGTTGCATAACATAATAAATACAATGGAGCGATTCATAACAGCATAATAGGGACAATCCTTTATTTTAGGAAGAAAGTAAAATCATAGTCTAGTATGTCTCATATTAAGGATAACTAAATAATTTTATATCAAACAAACAAGAATCCCCATAATCTGATAGCCAAATCTAAAATTTGGAAATTCAAAGTCACGAATAGTCAAGACCAATCACCAATTACACCTAAATCCATCTAATGTTATAGTTAACAAAATATAGAAACCCTATAATGGGTTTAATTACAAATTAACATGTAACATGAAACTATATCGTCTGCAAGTAGAAATAAACATGTTGCAAGAACACTGACATTGAACATAAGTAATTCAAAATAAAAATTACTATAGCGCCATGAAATTATAAAACTAATGCTTATACACTTAATATGTTATCTAAGGAATGTGAATTATACATGTATTGACCCATCTCAAGTGGAATTTTAGAAGTGGGATGAAAAAATAAATTGTATTTATAAAAATAGATGGAAGTAGCGAAATCCATTAGAGGTATATGTGTGTGTGTGTGTGTGTGCTTAAACCCAATTACTATTCTTGATTTCAAATATCAAAACCTAAACCATTGCTCTCACAACAGAGATGAGGGTTTACCTTATTCATTGAGGAAGGGAAAATGGGCGATGTAGTGGACACCTCCACTAAGAGAACCTGGGTATAACTCCACAAGAGAAGGCGTTGAGAGAGTAAGAAGAAGAAGCCATCTTAAATTGAATAACCCAAAAATCCATGAAAAATGAGGGAGTGTATACCTAAATGGAAGTCGGCAATGTAATCCTTGTTTCCTAAATCATTTGGGACATCGAATAAACATCCATGGATTACTGGTATGGTGCCTCTAACGAAATAGAGGAAATAATAATGTGACCCTAGCTAGTGAAATGGTAGAATACTTGAAATAATCTCCGCTCGACTTATGGAGAGAGACTGCATGGAAAATTTACCAACAAACCTTGGAGTAATACTAGGTGGTGCAGTTCTCTAGTTGTGTAGTAAAATAAATTAATATGGTGAAAATAAGTGGATGGGAGGGTTATTCAATATGAAACCCTAGTCGTCTCCCACCACTAGATACTATGTTAAATCCAGGTTATCAATGGGGTTCTTCCAGGATGCCATGTGAATTTCACATGGATGCCCCTGGTGTGGCACCAATCCTGTCATCCAAGTGTGAAGCAATGTCCACGTGTTTCAAGTGATCCCATATTGATTTTCTCTATACCACATTATGAGGGCGAGTTGGATATTTAGTCCAACTCATGGTGTGCGATGAAAACCAATGTTATCACCCTAATACTATAAAATATACATATATATGAATAATACATGTGATACACTAGGGATCAAACTCATGCATGGGGTTGCTAAATACACTTTTATATCTAGAAATATAATACAAAGCCTTTGAATGATAAAGAAAGGTAAAATCACATCATATTGTATATTATAGTTTTTTGGGGGGGGAATGAAGGGACATATTAACCAATTGTAGGACAATTTGTTGACATAGTTAACTGGAAGTGTTTATCACCTCAAAGAAGAGGTAACAATGACCACATGTCTCATAAACATAAATTTTAGATATATGAAAAAAGAAAAGAGTGGGAGTGTGGACCACTACATATAATTGAAAATAAAAAATATTTCCATGGACCAAAGGAATCAATCAATCGTTGTATAAAAATAATACATTACAGATTTAGGAGAGGCCAAATCATAATGTAATCAATTCCACAATAGTTCCACCCAAAATCCCCTAATGAGAACAAAAAATGGCTATTGAAATACTTGAAGCCATCAAAGGAACAATAATGATAAAGGGTTAGAGTATTAATTAATACATGTGGCATGGATTATCAACCCATAAGGGTAATTTGGTTAACATGAAAGAATATATTTATACCATCAACCAATATACAATGAAAAACAAAGCATTAAATAAATATAAGGTATTTTACTTATACAAGTCAGAGTGGAAAACACCCATACTTCACTATTGAAGACACATGCAAGTTTCGGCTGGAACAAGAATACATGAAAATACTACTAGTAAGTAAACATTGCATGAAAAAAAATAGGTGTGGATGATAGGTATCACAAAGACTAAGATTGCATTGTCCCACTATGGGAGATATATCAAAGGCGTAAAATGAATTTAAATCCTTTCAGATAATAGTAATATCCTAGTGGCCTAAGCGATGCGTAATAAAACATGAGGATTAATAACCACATCGCACATGTTGTTAGAGAAATGAGCCTCCCTAATTTAAAAGTTATAAATTTATGAAGGTTATCTTATAAAAGAAGGTAATTTACACACATATATATATGTACGCATAAAAAAATAGCAATAATAATTTTTAAAAATATAAGCAGCAACATATAGATCTACGATCCAAACACCAACTCTTAATGGGAAGTATGAGTAGTGGGTGCCAACTGAATTCATGGTAAGCTTGTAAATTTGTCTATTAGTATGGAAATCTTTGGAAGGTGTACCAAAAGTATCCATTTTAGCTACTTTTTATAGCCCTGTTGAGGCCTCAGAAATCGCTGCCACAACATTGGGGGATAACCACCCGGTCCGGACCTTGGTACAGCTCCTTTTCCGTTTGGAATGGTGGCTCCGACTGGAGATAACGGGACCAGTTTCC
>APFE031145381.1:0-108846 GCA_000404065.3 Pinus taeda
TATAAGGGAAAATTGGAAAATTCATACCACAATGGACATACCTGGATAAGAGCATCCTCTAATTGCTCTAATCGCAACACTCCATCCTCCAAATTGGGCTCCTCTGGATTCTTGTCCCAAATCAATAAGTCTTTATTAGACTTTGCATCTTCAAAGTAATGGGACATCAATCGCAAGTTGTAATGAACACAAACCAAGCTCTCTGCCCGGTCTAAATTCAACCTGTTCCTTTTAACACTGTGGATGAAAGAATAAGAGCTCCAACACCTCTCTGCAGAAGAAGTGTTTACCACCTGTGATAGCACCCGCAATGCCAAACTCTGTAGAAGTGGAGTACCCACTCCATGCATATTCCACTACTCAAGAGCAGAAAAAGTCTCTCGATCTTTAATTGCATGCATGCTCCCAAATGGACCAGTGTTGAGCGTATAGTTGCTCACCTGTCTCCGTACCAATGCAGCCTCCTCCTCATCAGGGATTAATTTACTCAATGCAGCCATATATTTTTTATGAACCTCTTGATCTTGGTGTGGTTTTCTCCTGCTTCCCCCCCCAGGTGCTGGTGTTGAAAGCCATGATGGATGATAGTATTTAGGTGTCAAAAAATATGCCAATGCATGCAATGGAACATTTAGCATTTCCCATCGGTTTTCCACCTCTACACGAATATAATTGTACAAGTTGGTATCTCTAGGCTCAACAATGTTTTTAATCTGCCCAAACATGCTATCCATTTGCTCATACACCTCCACAATTACTGGTCGATCTGAATTTGCAAACTTGATCATATAATAAATTGGTTTGGTGAATTGCAAAACATATTTAACCTGTCCCGAAAAGTATCTGTCAAGAACAGTGTCCTTGACTGCATTAGCACCATCTATGTCAGTGTTAATTTCATCCCATGAATCAGCACACACCAGATTAGTTAAAGCTTGTCTCACCTTCACTAGCCGCCTAAAGGTGAGGTAATAACTAGCAAATCTTGTCTTTGAAATTTTAAGCAACTGCAACTTGGAGTAAGTGCCATAGAAGTAGTTTACCCTTGTATGCCCTATGATGAATTTAATGAGTTGCTTCCCTCTCCTGTAAACCTCAGCAATCCACCCACATTCTTTGTGTTTCACAATATCATGCATCAAAAGGTTCAATGTGTGAACCAGGCACCCAGACCAAAAGATGTGTGGACGAGTACGCTCAATAATTTTTCCTGCTGCCTTACAATTTGCTGCATTATCTGTGATAACTTGAACCACATTATTCGAACCAACATCTTTGATTGATTTCAATAGGAGATCTAAAATGTTTTGTGCAGATGCAGTGATGAAGGAGGAGTCATGACATGCAATAAATACTGCACCACTAGAAGAAACACCAAGAACATTTATCAAATGTTGGTTTCTAACATTTGTCCACCCATCTGATACAATGGATACCCCATAATCCACCCACTCATGTGTAAAACGTGTCAAAGCTCTTTGAACCTTAGATTTTTCTCTTTCTAATAACACTGTTCTAGCTTTCTCATAGTTGGGGGCCTTGTATCCTTTTGGGGCTTCATCGATGGCCTTTACCATTTCATGCCAATAGGGAGAGCGAAGCACATTGAATGGTACACCGCAAGCACAAAGAAAACGGACTATCTTTCCATCCACATCATCCCTCCCAGCAACATTAAGGAAATCCCCTATTAAACAATTTCTACCTCCAGAGGTTGCAGAAGTACCATGAGGAGATGGGCAACTACCAAATTTAGAGGTTGCACTTGATTCAGAATGAGTTTTTTGTTTCTTGTTTTTTTGTTGTGCAGCCATCTCTATTTGGATGTATTTTCTTCTTTGTTCAGTTGAAATGTTTGGGCAAATTTGTACCCCCACAGAACCCTTTTTTTCATCACTGTCCAGCACCCCACAAAGATGCCTCCTCAGACGGGTATATGAACCCGTATATGGTTTTCCTCCATGACAACCATGAGGGCACACAAATTTGTAAGATCCACCACCTTTTCCCCCATCAAGTTTGGTCACATAGTTCCACAAGGGATTTGATGTACCTTTCCCATCTTGTGCTTCAGTGTCCCCTTCAAGTTATCCCCTTCCTCTTCAACACCCTTCCCTCCTCTATCATACATTGGGTTCACTACTAATTTAGGACCAAGGTTCATTCCCCTTCCTCTTCCCCTAATATTCCTCACCCTTGCCATCATTAAAACCAAAGTGGAATGATACATAGAAGCCAATAAGAAAACACCATCTTTGGAATATGGATATAGGTAGTGCCGACAAACCTGTTAAATAAAGGAGCAAGTAGAAACAATGGGAAAGATTAGAGGAGGAGGAGAAAATACAATTTTTTTTTCAAAAAACAAGGAGTTTGGGCTTTGAACTTACTCTTTAGCTCTGTGTTATAGATGAAGTCCTTCCAAAGCTCTTGCTCCAAGCCCCTCCTCCTTCTCCTAGCTCCTCCTTCTTCACTCCTCCAAGCTCTCCTCTCTTCTCCTCTCCTTTCCTCTCTTCTCTTCTCCTCTCCTCTCTTCTCTTCTCCAACTCTCATAAACTCAAAGTGAGAAAATGAGAAGAGAATGGGGGCTTTATTTTTTTCTAAAGTCACCCTAAAGTCACCCTAAAATCACCCTAACCCACCCCCTCATGCTTAGTTAAGTTAAATTTTAAAAGAAATTAAAAAAAAATTATGTTTATTTTGCTGCCCCGCGGGTTGCGCCCGGGTGGCGTGCGCTTCCGGGCAGGTTGCGTGGCGCAACCTCTTGCCCGAATCGCCTTCTGAAGCGCGATTCCGGGGGCAACGCAACCTAAATGGCAGGAATCGTTTTTAAAAATAGGAATCGCGCCACCTAAAATTCGGAATCGCGCTTCGCCTGGAGATTCCAGAATGATTCCGTACGGGTCGCGATTCCGGCTTAGGATCCGGGGGGGGGGGGGGGGGCGATTCCTGCAACTATGATCCCAAATAAGGAATGGGAGGAAATCTTGATGGGTTTCATCGAAGGGTTGCCTATGTTTGACAGAAAGTACGCAATATTTGTTGTGGTGGATAGACTAACCAAATACACACATTTCATGGCAGTTAAGAAGACAAATTCAACAAAACAAATTACAAAAGTCTTATGCGAAAACATCTATAAATTACATGGTCTCCAGGGAGTCATTGTTAGCGATAGAGACGTAAAATTTAAAGGGAATTTCTAGGACTTTTGTAACCAGGTTGGAATATCCCTTTAACTTGAGTTCAACTTATCATCCTCAAGCAGATGGAAAGAAAAAAGTAGTGAATAAATGTTTGGAAACGTATCTTCGTTGTTTCGTAAGAGAGAAGCAAAATAAATGGTCTCAATGGCTGCATCTAGCCAAATGGTGGTACAATTCCACCTACCATACATCAAGCTAAAATGACCCCTTTTTAAGCCTTATAAGGTTATGAACCTCCAAAATGGAAAGACTTCGCATTAAGTGACTCATTCAAGCATGAAGAATCAATAGGAAGAAAATCAAGACATCATTAAAATTTTAAAAGAAAATTTAGTAATAGCTAGTGATCCAATGAAATAACAAGGAGATCAACATTGTTCAGAGAGAGAATTCAAAGAAGGCGATTGGGTCTTCGTAAGCTTCAACCCTATAAGCAATTATCTTTGAAGCAACATGGAAAGAACAAGTTGGCTCCAAAATTTTATGAACCTTTCCACATAATCGTTGTTTCGTAAGAGAGAAGCAAAATAAATGGTCTCAATGGCTACATCTAGCCGAATGGTGGTACAATTCCACCTACCATACATCAAGCTAAAATGACCCCTTTTTAAGCCTTATAAGGTTATGAACCTCCAAAATGGAAAGACTTCGCATTAGGTGACTCATTCAAGCACTGAAGAATCAATTGGAAGAAAGTCAAGAGATCATTAAAATTTTAAAAGAAAATTTAGTAATAGCTAGTGATCCGATGAAATAACAAGGAGATCAACATTGTTCAGAGAGAGAATTCAAAGAAGGCGATTGGGTCTTCGTAAGCTTCAACCCTACAAGCAATTATCTTTGAAGCAACAAGGAAAGAACAAGTTGGCTCCAAAATTTTATGAACCTTTCCACATAATAAAAAAGATCAGTGAAGTGGCTTATGGATTGAAATTACCAGATAAAATTTTGGATCCCTAATCTGTTTCTGCTAATTTTAGGCATCAATGGTATGTTCTATGCTTTAGAGTAATTTTACTTAAATTTCTTTATTAGCTCAGTATCAATATTCAGATTAGCAATCACATCATCATGATAGTAAAATGCAGATAGAACATAAACGTGAAGAGTAGAAGACAAGCGAAGACAAGAGGACACAAGATGTGGCACCAGCCAGGGACAAACCCCAATGTGGGGAAACCCTTGATCAGTTCAGCAGAGATAGATAGTACCATTTACAAATCTGATAATTTCTAACAGCAGCAAAAGAGCCCTAACCAGAAAAGTCAACACTGGTCAACAGGCCAGATTTAGCCCTTAGCAAATCGGTCAACTTCAATCAACTTCGGCCTCCAAACAGCAGGATAAAACAGCCCTCAAAACAGTCAAATTCATCCTAGTCAAAGTCTAGTCAAACAACCCACTTGCCTTTAGCACTAGCTGCAGTCAATGCTGGTCAACAGTCAATGTTTAGCCTTGATTTCTGTGCCCAAAAATGTGGCCTGCCCAAACAGAGATGGCCATCACAAAAACGCAGTCAAAGGAGGTCAACGCATTCTGGTCAACGCCTGGTCAAACTGTCCAGAAATTCAATCTCCTGAAATTTCGGACTTGTGCAGAGAGAGAGGCTCAGAAATCCGTACCCAATCAATGAGGAGAGAGAGAGAGAAGTGTGAAGATGAGTGTTTCCAAATGAGGCTAAGTCACCTTCTATTTATATGCAACGTTGAGGATGAATAGACGTCACTGTTGGGCTTCTGAGCCTACATAAGTTTGCTGGCCGACTTTGACATTTTGACCATAATCAAAATAAATTCATAACTTCATTTGTACATGTCAGAACCAGATGATCTTTAGATCAATCCTACACTTCTCGGAGAGAAGAATCCAAGAAAAATATCAGCTGTCATAAATAAGATGACCCATGTGGAGTTTGGCCATAGTTGCCAATTTTAATTTCATGTATCGTGTCTTAAAAAAATGCTTGACGAAATCAATTAGATCAAACAGAAATACCCCAAGTTGACGATGAACGAAGAATCGTTTTAGAACTAGAAGGCATTCTCTCTACTAGAGAAAAAGGTATTACTTTCAAGTTTCTAAAACTATTAATGAATGCCTCATTAAATGGAAAAAGCTTCCGTAAGAAGATTTTTCATGGAAAACAGAGAAGTTTCGACAATACCCAACCTTACCCTTGCTTTGAGGACAAAGCATCTTAAGGGGGTGGCAATGTTGTGAATAAATAATAATTAATAAAATTATTGAACAATAATAAAAAATATTAAAAAATAATTAATTAATAAACATTAATGAAAAATTAATAGTTATGAAGGGATAAGTCATTAGACATGACCATTCAACCTTAGTGACGAGTGACTGCCTATTTAGTCACACCGTCTCGAAGGCATGTAAGCACCAATTCAATTCATCAATAATAAAAATAAAAATTTATTCTACAGTTATATGTTTTTCTTCTACACCGATCCTCCTCATTTCTTTGGTTTAGCAAACATGTTCCATTCACAAGAGGAATGCTGCCTTTTTGCTTTTTTCCAGAGAAAAGAAAGCTCAGGCACCTCCTAATAATCTTGTCCAAGATGCTTTTCAGAATGAGCCAAAGACAGCCAGTAAACTCGAATGCTTTCCAGAACAGATTTAACTAACACAAGATGACCTTCCATCATGAGCCTTTTATGAAACCAAATTTTGATTCTTCCTTGCACCTTCCTAAGTAACCATAACATGCCCATCACCCTCTGGTTGTTTGTTTTGAATAAATAGCTCAGATATTTAGACCATTCTTGATGGCCTCAGTTTTACAAGGAAACATTCTAGACAGTTTAGGTTCAATCTCATTCGAAACTTTGTTACACGACGATGGAGATTTCTCAGTATTGATAACCATATTTGTAGCCGAGCAAAACACTTTTAAGAATTTTCTCGAAAGTTCTCGATTCTTGTTTCAAACCTTTTCCAAACAATACATTGTCAATGTAAAGAAGATGCATTAAACTTGCATCATATGCTATTTTTATCCCGTTATTGGCTCGTTCAAGTTGCGCTGAGATGATCAGCCTGCTCAAAGCTTCTGCTACCAACAGGAACAAAAGGGAAGAAACTGGACACCCTTGATGCAGATCATGTGATGCCTTGAAGAATCTTATGGAGATCCATATACTAGAATCACGTAATTTACTGAAGATACCCAACTCATAATCCAGTTAACTAGATGTAGGTCAAGTCCAATCTGTAACAAAACCAAATGCGCAAATGTATAATTTACTCTTATCATACGGCTTTGCTAGATCAATCTTTATGATGACTGTGGGTGCTTTTTAAACTTTTATGGAGTGTAATCGCTCCTGAGTAGAGCCAATTGCATGCAAAATTTGTCTATTAAATAGGAAACCAAATTACTCCTCCAAAAAGCATTCTGATAACATTGCGTTCAATCAACAAACAATGATTTTGGCAATCAATTTATAGATCAATTTGCACAGTGATATATGTTGAATTTTGGTAGCTGTGTTCGGTATTTCTTACTATACAAGTCGACCCTAAAGAAAAATGAAAAAGAAGAAATTTTAAATTTAAATTTTGCCTCCAAAAGTAAGGTTGGCTCCAATTGTTTAGTCGGCCCAGTATAACGTCAGTTCGTACCAGCCATAAAGACACACCTATTCGGGCTCCCTAAACCACTATATATTGGCATTGGACCGCCTTCACTTCGAGCAATTCAGATCTCACCAAAATTCATTTGTTCTTTGTCACACATGCGAAGGAGAGAGAGAGGAGAAGTCAGAAGTTTGATGTGCGTTGACGAAGACTACTGTCTTGTTTGATCAAGATTATGGGCAGTTGATCGAATTTATTTATGGGAAGTTTGATCGCACTTGACTACAGTTTTTGAGGCAGTTGCAAGAGGCCAAAATTCGACACCATTTACCAGAGTTGATTGAATTTCAGAGGAGTCACAGGAGGCTGAAAAAGCGGTGTGTTTGACCAGGTTTGACCTGTTGAAGTTTGTGGTCGACATATTTTGACTAGGAAAAAATAGATTGTACTTTTGATGAAATAATTTCTCCTAAGAAAAGATTGTTGGGTTTTTACCTAGTTAGGATTTTCCGAGGGTCAAAGTTTGTCTCTTGTGCTTGGCTCTTTTCATGATTCGATTGTCATTATTATTTCACTGTTGAGATTTTCTATGTATAATTGCTTAATGATGAATGTGACACAAGAAGGATTAATTAAGAAATCATTGGAACGAAATTATCAAACTAGAAGATCATGAAAATTCAACATGGTATTAGAGCAAGGTTGAGAGAAAAGCCAAGGAGAAGCCAAGGGTTCTGGTTGAATCTGTTTAGGGCTGGGCTGTGTCCTAGTTTAAATTGCAGACCTTGTCTGTTGGAGCATGCCTTTCAGATGTGGAAATTCTCTCTAATCATTATCCTTGGACAGTTTTATGTTACCTCTCCAATCAAGTTAGAAGATGGGGCTGAATTCTGCTCTGTTTAAATGAAGGGAGGACTGAAGCCCTAGGAGGCAAGACGCCTCAAATCTGCCACAAAAAAAAGACCAAATTAGTACTATATGCTGACCAATTTCTGTTCATAAAGTCTGGTTAAGGCTTTCATGGAAGGTCTGTTCTGTACAGTAGAGAGGGCTGAAAGAGCATGTATAGGCTGGTTAGTAGAAGATTGAGCCCTAGAATAAGTGTGAACTGTGCCCTAGTCTGGACCACAACCAAGAAAATACCTAGTCCCACGTTGAACAAACAAGCCCTAGTTGAAAGCTCATTTAAGGCAAGATTGAAGGTTATATTCACTAATTTTGAGAATTATTTTGGGTTGTTTGAGAAACAAACTTGAGGCATAATAAAGGCTGATGGATTATAATGAATTGCCTCTTCCAAGTAAAGTGTTAGTTTTTGTAGCTTCAGACATCTGTTCTAGTCTCTATTTGTGTCAGAGAGGCTAAGAACACGAGATCTTCAAAACCGAGAAAAGGTTTTGTGAGATAAGAGTGCGAAACACCTTAATTAAATTAATTAACCATCATTTAAATTTTTTCTAAGTTTAACTTAGGAAAACTAGTTAATTAATAGTAATTAATTAAGGAAAGGTGAGAAAGCTTTATAAACTTAAAGAAATTGAGTTTGAGATGATCTTAGCCATTGATGGAGATCTAATCATGGTCGTACGTTCACCAACAAGAGATTATAAGAGCAGGTTGATGGGGATGGAGATGGACACATCGAGTGCGAGGGAGCAGCAACAGAGTATAACAACAGAGATCCCCAACAATAGAGAAGTATAGCAGGGAGGCCGAAATATTTTTGTAGGAAGGTTGAATAGCCAGTGCGAGTCGCCAAAAACCTAGTGCGAGTTGCCGGAAGAGGGTTTGCAAAGTTGTCGGAGGTCAGATCAAGCTCCAGAAGGCCAAGCAAATTTCTTCCAGTAGCTGAGGGAGGCAGAATGTCTCATTTGGAGTCTAGTAGTAGGCCGTACGATTTTACCAGGCTAGGGTGTATGGTTTTACTAGGCTAGGCCGTGCGAATTCCAGGAGGCCGAGTTTCTTAGTCGGGTTCGAGCAAGTTAAAGGGAGGCCGAGATAATTTGGAAAAGGGAGGCAGAGATAATTTGCAAAAGGGAGAAATTTTCTCCAAATTTTTTGGCTAGATTATTTGTTGGAGGATAACCAGATTGGCATTTAGATATCGATAATAAGATAAATCCTCATCTACTACACTGGTTTCCTAAGTTGGGTTTTCCTGGGACTTTTGTTCGAAAATATTGGTGTCATTTTTATTGTGTGTGCATCTATTTTCTCAGTTCCAGTTTATTTTCCGCAGCGTAATTTTATTGTGAAGAATTGCAGTGTGATTTATTCATTATTTGTGGTAACAAATAAACTGCATAGTTAATCAGTTAGAAGAATACATTCTAGTTGTTGCATTTCAAGGAATTTTCATGATTTATTCATTATTTGTGGTAACAAATAAACTGCATAGTTAATCAGTTAGAAGAATACATTCTAGTTGTTGCATTTCAAGGAATTTTCACATGGTATTGGAGCAAGTTTGAAGATAGATCAGAAACTCATAAGCGAAGGAGAAATTTTGCAGCTTCTGAGGGACTGTGAGCAGAGTTTCTCTGATCTGCGCGGAGGCCAGCTAGTAGTGTAAATTACAGAGGTAGGGGTTCGATTTTCAGTTGCAACTAGCATAAAAGTTCGAATAGCCTCAAAAGTAGAGATTTGTAAGCAGTGGATTTTTCGGGAAGCAGTTTCAGTGAGCAGATTAGTAAGTTCGTTGAGTGGATCTAGGCGCGGTGATTTTGTAGCAGAGTAGCGCTGGGTGGAAGAGAAAAGCACACCATAGAGGAATTTCCATAATTTATTAGAGGGTGTCTAGATCCAGTTTTAAGGAGGAGATCCATGATTTCTAGTTGCAATAGGTTGTAGTGGTTTTTCCAATCAACTAGTGGGAGCTTTAGTAGCAGCAGATCATGTGCTAGATTCCTCAGAAGGACTTTTGGAAGGTTTAGTGAGTTTCCCAGTTGAGGTAGCAGGCAGAGTGAATACCAGAGAAGGGACATTTGGAGGCAATCGGTAGTAGTCTGCATATTTCCAGAGGAAGTGCTAGTAGTGAGAGGCCAAGCACGAAAGGGAGGAGATTCCCTATTTATTTTCCTAGTTTTGAGTTTTCTCAAAATGGATGCAGTAGGTCTCAGAGATCAGGATAGGCTTGATAGAGCCTGTAACCATTATATGGAAAGCCAAAATGACTTTCCTTTCAGATGAGCATGGTCTGAAGACGTATGCAGAGAATATTAGAGCCGTACCTACATGTCAACAACAACTAGAGAACTACAATAAGGAGATGGCCAAGGGGAATAGGATGATCCTCGATGGAGTTCGAGATCATATAGTTCTACATATATTTGGCAAGACTACTGCCAAAGAGATGTGGGATGTCGGCGCAAAGCTTTTCCAGAATCCTTTTGAGAACCATAAGATGTTTTTGAAGACGCTGAGGACTACCAAGACGCAAAAGGGTGAGGTAGTGATTCCTTATCTCGCTAGAAGTCAGTATGTCTCAGGTGAGCTTGCAGCAGATTGAGAGACACCTCCTGACAGTGAACTAGTGCGTACAACTCTTATCAGTTTCACCAAGGAGTGGGCAACATTTGTTTAGGGTATCACTGGACGAGATCAACTACTTGGATGGGATCGGTAATGGAGTGATTTCACTCAGGAAGAGATGAGGCCTGCTCTTGTCGAAGGATATACCAGCAGCAACAGTAGCAAAGGACTGAAGATTGTGAAAGATGAGGAGAATGGAGCCTTTGCATCTAAAGGGAAAGTGAAGAAAGGTCCCAGTTTGGGACAAGGCTCAAAAGGGAGGAAAGAGGGATGAAAGAGTGCTCTTCAACAATAGTGGCATTCCTTGGTAACCAGATTCTTTATGCTGTAATACAAGAAAGGGCCTTATGATCTGCAGATGAAGTGTTTTACACCGAGTTTAAGCCCACTAGTCAGGTATTCTCTTTCTCACTTTCCATTGTCTCCTGTTAGAGTTATATGCTCTTTCTGTACCTCTTTAGTAAATGGGTAGTTTGTACCAATATGCTGTGCATATTTTCCATTATTCCTACAAAGAATGCAGAAGCTGGGACCTTGCCATGATCTCCTCTGGTGCACATCCTTAAAGATAATCTTATTTGCTAAAGCAAGCCAAAAGAAAACCCTAGATTTTGAAGCAGCTTTGAGTTTCCAAACAAGCTTCCACTGCCAGGTAGCCACTTGTCGATTGGCTTTTGAGCATCCAATTAGGTTTCCACCATCAGGTAGTCATTTGTGGATCATCCAAAAAACCAGTTGAGTATCCTGATTCCTAACTTGGTGGCTTATTATCCACCTACAGGATGTTTTGACTAAGAGTTTTCATACATGTTCAGTGTAATGAAGTTGCTTTGCAAGTTTTTGATGAAAAGGTACCACTCTTCTACTATTGGACCATCCAAACTGAGAAATATCCCATCCTTCCAACCCTATTGCCACAAAAAAGTGTGTCTAGGAGCTGCTACATCTTGCCAGGTTGAGGATGTCCTGCTGCCTTGGAGAAGTTGACAAATCTTCGGATAATCTGTGCTGACCCTCAGAAGTTACAACCTACCTATCGATCAAACCGTAATCTGATACTTCTTCCATTACCAAATTTCTGGAAGGGAAATACAAGGACTTTCCAAGTAATAGATGCATTAGTGGCAGGTTTGATTGGCAGCCTCATACAATTTTCTATGAACAGGGGGACAATATAGTTGGAGAGCATAACTTGTTGCCAGAGACCATCATTTTAATAATTCTCCAATTTTTCTTTGTTGCGAGGGCCCTGCCAACTTGATGTATATTTTGCAGTCTCCATCCTCCAAACAGCTTTGGCTTAGTCAGTGTATCCCATTGTACTACAGGTGTTGAGTTCTTTCTCTTTTTCCCTTTCCATAAAAAACTGAAATGTTTATCTCTGTTATTTTTTTCCAAAATTCCTACAGGAACTTATGACAAAGAATACCAATATGCCAGGGTTGCCTCTAGTACAGATTTAATAAGGTTGATGAGCCAACTAAGGAAAGCCTCTGAGAACATCAGATTGAGATGTTTCAATTTTTTTATACAACGAAATCCAATATTGAAATCCATAAGCATTTGGTTTGAGAACAAAGCCAAGGTACTTAATACCTGAACTGCAGTTTATTACTTGAAATGGGAGGAGGTCCAGTGATCCCTTGCTAAATATGAAGGAAGATAGCTTGTGGAGAACAATAGAAGACTTAAGAAAATTGATTTCCATTCCAGATGAAGCACCATTCAGGTCAAGGAATGCCTTAATATCCTCTGCTAACTTTGTTGTGCCATTTCTATAAAGGAAAACTTCATCAACAAATAATGGAATAAAATGCGAGACACTGTGGTCTCTCCTTGCCAATAGAAATTCCTTTAATCTTCTATGTATTAACTCGTGTTTATAATGTAAGATATATAACTT
The DNA here is from genome assembly GCA_000404065.3 of Pinus taeda. Taxonomy (NCBI): domain Eukaryota; kingdom Viridiplantae; phylum Streptophyta; class Pinopsida; order Pinales; family Pinaceae; genus Pinus; species Pinus taeda. Next base: position 12,238 of record APFE031145381.1, read on the forward strand.
TATATAATTAAAGATATAGTACATGACATCCGAATATTTTTCATTGTATGAGAAATACTAAATTCTCTCTTCGTGACATGGTTTTGTCTTCTCATAGTTTTTCGATGCCATATTCAGCATAGATGCAGCGAGTTCTGGCGCGAATCTTCTTTGACCCTTTTAATATCCTTAAGTAATATAATGAGTAGGATGAGTTAGATTGATATTCGTGTTCATGTGATGGAGGATGTATCCCCAACCAAAATCTGACTCTCTTGTACTGATATAATTTCCCGTTTTATCTCTACGGTCCTTGATATCCCTATACAATCTGAGTTATCATATGATAGCAATGTCCAATCATTATTTTTACATAAACCAGGGTCATCAAGTTTAGGCTGCTTCATCAAATCTGGGCAGTAATTTTGAACGAGGAGGACCATTTGCATGTCAAAGATATTATTTTTTCTGTGACAGCCACTTGAGCAGCTAAATTCTCATTAGTGCAAGCTTCCATAGAAAAGATTATACCAACATGTGAACTTCCGTTGTTTTGTTCTACTTTAAATAAATGCAAATCCAGATTGAATTTGTTAGGATATCATGCATCTCAATATGCCACTCATATTAGAATTCTCCCATGTTCTTTCTGAACGACTTGAAGAGATGGAATTATCTGATCTGACCTTTTGCTCCTCTGTCGCCTTATACTGGAAACTCAATTCCATATAGTTATTCAGTAGGATGTAACTGATACGGTGGACCTTTGGTTCCTGATCAATGAACAGCTGTGTATGTATCTTTAAGTTATGTTTTTGGTAATGCAATTTTAAAGATATGTATAATGTCGACTTCCAATATGCAAAATTTGGCCAAAGGGACAGTTCTGCAGTGCACCTGTTTCCAGAGTTGCATCCATGCTTGTGACTTTGAGTGATTGCATCTTTTTGGTAAATTCCGTAACTTTTACTTTTTATTCTTCAGTAACAAACTTTTCATTAGTTACTTTATGACAGAAACTAGAGGCCCCTTCTTTTCCCCAGGTGACATGCTCAGGGAAAATCACTGAGTACTTGTTGTCATTTCGGAGGATATTACCCATGGTAAATTCTAGATTCTTGATTCTTCAGGGCACAAGGCCAGTCAACAAGGCTCGAAGCCATTAAAACAATATCCTCGTTATGAGCGCAACATGTCACTAGTGGCTAGTGGGAACTGAATCTGGGTGGGGAGGATAGCAACATTCCAGCCAGGCACCCCAGATAACCCAATTTATAAAACTAGAGGTCCCTTATGACATCTGTACTCAACCCAAAGTTACTTGAATCACATGATTCACATGATTCACATGATTCACATGTCAAAGTTATTTTATAAACTAGATCACTTATAGAGAAGTGAGTTTTGGCTATGTATGCTTGGGGAAAACCCCCGAGTACTTCTATCATTTTGAGGATAGTACCAGTCAATGTTACCAGACTCGGAATCGGCAATAAATCGGCCAGGCAAAAGAGCGAAGAGTTTTAATCGGATCGGCAAAAAATCGAGAATACTTATGAAAAATAGTTCCAGCAATTTTTTGGAGATCTTATGAAAAATACTTACGATGAAGTGGAAGAGAATTTTTTTGATAAAAAATCTTGAGCTTTTTGTTTGAAACATGTGATATTAATAAGTCATAGTATTGGCCCATAGTATTGTAACCAAATCTATTTACACATTAAAAATCTCTATAATAAAGTAAAATTGAAACTCCATGATTAAAAATTTTGTTCTTGTAATTTTTTAATTTTAACCCATATAGATATATAATAAAATAAGTTAGAGTTATCATAGATTAATGGTTATCTTTACTAACTATTTCATTTGATTTGTATGATTGACGCTAGTGATTTGACCTTAAAAACATTTAATTAAATAAAGTAAAAGCTGGTATCTTCTATGAGACAAAAGTTCACACAAGTTGCTGTTAAGACAGGACAACCTGGCCAACTTGCATTTACAAACTCTCGCTTGACCCAATTTTGAGTGGTTTACAAAGACGACACAGATAATGCTGATGAGAACCCGACAAAGCAACTCAGTCACACAATGCTTCCGTTCACCCCTAAATAAATATATGTTAAATGTGTAACAGTACAACCAGAGATATCTAATAGAACTGGGTGTAGCTATAGCAATGCAATTTCATCATCGTCAATCAAAATATCTAGCGTGGAGGGTGATCATCAATCGAATATTTAGCGGAATCTCGCGGCTTTTACGATGATTGATTCTATAACCTAGTGTTTCCAATTTCTGTAATGGTCTTTCACTTCTGAATCACTACGTTTCTCCCTACCTGAAAAAAAATATAAAATTAGCAGTGCCTCTGTTCTAGGAATGCTGCGTTGGCTTATCTGATATTTTATTCTAATTGTTGCCTATCTTCGTTACAGTTATACAGATGATGAGCAATGGTAAAGAGCAGTCACTTACTCAATCTGCACCTGCTGCTTTCCACGACCATTGCAACCTGGAGAAAAAAGAAAACGCGGAATCGGAAAAATCGAAATAATTGCCATACTCGCGAGTCAAACTCGCGTTGACCACGAGTCAAACTCGGTCAATGCGATTTGACTCACAGAGATTCGACTCGGATCGTTTCACAGGCGAGTAGAGTTGCAATCGCGAGTACTTGCTGATTCCTGTTACACTGGTACCAGTGTTATCAGAATTGGACCGGAACCGGCCGGTCTGACCAATTTTGGCTGAACACAGTCTGAATCGGAACCGGCCGGTTCGGTACCGAACTGGCCGGTTCAGGACCGGTTCCGTGCAATTTGTACCTATATGCAGGGCAGCGTAAAAAAATCAATTTTTATTTTTTTATTTGGTTGGCCCACTTCTAATTCTCCCCTAACCTAGCCTAGTATTCAAGCCTATGGCCCTCAACCTAATAATTAAGCCTATGGCCCTAGTATTGCTATGCAATTCATGGTAATGTTAATTTCTTAAGGTAAAAGTGATTTACTTAAATTTTTAACATTTCCATGAAATGACTCGGGATGTTTGAGAGTGGTTCCAACCTCATTGGATTTCATATGGAGAAAGTAGAATTTTAGGTTTCACTCAAAATCCAGCAGACTTAACAATTTTTTAAGATTTCAGGATTGGGGGGATTGCAACCTTTCCATTGGATTTTGTCATGGACGAGGGTATTGAACTAGTATTTAATAAAGGGCACCAACCTCTCTATGTACTTTGATGTTAGTGGCATTGGTTGTTGAACTTCTCTATCACGACTCTACTAAAAATGAACCCATCACTCAAACAGAATCTTGACATGACATGCTACGCTTTTTCTATCTTAATGCCTAAATGGTTATATTGTTGACGAAGACCCCAATATAGGCAATGATTTGGATGATATGTAGCCATTTGTTGTAGCATGATTTTTTTTCAAGATTGGGGGGATTGCCACGTTTCCATTGGATTTTGTCATGTACGAGGGTATTGAACTAGTATTTAATAAAGAGCACCAACCCCTCCATGTACTTTGATGTTAGTGGCATTGGTTGTCGAACTTCTCTATCATGACTCTACTAAAAATGTACCCATCACTCGAACATAATCTTGACATGACATGCTACGTTTTTTCTATCTTATTTTAATGCCTAAATGGTTATATTGTTGACGAAGACCCCAATATAGCCAATGATTTTGATGATATTACGCATTTGTTGTAGCATGATTTTTTTGGATGCTAGAGGCCATCTAGAGCGTATTTGTTGATGTATTTTTGGTTCAGAGATGGATTGCACTCAATGTTAGTTTGGTTATGTGCACCCTTACATGCTATTTAAATGAGAGTTTTTGCATATTTGTGTATAAATGGTTTGGATTCATATGGATGCACATGAATATATATGGTTTTCTTTAAAATATGAATATTTTATGTGTTTTTGGTACACTGTTTTTCTTTTCTAGTATTTTACCGGTTCTGACTGGTTCCTAGTCCATAAGATTTTTCAGTTCGATCACCGGTTCGTTTCTGATAACATTGGTTACCAGTCCACAAGGTTTTTTGGTTCGATCACTGGTTCGGTTTTAATAACTTTGGATAGTACCTAGGGTAAACTCTAGATTATTGATTCCTCAGGGCCAATGTTACCAGACTCGGAATTGGCAATAAATCGGCGAGGCAAAAGAGCGAAGAGTTTTAATCGGATCGGGAAAAAATCGACAAAAAATCGTTGAATTCATTAAATAAAAATATACACATATATTGAATAAAAAAAACCATTTTTCATTAATATTGGGTAAAGGCATGTCCAAACAATGCATAATATCAATAGATGTCCAAAATATCATGAATAAATATCTCATATATGTTATGAGTCCAAACATGATCCAAAGCATTGAGTCTTGAGTCCTTAGAACTTTAGAAGCATATGCTTCTAAAAGTTTACAAAAAATTGCATACTAATCAGAAAAAAATCAGCAACTAAGAGTCTAAGACTCTTAAGAGTGAGAACTAGAAGCGATTCCTTCCACTCCTTCGCTTGCTTGACTCTCAAAGTTCTCCAAGTCATGAAGGCTTAAAAGAGGAGGCTCATCTAATTGAACCCAGTTTGCCGCATTTGTAGCTTGCAAATCTATCTCTTCAAGGTCGATTGGTGAATGATCCATCCCTGTCATTATCATGAGACATTGAAATGTGAATTAAAGTTTCACTTTGAAGTTTGAAGTTTGAACTTGAAAGTACGAACTAGATTATGAAACCTTCAAATTCAAGCTCTTGAGTCTCACCTAGTATTTGTTTGTTGCGAAGTCGTAGATTGTAATGGACAAATATAAGGTCATTCAAGCGTTTTTGTGTCAATCGGTTGCGCTTCTTAGAATGTATTTTCTCAAACATGCTCCAATTGCGTTCACAACCTGAAGCACTGCATGCTTGGTTTAAGATTCGAATGGAAAATCTCTTCAAATCTGGCGTATCACTACCAAAGTTTTGCCACCAAAGACCTAGCAAGTGGTAAGGGTTTGTGAGTAGAAGTACTAAATTAGTAAATAGTAAAAACTTAAAAAGAAAAGAAAATTGAATAAAACATTTAACATACAAAATAAAGTTTAAACAAATTTAATGAATTGATGAAGCCTTCACGCTGGGTACCTGGCAACATCTTAGACCTTTGTCTTATAGCACTGGTATAGGCAAACAATTTAGATGGTGCCCTATAATCTTGTAGTTGGGAAAAGACACGACTTTGTTGTTCTGGATCAGGGAAGCACCTTTCCACGCATGTCATAAGTCCTCTGCCAACCTCCTCATTAAATTTGCTCTTATCATAAAAATATTGTGGGTTTAAATGTAAGGGGGAATGCAATTGCCTATCCCAACGTGCATCTATAATGTCCCAAAGAGGCATATACTTTGTCTCATCATCCCCATATCTTCTTTTGATGGCCTCCTTTGCGAGATCCATCGCCTCATAAATGTAACCCATAGCGGGTTTGTCACCATCAACCATCCTGAAAGTTCAAGCATTCAAATTTAAAGAAATATGGAACATTATAAATAAAACGAAGCTTGAAATGAAATTAAAAAAATGAAAATGTTAAAAGACTTGAAGTACTTGAGAACTCTATCAAAGGGACTCCGTCACAACAATAATCTCTTTGGCATCTTTCCGGAAACCATCATTAAACACAAGTGCAGCGATTTCGATGCCTTCAAGGGTCTTGGAATGTTTAGATCCCATCCACTCAGGTCCCAAGAACATCCTCTTCAGATTTATCTTTTGCTCAACCACAGATTGCAAAGATATGAAATTTGTTGCAAATCTAGTCACTGCAGGTTGAACAATTTCTTTACCTTCAGTGTATATTCTCATAGCGTTTAGGACAATAGTGTGGTTGTATAGGTATTTAGTTATGGATTTTGCCTTCTCCACAACCTCATGTATCCAATGAAGCTTACCAATGTCCTCAAGCATTAAATCTATGCAATGGGAAGCACAAGAGGTCCAAAAAATAGTGGGGTGCATCAGCGAGATAGGAGACTACTCAAATCACTATAGTCTTTTTGCAGAGATTGGAAACTTCATGTTACTGAGATAGTGTCTTGCATTACTAAGATATAGTCTTCTTCTAATACAGAGATATTAACTCTGTCATCGCAGAGATTATACATAGTGAGCCATCGAAATCAAACCACTGAATATGAATGTGTGCTGTAGTTAATCAACCCACACTGAAGGAGATCTGAGTCATGGAGTATGTAGCAGATCCAAAGCAAGCCATAATATAGATCTGAGTCATAGCATAAAGTATGCAAATCATAACATAGGGTATGCGAACCTCAAAATATATATGGAAGGCGAGTCACACAGATGTGAGACATAGTGAGGAGTGAACGAGCCTCTGTAGTATTTACGTACCACAGAAATGATAAATATGATCCATTGTAAAATGTGAAACCGACCCAATGAAACAATGTCACATTGATTCGAGCTACTGTATATCGACTACCTCCATTACAACTCGGACAGTGGACAGAAGAGTGGACAATGAGCTCAGACTGTTATAAGTTTTGTGGGAAAATTGATCTTATACTCCTCTTACAAGCCTGAAGTAGTGAAGCTCAGATTGAAGTGTAGAAGCTCGGATATGGAACAGTGATAGCATTGTTGACTGTGTCAACCTCGGATCTAAGGGTCCAACCACACAAGATAATAACAACATTGAACACATTTGACGGTAATAACAACACATTCGAAGATAATAACAACATATTCGATCCCAGATCATCCAACCTTTCACGTGACACGAACCTTGGATAATAACAAAACTTGTTCGCTGAGTCGTGGACAGTGGAAGCGCCGGGGTCTGCAGCGTCAACGACTCTGCGGCGTAGTGGAATGGCTGCGCGTCGAACTGGTTGTCTGCAGCTGTGTGGAACTGGAATCGCTGTGCGAGTCTGCGCGTCAGGTAAGATGATTAATAACGACAACCTGAAGTTTTGAACCCCGTAAACCTAAACAGAATGGCGGGACGTGGAACTAAAATCTGGGGGGACTCGGGAAACCTGCAATAATCGGGTAAATCGCCAGACTCGCGAGTCAAATTCGCGTTGACCACGAGTCAAACTCGGTCAACGCGAGTTGACTCGCAGAGTTTCAAATCGGATCTTTTCACCGCCAACCAGATTATGACTCGCGATTAATCGCCAAAATCGGCGATTCCTGTTTCACTGCTCAGGACACAAGGCCAAGCAACAAAAAGGATCAAAGCCATTACAACAATATACTCATTACAAGCTCAACATGTCACTAGTGGGCACTGAATTTGGGTGGGGAGGAGAACAATCATTTCTCCTAGGCACCCTAGATAAACCCAATTTATAGAAACTGGAGGTCCCTTATAACATCAGTACTCAAGCCAAAATTACTTGAGTCACATGAGTCAAATGTCATAGTTATTTTATAAACTAGATCACTTATGGAGAAATAAGTTTTGGTTATTTCTCTTAAAGGTTATATTTCCTCGTTTTTGTAACTTGCTGCTTAATTTAGCGCGCTTACTTTATATAAGAGCTTATCATATCTTCTATTCCTCCTTGGTGTTACATCAATTTTAACCTTTTTTCAAGCATATATTTTTGCACCCTTGATCACGTGACCCCACTGCCAAATGCCAAATTGAATTCTAGATGCAAACTGGCTTTTGCATCCACCAATAATAGCTTGCCTTGTTTGTCTTGCTGCTATCATTTTCAATTTTTAGCTGGATTTGTTTTCATGATCTGGAGTCAGAGTACCAGGTCAAGGAAAACAGCATTTTTCTGCATCACTGCCCTTTGGAAATTCTTTCGCTCTTTCTTATACCTGGTAAGTCATTTATTGGATTCGTTCTAAAATGAATTTCTTTTGATGTGCTGGACCCCTTTTATTAGGTGCTTCAGCTTTTTCCTCTTCATGGTGGTTAAGTTATAATGCACTCAGGTCATATCTTAATCTAAGCTTTGCTGGGCAGTATCCTTATATATGTGGAGGTCTTCTAATCTTCTTCCTTATGCCATTATTATGATTTATGTCTTCCTACAGTCATTTTTAGGAACTGTTTATTCTTATGGTGCCGCCTTTTTTTATACTTTCCTTCATATTCAAGATTTTCCTTGGCCTGTAACCACTCCTCTATTCTGCTTCATTTCTCAAGAGATAAAATAGTATTGGAGGTTTTAATATTCTTCTCTTTTCTGAGCTCGGTTGATATCTATTTAATGAAATTACTTAAAGAATTATGCATGCAGAGGGTATATCCTCGTAGGATTCCAATTGCTTGTATCGGTTCATAGATATGTGCTCTTAAAATTCTGCTGCATGAAGCTTCCCTATTTATCTGCTTGATGCAAATTATGAATCTTGTTCCCAGTTTTTTTGTTATATTTACATTGATGGCAAGGTATATGCCAGGCTATTGGGGGCTGGGCAGTGGGATTAATCCTTTCTGACCTACCTGGGAATAATGGAGTGGCATGCTCACCACTGGGGCTGTTTCCTTCTTTGAGACAAAGAAAACTCCACATTGATGGTATTTATATCTGGCTTGTCGCACTTTTGTCTTGAATTCGTGATCTGCTGGAGCCCAAGGGACCAGAGGAGGCTGGGAAATCGCTCTTGCTTATAGGACTCAAATCTTATTGGTTTCTATAGACAATGCAGTATATTGTAGTTCTCTTTTGTGAACTTGATTGATACCTATTTAATCAAATTACTTAAAGCAATTATGCATACAAAACGTTTCTTCTTGTAGGATTCTGATGCCTTGTCTTGGTCCATAATGAAGCTTCCCTGTATATCCACTTGTTGTAAATTATTAAAGTGTCGTTCACTTCTATCTTTCTTGCTTTTGCATTGACAGCAAGGTGTCTGCCAGGTCACTGGGGGCTGGGTAGTGGTATTTACTATTAATCCTTTCCAAACTACCTTGGAATAATGGAGTGGCACTTTCACTACCGGGCCTGTTCCCTTCTTTAAGACCAAGAAAATTTTACATTGCTGTTTATTAATAGCTGGCTTATTATGTTTTGGTCTTGAATTCGTGATCTTCTGAAGCCCCAAAAGACTGGAGGATGCTGGGCAAACCATCTTGCCTAAAGGCCTAAGGCTGATTGGCTTTTATGGATGTTACAGTACATATCATTCCTACTACAATCTTCAATGCCTATATTATTTTTCTGATCTTTTCATCTGAATCTGTAAGGAAGTCCCGGGGCTGTACCCTTCTTTGAGACCAAGAAACCTCAACACCACTGGACATTTACAAATGACCTACCATGCTTTGTTATTGAACTTGTGACCTCCCAGAGCCCCAGAAGACCAGAAGCGTCTGGGAGAACCATCCTGCCTACCGGCCCAAGTCTCGTTGGGTTTTATGGATATACTGGTACATATTGCTCGTACTACAGTCATCAGTTTCTATAATATCTTTCAGATCTTTTCATCTCAATATCTTTAAGGAAGTCTCAAAATTCTTCCCTGAATTTCGTTCCTTGGTTTAGCCCATTGAAATAAAGTGAGGAAACAATTTTGCTGCATTAGCCTTGGCTTCCTGTTAACCTTCTGTACTGTTGGTAGTCTTTCTTGCTCAGGAGTAATAGGAGACCCCATGCAAGTGAAGTTATTCAGTTCACCCTGTAATTTTTGTCTTTATGTTCTTTTTTCTGTCATGCTTCAATGCCTCTGAAGCATCCCTACAAGCTAGCTGTTAAACTCTTGATGTTTGCATTTTCTGTCTATGTGACAGTCGACAATCTCAGGCTTACCTCGTCAAGATTATATGTCCAATGCTTGAAGTTTTGTATAAAGGATTCCAACCATTTTAATGTTAAGACTGTTGTTTTATTTTGTTAAACAAGAGGCTTAATATTACAGACGGGGTTATCCCTTGAGATAGTCTACAAGAAAGGGTAGCCCTTTCATCAGTAACTGCTATAACAGGAAGCCTAAGGCTTAAGACTATCCAGGATAATGGGGCCAACCCTTTATTAGATAAATTCATGTTATGACCATTGTTTTTGTTTTACTAAATAAGAGCCTTGATAATACAGAGTCCAGACAGGGTTATCCCTGGAAATAACTTACAAAAATTAGCAGCCTATTCATCTGTAACTGCTATAACAGGAAGTCTGAGGCCTAATATTATACAAGATAACATAGTCAATCCTTTAATTAGCTATTATGCTATGGACTTGCTAATAGCTAACTGATCAAGACAAAAGACAAGAAGATAAGGATCAAAACAAACCCAACCTGGAATGCATGCCAAACATACAATTAATGTATGCAGCTCAGGGTCTGATATTTGACAATTGATCCCTAGGGCCTAGACAATGCTCTTCTGAACAAGGCTTTGATATGAACAATTGAACCCTAGACAAAGTTCTTGAGATTCAGGATCTGATATCCAATGATTAGCCCCTAGATTATATTTACTGGATGATTGCTATCGAGATTCTATACTATAAAGCTGGCCAAAAGCCACAAAAGATATTATTTGTCTATGTCTATTCAACAATTTATCCCTAGGCAAAGCTCTTCAGATTCAGGCCTTGATATCCAATAATTGGCCTGTAGTTTAGATTTACCGGATGATTGCTATCTATAACATAAAGCTGGCCAAAAGCCAGGAAAGATATGTTTGGGTTCTGGCTTGGTCAAATTAGAAGTCTTAAGGAGGGGCAGCTTTCTTTGGATTCCCTGATCAAAGGATCATATAGTCTGATGAGCAACACTTTTAAATTTTCTTTCTAATTTTGAACCTGCCATTCTCCACAGGATCCAAAGCAAGTTTTTTTGAAACTGTTGGAACCTTTGGCAACCCTGTTTGCATTTCCTCAATGGGCTTGTCAGAAGGTACTCGTTCCCTTTCATTTTCCAAAATTTCCACATCTGTTCTATTCCAGAAGGACTGTGAAGCAAGGAGTTCAATGGCTGTAAATGGAACAGCTTCATTACCACAACTGAGTCAGTGGCACCATGATCCCATTGGGGGGGTGGAGCAGGGCAGTCTGCCATGACAGCTGGCTCAGACTCATCTCGTTCCTTGATTGTTTACACACAATGATGACACAGTCCTTTGACACTCTGCTTTATTTGGCTGAGAAGCATTTACCTTTGGACAAGATGCCAGGTGTCTGTGCTCAATAGAGATCTTTAAGTGGAAAACATTATTCTCACATTCTAACACTTGTGTCCATATACATTCCTTGTTCTTCAGTACAAACTTTTCAGGAAGACCTTTGCACAGGTCAGTATTAATGCACATTTGGGCAGTTGTAGAGGATTACAAAGCCCTGGTCTTTAGGCTCAGGGTAATAAATTTACAAAGACCATTACCAATGGCCCTGAGAGATTTTTTGTACCATTATTCAAGAGGGAGACTGGGCTTTCTTACCCAGTTTTGGACAAACTAATGCTTCCTTATGCATATTAAAATCATGTTTCCACGGCTACATATAGAAATTATAATAATCACCACAGTAATTGATAACTGCAAAATTTTGTTCGTGAGGTAGAGAATCACATGTGGAACTGGAATTGGAGTATTTTGTATTCCAATGCATGTACTTGGAGTTTTGAGAAAGGTTTCCCATACAATTTTCCAGTTCCTCTCTCTTTTCTGAAGTTTATGGGAAAGATGTATAATTGGTCGGCTCTCTGGTCCGCACTCATTTCTCCCTGAACAGTTCTGTCAGTTACTCAGTGGTGGTCTTCACTCTTAGTTCCATCTACCACCAACAATTTTCAAATCGGTCCTCAATAATTTCTCCCCTTTAGCAATTGTGTGAACAAAGGCCACCTACTGAGTATCAAGGAAAATCATTTCCAACTGTGAATAGCAAACAATTCTTGAAATTGCATATCGTTGACCTTTTCTAATTCTGAATATCTTTGCTTTCTTCAGGCAGCAGAAGATCTTTTCAACTCAAGTTTTTGAACTTCACCGACTGCTGAAGGTGTGGACATGTTTTGCGAGCTTATTTGGTGTTGATGGATATTTTTTGTAGAAATGCATATGCTGTGCGGTCATTTTAAAGTATTGCTGGCAGGCTTCTAAAAGTCAAATATTTCTGGACAGGTTCAAAAACTGATAGCTATCTCATCGAACTTGCTGGTTGAGGATAATGCATATGAGAACATACCTATTTGTACATCAGAGGAACAGTGTGTACCTGCTATTGATCCTGAAAAATTCCCCGAGCCGTTATCTATCCATGTCAATCACAATTCTGAAATTGCAGTAAATAAAGGTAAAACAAATGATAAAGAAGCATCACCACATTCTAGCATACCATCTCATCTATCAGCTAAGGAAATTGTTCAACCACTCAAAGATACAGAGGACCGATTGGATGCTGCTCCATTCCCAGTTGCCTCTGTTGTTCCTGGATCAGCTAGTGCATGGGGGTATCCTGCTTATTCACAAAATTCATTTGGAATGGCTTCCCATCCACGGGGCTATGTATGCTATCATCCATACCCATTCAACCATTTGGGATCTCCAGGTACAGTGATGGGCATACCTTTTTTGGAGGGAAATTCCACGAGTGCTCCAAATGTCCATGGATGTCAACATCAGTCTCATTGTACAGCTGAGTACCATGCAAATGTCCCAGGGCATTTCCCAAAATACCCATTCCCAGATGGGTTTTGCTACAATTCTACAGGACCTGTTTCATCTGATTTTTTCAAACGAACAAGTAGAGCATCCCATTCCTTTTCTGAAGGAGGACTTAGTGTAGGTAATGGGTCAAGGGAAGAAATGGCAGCAGGGTCCTTTGGATTTGAATCTGCCTTGAAACCAAAAAAACAGGTGACACACCTTTCAGCTGACAGGTCTAGCAATATACACCATTCCCAAGGTTCTATAACAAAATTCCCAGTTAGACAAGATAATGTACCTGTTGTCCAGTCACAGCACCATGGCCCATCATCAACTTACCGGAACTCTGTGCACCATTGCTCTGAGTCTTTATCTGAAAAAGAGTGGGATGACACTTCCAAACGGGATGAAAGATTTAATTCTATGGACAGGAGACATTTGCAGGATGGTCAAAATTATGAAGGTCACATGCGAGGGGAATCAGATAAAAATTGTGCAGATATACCGTCTGCAAGGGACCTTGAAAACCAGGCTTTATCTCTTTTTCCTATGTCATCATCTGTTTCATACTCATCTGAAATGGTAAGAGATGAATCTCATTTTTCTTCAAATGAACAACGTGTGCGAGTGATTAAGTCTGTTCCCCGAGCAGCCATGGCAGCGTCAGAATCAACAGCAGATATCCTTCTGTCCCTTCAGCGTGAGAGACAGCAATGAGATCACTTATGTCTACAAGCAGCTCTGGGTTTGCTTTCAAAGCCTCCTTTGTTGTTTTGTTTTTTAATGCCACTCTGTGTCGTAGAGTCCTTTTATTGGACATTAATTATAGTGAGAGGTGCATTTTCGGTGCTGCTTCTATTTTAAGGTTGGAAGCTGGTTCTGTCCCCTACTAACAATATCACACCAATGTAAATTTTAATAGATTAGCTAGGTGTATAAGTAAAATGTTGTCTACACATTAATTTCCAATGCTTGTTACCGCAATCCCACTGAAGGGGACTGCAGCTACGTTGTGAAACCACGCGGTGGATCTATTTAGTACCAAAGCATACTTTATTGATCCAGAAAGTTTGCAGCCGCTATACAATGTCTTCAAAATGTCTTTTGAAGACGTTCAGTATGCAGTTCATGATGGACTATGCTTTTTCTGGCATGCTTGTTTTTTTGTTAATCAACAGAGCTCTTCATTAGGATGACTGTGGAGGCCATGTTTTTATACTGTGTTTCCACAATTGACCCCTTTTCATGGATTTTTGGTAAGCAGCGTGTAAAGTTAGAATGACAACATTTGCTTAGCATATAAGAAAAAGCATGGATGTTTTGATATTGTTCTTGCCATTTTACGAATGACAATACAGAAAAGGTAGTGGATATATCAATTATGATAAAATCTGTTTCTTGTCTTTTTGTTGTCAATCATTGTGGTTAGTCTATTTCCTACAAAATTGACTTCCTTCAGTATTTTACATTGTCTGTCCAATGTTGGACAGACAATAATGAGCCCATTCGTAGTCTTGGTGCAAGTTGATGGAATTCAATCTCTTGCATTTTTCCATTTGCTATCTGGTCAGTGTAGGACTAAAGTTCTCTGTATGACCTTTGTAATACTAACTCATCTCAACAATGGTAGCCACGTAAGGTTGATTAGAATAATAACCTTTACAGTTTATTTAAAAGAAAAGGGGATGCTTTTGTTGTTTTCAAGGGAGTTCTAGCCAAACTCATATGAACTGCTTTCTCTCCGACAAATTAGAAAGGCCGCTTTTTGGTTATCGTGTTTTTATTATGTATTAACAATTATTGTTTTGGTCCTGGGAAAATGTATGATTTGTTTTTCTTTTCAAAGAGAATATTGATAGGAGAAGCTATCCTGCTTGTACTGATAATATTTGTTGCATGACTGAATTTACTGAAGGAATCTAAACTCTAAGTTAGACGTACAAGGTTAATGTTTTTATGCTTTGAAATTAAAAATAATCATTTTCCATTAGAAGGAAATAACAAGGTGAGAGTTAGAAGCTGCCTGAAATCAATGGTTGTGAATAACGTCCTGAGTCAAATGGAGCTGTAGTTACCATTATGGGTTGGCAGATTCAATTGACCTGATAATGAAAGTAATTCAGTTGGCCTCACCCTTTGCATATATGTGAAATGCACAATTATTGGCCCGGTTCTTAAAAACCGGCCGCCAAATGGAAGGTTTAGAAGTAGTCAATTGGAGTTTTCCTATTGAAACCCGTATGTGTACATTTCTTTGCTAGCCTCAACATTATCAATATAATTTCTTTTAATCTCTGCCATGGCTCAGAAGGTAACCTTTTTGACCACTTCTACAACATGATCACTTCCAATCCCCTATCTTGTATTATCACTTTCATTGCTATTTTAACCTCTGCGATGGCTCACAAGATAACTTTTTTGGCCACTTCTACATCAGCACTTCCAATCTCTTATGGTGTCATCACTTCCATTGCTCTCTTTGCATCTTTATTTGCAGGGTGTAAAATTTTTCCTGCCGAAGATTAAAAATCTCTCCTTATCTTTGGTGGCTTTGGTTACCTGCAGAAATTCGTTTGCTTTCACTTAATGGGACAAACTAGGCTTCAACTACGCCCATTAGGCCTTACTTTTGGTGGTTCCCTTTTGTTGCTTGGTCACCTTGTCTGATTTTTATTTATTTATTTTTTAACATGTAACTAAGCACGCAACCCCTCCACCCCCCCACCTCATTTGAAATCTTTTTTTTTTATTTTTTACATGTAACTAAGCAGCCTTCTATTCACCTCATCTGAAATATGTTTTCCTTACATGCAGCAGAAAACTCCTCCCTTCAACCCATAAGCAACGGTGAGATATTCCTCATAGCTCATGAAGGGCCTCCTCAACAATTACGTCATGAAGAGTGAACTTGTCACAAGTGAGATTTGAACCTGGGCGGAGAAAATAACTATTTTTCTATGAAACCACCCGAGCTAGACCCAATTGACACCTATCTGAAATCTGCCTCTGAAATTTGGTTATTTCATGCATGTCTCCTTTGTGTTTCGCTGAATGGTGTAAACCATAAAAATTGTGCTGTATATTTAGTGGTAGTCTATCTTAATACTAGAAACTGTATCTGTTGCTCATTTGTACAAGATGATCATGCTTTTATGTAATCTAGTACATCATCAAACCTAGACCCAATTGACACCTATCTGAAATCTGCCTCTGAAATTTGGTTATTTCATGCATGTCTCCTTTGTGTTTCGCTGAATGGTGTAAACCATAAAAATTGTGCTGTATATTTAGTGGCAGTCTATCTTAATACTAGAAACTGTATCTGTTGCTCATTTGTACAAGATGATCATGCTTTTATGTAATCTAGTACATCATCAAACCATATCTTCTTTCTTTTTTGTTATATATATATATATGGAATCTATGCCATCATTATGCCTTCCCTTTTAAGACTGAGGACATCTTAAAATAGGTACCATCCAACTAACAGAGTTGGGTGGAATAATAATAACAGGCTTATAGAGTTCATCTATGAGCAGCCACACTTTGACATCCACTAAGATTGCCACATGACTTACCATTCGGCGGCTTTATAGATGTTTGGTTTTACACTTAATTAAGAAGGTCCATGGCAGATGTATATATATCTGCCATTGCACTTGGAAGACTTAATGGGTTCAAGTTTGATCATGAAGTTTGAGTCTCCCATTATCATCAACTTGTCAATTATATAGATAGATTGGTAGAAGTCGGTCCATCTAAGGTTCAATTTCAATTTCATTGATGCACGTTTACACTCAAATAAGAGGGTTCATCAATTCATTTCGCTATAGGCTTTGATAAATGTGAGCATGCTACAAAATTAGTTGAAGAAAAAATAATAGTGTATTTAGATTAAAGTGCCATTACACTTGGAGGACTTAATGGCTGTAAGTATGATCATAAATATTCAGTCTCCCAATTATATAGATAGATTGGTAGAAGTTAGTCTAACTGAGGTTCAATTTCATTCATGCATGCGTTGGTGAGTCAAATCATCACACATACTTATCTTTTAAATTTCTCTTTTTGGGTACGGCTTGGGTCACCAACAAAGAGGGAGGTGATGCAGGTGTTTAAAGAATGTTTTCGTATCAGTTGCAATGGAGTCCTTGCACTCTTATAGGCCATTTTTATGCAGCATTGCGGGTTTGGGGAGACACCTTAGGAGTTGTTTGAGAGGTAAATCTGTGCTTTGTTTGAGCTTGGCAAGAGCAACTCAAAAGCTGATCAGGTCAGGAAACAACATCCATATACATCCCGGTGATCTTCTATGAACTCCCTATTTTGCTTATAGTTCTGTTTTTGAACAGATTAGGTTACAATCAAAGCAGAAGCAATGTTTTTGTTTATGTAGTAATACAAATTATTAGCAAATCTTGCATCCTTATTACAATTTTGTGTGCTTGAGATGGCAAGGTTGATATGAGTACGAGTGTATGGTTGGGTTACAATTGCAATGACGAATGAGACTTACATACAACATGTTTTTGAGCAATAACTATATATCTATATGTTGAGAGTGTCTAGATATATGAATGAATTATGTGTGTATATTTACAAAATTTTTTAACACTATTATGGAAAGTAGGTACTTCGAGTGGGAGAATGCATGTTGATTATATGCTTTGATGTTTACGTAGTTATGAGATATTGTAGTTATGATAAATTGATCCACTCAAAAGGGACGAGAAACTTATTTAGGATAACCATAACACCCTTTTATATGCATATGATCTTTGTGGAAATTGATAAGACACTGGATTGTGAACTACATCTTAGGATAAACCTTGTATAATTAGTAAAAAATAGGTTGGTAGATAAAAGAAGCGAGTTGGGATATATCATTGTACAAACAATGACTAGGAATTAAGGTTTGGAAAAAGTCAACGTCAACATCCAATGCTCACATACGTGGATTTAGCAATGTATAAACTGTTAAGATTATTATTTTGTTGTTATGATGTATGTTTCACTCAAAATGGATGAAACTTTTCTGAGAAAACAACAACACCATTTTATATGTATTATATCTTTGATAGGATACTAGATTGTAAATTACATCTTGGATAAACCTTAAAAGGGTGGTTAAAGAATAAGTTGCTAGATAAAAGAAGTGAGTTGGGATATATTGTCGTAGAAACGAGGTTAGCAAAAGTCAACATCAACACCCAATACTCACATATGTGGAGTTAGCAATGTACATGCTTCCTAGAAGACTCTCTTAGTACATATTTCCTAGAAGACTCTCTCAGGTCCAAACCTTTAATTTTAATTGAGAGTTTAAGAATGCAAAAACCTAACCCTTACATTAAAAACTAGTAGGTGTTAAAAACTCAAAATCCCCGATAGAAGAAAGGGTTTTGTTCTTGCTATAGAGCTTTTTAATTCCATAATATAGCAATGCAAATGAGTGGATATCAGAGTAGAGAAGATGAAGAAGGTGAACTTGGGATAGCATGTTTCAAGGCATAATGGCTATCTACTTGTTAATGCGTTATAAGTTCTCTTTATTTTGCATCACAATTTTGATAATGAAAGAGAAAGGCATAGAGCTTATTTTTTATTAATTTTTTCCTCGTACAAGTTTTCCCTAGGTGTATTTTATGCCCATGGTGTTGTATGGTGTGATTTTAATATTACCATTGTAGCGGTGTTCATATTTTCATACTATTGTGCCATACAAAAGCAATGTATTTCTAATGTTATTGCTTGGTTGTAAGTAATCATTGCAGAATAGAGTATTATGTTTGTAATAACATATTTAGTTTGTTGTGAAATTTTTTCCATTAGAATTTCAAGCCAATTGACAAATCATATTGACATCGAAATGATTTTTTTGGACTTCCTTTATGGAA
Organism: Pinus taeda; assembly: GCA_000404065.3. Classification (NCBI taxonomy): domain Eukaryota; kingdom Viridiplantae; phylum Streptophyta; class Pinopsida; order Pinales; family Pinaceae; genus Pinus; species Pinus taeda. Next base: position 30,762 of record APFE031145381.1, read on the forward strand.
TAGTTGCACTGTATGCTCACTAGACTTGGGAGGTCTAAAGGCAATGAGAGAACTATTAACTTTTGGCTTCCCAGTCCATTGTTGATACTTGATAGACATATGGTGGCTTGGTTTAAGTCGACTCTTGACCTAGGATAGATTGTTAGCATATCACTCATGTTATCCTAATAGGTATGATGGCTAAACCATTGTGTGCCCATAATGGAGTAGGTGGTTGCTTGATTAGGAGAGGTGCTCATGTAAGAGGATGAGCTCTAGGTACTCAGGGGAGGTGCTTGGTAATACTTGATGACGACTTAGCTTAAGTGGATGTTTGACCTAGTTTAGAGTGTTAGCATAGAACAATTTTTATCCTATAATAGACATGATGGCTAACCCATTGAATGTTCACAATGGAGTAGTTGGTTGCTTGATTAGGAGAGGTTGGATGCATGACTTGAGGTTGCTTAGGTTTAGAAGGATACTTCATGGAGGTTGGTTGTGGAGATGAACACATGTTGAGGAAGGTATTGGAGTAAATAATTGGATCGACACACATGCTTAAGAGCATTGGTGTCACAAACCTATAGTTTGCTTGTTTTTTCTTTGTAAACTTGAGTTCCTCCCAAAGTCTATTTTGGCACTCGAAGTTGTGTGGCATTGCCTTGCCTTGGCCACTGAGGTTTGGTTAGCCTTTGTCTGCTAGAACTAGACTATGCCTCTTCACTCAAGGTTTGCTCATAACTTTGCCATAAGCTACAAACTATCAATGCAACCAAATCCTACTCAACCTAGTTCATTCAATAGTGGGCACATATCCAATTGTGGCCTTTAAAACATCCCAACAATACTGAACATATATCCAACGCAAGCAAAGCGAGGTTTAATAACATCCAACTATCATACAACAAACATGAATGGGCAATGATACCACACAAACCAACACCTTTAGATTAAAGTCTCAAAGATAGGGTACAAGCCTCCTGGAACTTATTAGGTTGGCCATTGTCACCTCATTAATTCTCCTCTACAATTTAGATTAAGGAAAGGGTTCCTAGCCAAGGGGGGGTTTCCCTTTTGGTTACTGAGTTCCCTTGATGTAATAATGAGTGAGCGTAAAGAGAACCTAGCAACAGTGAAAAATAACAAAGTAAATGAAATGGGATTGGTGTGATGAATAAAAGTTTGGCCAATGCCTTGTACTTGCTTTGGTTTAACAAATGATTTAGAGGAAAGTAGACAATCAAGTGATGTGAACTACTTAACCCTTAAGTTTGGTGGTTAAATCTTACAAATATGTGATGGACAGGGTCTCTCTAGGTTCAAAACTTCGAACAATAATGAAAACTTACATAAATAAGATACCAGATCCTTTAAAGCTTTGAGCTAGCTTGTTCACAAGTTCTTCCATTAATCACCGAGTTCAAGTTAATGGAGAGAGTAAAGCTTGTATAGGTTTAAGCACTATCTTCCTCATACAATAAAAAATAATTTGTTTTCCTAGATCCATTAGTTCTCAGAATAATCAATCAAACCTTTTTCTAAAAGTAGAAACAATTTGTTTGTTGAGATCTACAACCTCCTCTCAGAGGTTACAATAAAATATCATAGGAAATCATTCATCATGAAGCTAATATTTAACTAACCCTATGAGACAAATTTAGCATAAAGTAGCTTTAGATCCATTTTCTTCTCCAAAGGAAAAAAATATCAATCTAATCGAATCTCATAACACATCAAACAATGGATATAAGCAAACATAAGTTGGTTCGATCCATGTGTGGTTGATAAGTATGTGTATTACCTTGAGGTTTAGTTGTTTGGTTTGTGTGGGTTTTAGTCCTCATTAGTTTTCAGGTTCCAATCTCATGGGAAGGGGTCTTCGTTGAATGTTTATGTTAAGATTCCAATTACGTTTTTATTTAATAGATATGGAATTTGCTAGGAATTACATAGCTAGGTTGTTGTGTTGAAGGGAATTTAAGACGTTATTAGAGCTTAAACCCTAAGTAATCAATCTCAGAATCACCTGGTGCTAGGTTCGTACAAGCATCGTAGGAGCCATGTTCAACCAATGATTGTATGATCCACTGTTTTCTTTCGTAGGGGCTAAAGAAATCAAGGTTGAGACATAAAAGTTCTTTTGAGATGAAATTCGATCTTATGTGGTTGACGTAGACAAAGTTTGACAAAAAAATTAAAAAGGGGCAACAAACAGGGCTAACAGGGTGTTAGGCCCTGTTGCTACCCATCTAGCCATCAATTGACAGTGTAACTGTCTCTTGCAAGTGCCTCATGTAGAGTAAGGTATCATGGGCTTGCATGAGTAGAAAGAGCCAAGCTGCAAGATAGGGGTTAGTTGTGTGGATGTTGGGAGCACTATGAGAGCCAACTATTAGCCAAGTTAGGTTGACAAATGTTGTCACGTAGGTGATTGATCATGTGGTTGCAAGGTAGAGGGATTTCATGGGGTGTGTGTGCTTGATGTGAAATTTACAAGTCGACAGGAGCATGGGCAAGGAAGAGGAAGGTAGCTGGCGGGAGTTGGGACACAATGGCCTGTGAAGGAGCCATTAGCTATCAGGATGGAACACTGTAAAGGAGTCGTCATCTATAGGGACACAACATCATAAAGAAGCTAGGGACAATACCATAAAGGAGTCCTTGGAAAGAGCATGGGCTGTGTTGGTTGAGCAACAACAACCAATAGAAGATATTGCTTGCGGGAGACAGGGTTGGGGCCTGAATTCAACCATCACAACTGGTAGGCCCAACGTGCATGGACACAGTGCAGGGGAAATCATGGGGAAGAGGAGAATAACCCAACTAGTCATAGGCTGCATGTGGGGTAACTAGTAGGGTAGGAAACAATTGAGGGTGCGTGCAAGATTATCACATAGTAGGCCGCAATAGCCAGAATGTGAAGGATAAAATCACGGGCAGAGAAAGCGACCAAAACCTTCAACAATTCTTAATGAACATCACAATCGACAAAGGAGACAATCACAACACAAAGGTATTAGTCACTGAAGAAAACGCAGAGGATGCGAGTGGAGCCATAGGAGCTTGGTTTAGTTGCTAGCGCAGTTACAACATATTTTAAATTTCTAGCAAGAGTGGTTGGAGGGCACATCTAACTTCATCCCTTGGAAGGCGAGGGTTACATTTGACCTTCTGGAGAATGGTTTAAGGGAGTTTGCTAGTAGCAAGCTCACCTTGCTTACTAGTGTTGTAGAACTAGTTATCTACAATAAGGACGTGAAAACCAGAATGATAGTCTTGGAGACAATGAAGGGTCATGTGATTCCTCACCTTTCTGAGAAGTAGACAAGGGAGATGTGGAGGCTTCGACAAAGCTTTAACATAATGATAACGCCAACAAGAAGATGGTGTTGAGAGAGAAGCTCATGAACAACAATATGGCCATATTAGATGCCATGAACAATTATTGCACCAAGATCTCTCAAGTATGTGATGAGATGGCAATGGTTGGGGGGGGGGTTATGACATATGAAGAGATGGTGAGGATGACCCTGAATGGTTTTACCAAGCTATGGGTCCCATTCATCAAGGACATCATTGTTATGAAGAGATGGTGAGGATGACCCTGAATGGTTTTACCAAGCTATGGGCCCCATTCATCAAGGACATTGTTGTTTGGGAGACACTTCCCAAGTTTTATAGGTTATGGGATGATTTCATCTAGGAGGAGATTTAAGAGGAACCTCTAGTAGCGCAATAGAAGGGTGATGATGAGAACCTTACCCTTGCCAACAAGGCAAGAAAGGTCAAAGGGAAGGCCACAAGAATATAGGTGGATCAATGACTTCACAGTCTAGGAAAATAAGGACCTAAGCAAAATAGAGTGTTTTGTGTGCCACGAGTGGGCACTATGCCTCAATGTCCGTAACAAAGGAAGGGTAAGGGAAAGTTGCAACAGGTAGGAACATCAAAAGATACTCAAGTCAATGATTTTGCTACCAAGTTTGAGGAGATATTGTTGGTATATTGCCTTTTTGGCACAATTATCAAGGATTCTTTGTTTGTGGACGATGCCGCTTCTTGTCAAATGATGGGATCATAGGAGGCATTCATTAGTTTTCAGGAGAAGGACTTAGATCTACATTTGTAACTTGGAAAAAATTGTCAAGTATGATGTTGAAGGAGTTGGAATCATTATGTTTCCACTGTAGTCAAGAGGTTCTCTAGAGGTGAAGGATGTTTTGTATGTTCTAGGGCCAGTGAAGAATTTACTCCTAGTCTCAGCCATGGAGGACAAGGGTTATGTTATTTATTTTAGAGATGGACAAGCTCTTATTTGGCAAGGAGATTTTAGGCATAACTTATGACAAGTGATTGGAGCAGAGAGGGTGATTTGTATATGCTGAAGGCTCAACCTATACCAGCCCTAGTTCATGACAGTGACGACCTGTGTGAGCTTTTGCATAGGAGGATGGGTCACTTGCATCACAAAGCATTGCCCATACTAAGGGAGATTGTCATTGGTGTTTCGAAATTCAGTGTGGAGCAATAGGGAGCGTGGAAGGGATGTGCAATATGCCAAGGGTACTTCTCCAAGTAGTGAGGACAGGTCCAAGGGGATCTTGGATTTGGTATACAAATGTCTGTGGTTTGATGTCAGTAGCATTGGTTAAGGGTTCTAGTTACTATGTCACTTTCATTGATGATTTCTTTAGGAGGACATGGATCTACCTCATTAGGACTACTTGTGTGAGCTTTGGCATAGGAGGATGGGTCACTTGCATCACAGAGCATTGTTTATATTAAGGGAGATTGTCATTGGTGTTTCGAAGTTCAGTGTGTAGCAATAGGGAGTGTGGAAGGGATGTGCAATATGCCAAGGGTGCTTTTCCAAGAAGTGAGAGTAGGTCTAATGAGATCTTGGATCTGGTACATACAAATGTGTGTGGTTTGATGTCAGTAGCATCGATTAAGGGTTAGAGTTACTATGTGACCTTCATCGATGATCTACTTCATTAGGACTAAGGATGAGGTCTTCAGTTGATTTTAGGAGTTTAAGTCTCTTGTGGAGAATCAAATAGGTTAGAAGATCAGAGTCTTGAGGTTGAATAATGGGGGTGAGTATACCTCCATTGACTTCATAGATTTTTGCAAGGAGGTAGGGAGCAGGAGGAAGAAGATAGTTCCTTACAACCCACAACAGAATGGGGTTGCTAAGAGGAGGAACTGTGCCATATTTGGAGCTGCCAAGGCAATGATTCATGACTTGTTCCTGCCCATGTTTCTTTGGGTGGAGGCATGCAATATGGCAGTGTATGTGCAAAATAGGAGTCCACATAAGGTCTTGAGGGAAAATACTCTAGAGGAGGCTCTCTTTGGAGTGAAGTCGAAGATTGTCCACTTTCACATTTCAGGTTGTCTAGTATATGTCCATTTACCAGCAAAGAAGAGGACAAAGCTTGAGCCCTCATCAAAGAAGGGCATTTCAGTGGGGTATAGCGAGACTTTAAAGGCTTATAGGGTTTCCATTCTAGGGCAAACAAAGACCATAGTAAGCTAAGATGCTAGGTTTGAGGAGGGCCAGACATACAAGAAGTCTCATGAGATGTGATCAACAATGACAGAGGGCAAGGAGCAAAAGGATCCAAAGGTAGAGAAACATGCAAATGCTTCCAATTTCGAGAGTCAACCTTCAAGTGGATAGGAGTTAGTAGCTCCTTCCAGTTATGTTAGGAAACCCAAGCGGTTTGAGTAGACATTGAGGGATCCTTAGGAGCATGCAGAGTCTTCTAGGAGCACATTCAGGGGGAGTAGGCCTCTGTAGAAGTTTCCAAATTTCATGGCACTGGGAAGCAACGTCCTTGAAGAGGCAACAAACTAGGAGGTTTTCAGGAAAGCGACGGTAGAGGATGATGCATGGGACATTTTTCTAGGGCTAGAGCAGAAGCTAGTTCCAAGTGGCTCTTCAAGAAGTACCGATGTATGTAGCTTGAGTAGGTACTTTTGCATAGGCCAAAGTCTTCTAAAGTGTAGAAGTCATCCAAAGTCTCTTTATGATACTTGCTCAATTATTGAATAAGTTGCCTTTGTAATTTAGACTAAGTTAGGAAAAACACATAATTAATTATGTTGCCTTTTGAGCTAAAGAAACTAAAGAAAAAATTTATTCACTTTAGTTAATTAATTATGTTGCCTTTTGAGCTAAAGAAAGTAAAGAAAAGTAAATTATTCACTTTAGTTAATATGTTTTAATTGTAACTATTGATCTAAAGTGGGTTAAGAATTTATCTTAGGCATCCATCACTTTGGAGATTAAGGTTAGGTATTTAGCTCAATGAGAAATTATAAAAGACAAGCTAAGGAGAGGTGAAGATACACAACAATAGTGATTTGAGCACACAAGTTTAGAGATATCAGTGATTGGGTGGAGGAGGAGTTTCATCCAAGTCTATTGGGTTGGAAGGTGTAAGGGTGCAACAAAGGAGATCCATATCAAGTAAGTAGATGTAAGGATTGCTCTAGGGATTGATCAACAAGATTAGATTTAGGGTATGTTGTATCTGTAAATTCCTGAGAAGGCCATTTTCCTAGGAAAGGAGACCGAGTAGGTTCTGAAATTATTTTAATGAAGGACTTTTGATGGGGTATAATATTTGTGTAATGTGTGAGTAGATTGGTTGTGTTCTTTGCTTCTGCTGAATGTTTATGTTAATATACCAGTTGTGCTTTTATTCAGGAATTTGTAATATGCTAGGAATTAAATAACAAGGTTGTTGGGTTCAAGGAAATTTAACATTCTCGGATTTGGATGAATGCAAAAGTTTGTAAATTTCCAGATGGATATGAAAGATTGGAATTTCAGAACTTTTGCTAAAAGGGAGTAATGGAAAATCAAGGATTTGGATCTGAGCAAAGGGTAGGCATATCGAGTGAGCAAGTAGGCCAATGCGGTGATGACATGTAGGAACATGGCTAGGCTTTGTGTCAACGACAGGTTAGCTGATGTGGCATTGTATGGCAGAGACATGTGGGAGAAAGGATTTCCACATGTATGCCATGTGTCAATGGTATGTATATTAACACGATGCTTGAAAGTAAATCTTCATATGGGCATAATTGTGTATAGATCTTGCATTTGGATGAAATTTATGTTGTCGAAAAATTCTTAATGACTGAAAGACAAATGGTGATCTTAGAAAATCATTTGAAGGTGATTAAGGAAGAGGAATTTTGGTAATCCCATCTCCATAAAGCTACCTTGGAGGTTGGCTCTAGACACCATGTTCCCTGATGTTGGAGCATCGATACCCCAAGTCAAAGTTAGAGTCTCTAAACCTTCAAGGAGGCAAAACATGGGAAAGTAGTTGTTAAAGGACATGTTGGCACCAAATTCTTGATTGGAGCACGATTTCGAGATCCACAAAGCGATTTTAGGGGTCAATTATCGCTTTTGTGGAGACAACAGTGGGTTTGGAATGATCCACAATTATGTAGTCATTTCTTATAAATTATAAGCCCGACGGTTTATAGAGGCGACCATTGAAGGATGAACATGGCTGCTAAGGCACCATATAATAGTAATGTGTAATACATCCTCACAAAAAGATTGAGTGGGGTTTTAATTTATGAATGAAATGTCTGTGTGATAATTCCTGTGTGTATATGATTTGTGTGGTTCATTAGATGATCGATGACATGTATTCTATGTGTAATGAGATTGTGAACATCGATAACGTGGAGGAATGATGACTCAACTTGGTTCTATAACCAATCTTGGATTGTTATTTGTGTTCGGGACTAGATGTAGTCAGTCACAGAATTATTGAACAGAGGATTGAAAGTCTCGACCTGAGCCAAATGCAAGTTGGTTCTGACCTCCCGACTAAACGAGCATAGACAACTCTTGGCCGCTGACTTGGGGTAGGACCCAATCAAAACACCCTTATGTTGGAAGTTGTGTATAGAAGGTCGACACAATGCTTAGTCGGGTTTCTTGCTGTTTTGATCTTTTGGGATAGGTAGTGACCCGACCTCAGTCATGCGCATCAAAGAATGGGAAATTGCGGGACTTCTTGACCCATCCAAAAACCGGATGACTTGAGAGTAGAAACTCTCTGTATGTTGTTGAGGTTTAATACATTGTGGTTTTTGGGGTCAATGGAGATTTGCGAGTTTATTGATGCAATGACGATGAGGAAAGCTAGTTTCGTGGGCCCATAACCCACAAGAAATTGATTTTGAAGTGATCTCAAAATTGATCGCCATCAAGTTGTATCATAGTAGGGAAACATTTCTTGCAGGAGAAGAACTTCTAACAACAATTGGGTAGAAGAAGTTGCGGAAATTCCACTGCTGTGGTTATGGGTAGAATTTTTGAGAGAAGTGTGCAACAACCAAAGGAGCAAAGGAAGCTTGAGAGGTTTCAGTGGAGGTGAACTGAGATACCAAAAGTCCGAGCCAAAGGAGAAGAGACGATGAAGCGTAGTAGAGGCTTGGTTGCAACTCACTGTTAAGTATGAGGAGAAGCTTACCAATATTTGAAGAGAAACAAGGCCAAGATTGAAGATGAACGAGATTTATGACTTGGAGGTCATAAATATTGTACCTTGGACATCTGATACAGGAGCATCAACACCTCAAGTCAAAGTTTGAATCTCCAAACGTTCGTGAAGGCAGAACGTGGGGAAGTAGCTATTAAAGGACGTGTTGGCACCAAATCCTTGATTGGAGCACGATTTTGAGATCCACAAAGTGATTTTAGGGATTAGTTATCGATTATGTGGAGACAATAGTGGATTTGGAATGATCCACAATTTTGTAGTTATTTCCTATAAATTGTAACCCCGAGGGAATATAGAGGCGACCATTGAAGGATGAACAAGCCCACCAATGCGCCATGTAATAGTATTGTGTAATATATCTGCACGAAATAATTGATTGAGGTTTTATTTATGAATGAAATGCCTTTGTGGTCATTCCTGTGTGTATATGATTTGTGTGGTTCATTAGATGATCCATGGCATGTATTCTGTGTGTAACGGGATCGTGAACATCAATCATGTGAAGGATCGATGACTCAACTTGGTTTTGTAGACATTGGTAGATTATTATTTGTGTTCAGGACTAGACGTAGGCGGTTGTAGATTTATTGAAAAAAGGATTGCAAGCCCTGATCTGAGTCAAAGGCAAGTCGGTTCTGACCTCTCGACTTAACAAGCATAGACAACTCTCGACCCCTGACTTGGGGTGGGATCCAGTCAAGACCCCCTTACCTTGGAAATTGTGTAGAGAAGGTCGAACCGACCCTTGGTTGGGTTTATTGCTGTTTTGAGCTTTTTGGATAGGTAGTTGGGCGCATTAAAGAATGGGAAATTGTGGGACCTCCCAACCCATTCGAAAACTCGACTACTTGAGATTTGAAACTCTCTATGCGTTGTTGAGGTTTTATACATTGTGATTTGTTGGGGTCAATGGAGATTTGTGAGTTTATTGCAACAATGAAGGCGAGGAAAGCCAGTTTCGTCGGTGCATAATCCACAAGAAATCGATTTTGAAGTGACCTCGAACTTGATTGTCATCATTCCCTTAAAAGGCCTCGAGGGGGCTGGGTGCTGTGATAAAGTGGTGTCAGAGTTGTGGTATTAACACTAGGCTTGGAAGGCTATGCACTCGATAGATGAATTTATAAATGAGCTTTTATAAAAACATTGTTGCTGTGGTGACTTGTTAATTTGGAAATTAGATTAGTTTTGGGATTTGTCACTAATTAGAATACTAACAAAACTTTGAGTGTGGTTTGCAATTATAGTAGAACTTCAAATTCAGGGTAATGCATATATGGCCAAGACAACAAGATACATTAAAATTTTATTCTTTTCTCAAACTAATAGTGGTATGTTGTTTCAAGACATAAGAAGACATGTCTAGACATCTTGTTCCCTTAAAAGGCCTTTAGGGGGTTAGGTGGCATTACATAGTAATATTAGGGCCGTGGTTCAAACTTCAAACACTAGGCCTTGAGGCCCAAAGATTCACCACAAAGATGTATTTATAAAGGAGCTTTTATAAAATCTAGGTTGCTATAATGCTTTGTTAATTTAGAAATTAGGTTGGGTTTGGTATATGTCACTCATTAGAGCACTAATGAAACTCCGAGTGTGATTTGCAACGATAACAAAACTCAAATTATAGGCCAATGCATATATGGCCAAGGCCACCAGATACTTCAGAATTTTATTTTTTACTTGAAATTATATTTGTGTGTTTTTTCAATACATGAGAAGACTTACAACAATAGAGAAGGAAGGAATGCCCAACATAATGGTGCAGTGCAATTTGGAGAAGAATTCACACAAGAAGATGATTTAGGTGAAAGAAAAGTGGTTGAAATCCCTCCTAATTTGGTGGAAATAGTGAGAAGGCTAAGGACTAGACTTCAGATCTATAAGGCAGATAATGAAAGGATCATGAAAGCCTAACAAAATTATATTGAAATAAATGTAGTGTTGCTATGAAGCATATCAAACTAACAAAGGTGAGGTAGTATGGACTAGTTGCCAACAATATGGATAAGCATTAGTTAAAGAAGGTTTTTAGCATAGCAAAAATTCAAAAATATGGGCCAGTAACCAACAATATAGGAAGAAGCATTTTAGGAAGAGGCACAAGTGTGCCAAGAGGTATCCATCTAGTGAGGATACCTTAGTAGACACGTTTGGTGAGGAATTAGATAATTCAGACAAATTGTCCAACACAACAACTAGATTAGTGTTGCTCAAAAAGAAGAAGAGAAGGTATCTAAAGAGTTCTCTGCGCAAGGAATTTACAAAGGAAAAGACTACTACTTTTGCTGGTTAGGTTAGGTAAAATGAAGAAGCTAAAGCATAGATGCTTGGCATGAAGAAGTACTTCTAGAAGTGGCCATATTCAGCTTGAAGGGAAACATTGATATTTCATGGGTAGATTTGAAGAATGCAAGGGTATTCAAGAAAAGAAGCTAACATGGAGCAAATTTGAGAGATATTTTAAGGAAAAATACTTACCTTGAAGGTATCATGATGGAGAAATTAGAGGGTTTCATGAGCATATATTGGGGCAACTCGCTATGGATGCACTGCTAAGGTATGTGCCATATATCAAAGATAAGAAAGGGAAGATACAAATTTTTTTTTCGTGGACTACCCTAGTCATATGATGATCTTATTGAGTTCGATGAACCAAGAACACTTGATGATACCACTTGGAGTCCCAGACAACATGGAAGAAGAAAGGGAAAGTTGGATTCAAGGAAAAAGGATTCAAGTCATCACACCACAAGTGGTCTAAAAATAGTGTCAAGTTTGGTGTTCCTACAAGGAATGAGTACTAATAGAATTATCTTGCTCAAAGTGGGGATATGGTATACATGCTAATAAAGGAAAAGGTAGAATAGCCAAAGAAAGGGTTATTGAAATCTTGGGAATGCATGGAGGAGCGCTAGATATGAGATTGCCTTTATACGCAACATGATAATAGAAGAGTTGATAATGTTCAGGAGGCTACAATTGCCAATGATGTAGCTAGAAGTGTAACTAAAATGCATGTAGCTATAGAAAATCAACAACTTGACTACCAAGCTTTAGTGGTGGAGTTGGAAGGTGTAATTTCCAAACTCTCTACTTCAATTCTAATTGACCTTGGTTTTGACCTTAGCTTTAATTCTCCACAAGTTGTTAAAGCCTATGTATTACCAAAAAAGAAGCATACTAGGGCTTGGTTACTGCAACTAGCTATAGGAACTGAGAGGAAGGTGACAAAGGTTATTGAAGAGGTGCCCATTTTAGATGAATGGATTGCAGACTTAAGCCACCTTGAATGTGATGCCATTGGGCTCATATCAATTGTTGATTGACATGAATTGGCAAGTTTTTCACAAAGAAATTGGCTAAGCTGTTGCGTGACTGTCGATAGATATATGCCTCAAAGCTCTAAGTGGTAAAAGCTTCGTAGGGGCCGGGCGAATTGAAACATCGATTGATAGTAATAATCCATTTGCAGTTCATATGAATATAGAAGTGTCGCTCACTATTGGACCGTTTGGGGTCACCCGTAAGCAAGAAAACCAAATTCATTGATTGGGTATGGTGGGGTGGCTAATTTCTCTGAAACTGAGCACGACTCTTTCATTGATCGGCTTTCATTGATCATTGAAGTTCATTTTATTGATTCGAGTAGACCTCGCTAAACATCCATCCAGTTTTAAGCGGGTGTGTGGGGAGGTATGGCGGGCTAGGGGTCGGGCTTTGGAACACGAATGATCACTTTCTATTCTATGTTTCAAGAGCAACTGATTGATTTTGACTCCTTCCTTCTGTTCGTACTATGGAATGGTATGGTTTTGGTTCCATCCGTTTTGTTTTAATAAAGTTTTAGTGTGTGGCATTGAAGAAGGAAAACCAAGGAGCTTGCAAGGCAAGCAAAATCCCATATTAGTGAGGTGGATTTTAGACTTGTCGCTTAATAAATGCTACAATAAAGGATGACATATGTATGTTATTCATGTTCTAAACTCTATCGAGGGCAACAAGGTAAAAATTGAGGATCATCTAGTGTTGCAAGAGTATAGGGATTTATTTCCCAAAGAAAGATTAGGTTTGCCACCTAAGCAAGAAATTTATTTTTCATTTGAGCTAATGCTTGAAGCAATGTCGATGTCTTGGATCCCATACAAGATAAGTACACCTAAGCTGGTAGAGTTGAAGTTGCATTTAAAAGAAATGTTGAATAAAGGATATACTAGGTCAAGTGTATCTCTCTAGGGAGCACCAACCTTATTTGTGAAAAGGAAAGATGGAACCTTTAGGTTGTGCTTCAACTATTGACAACTAAACAAAGTAACTATCAAAAACAAGTATCCATTGCCATGTATCGATGATCTATTCGATCAAGGTAAGCCATAGTCTTCTCCAAGATAGACTTGAGACTATGGTATCATCAAGTATGGATAAAAGATGAAGACATTCACAAAACTACTTTAAGGATTGTGTATGGTCATTATTAGTTTGTAGTGGTGTCATTTGGACTCACCATTGCACCAACTACATTCATGTTCTTGTTGAACAACATTCTCAGCTACTTAGACAAGCTTGTTTAGTATTCAATGATGATATTTTGGTTATTCCATGAACAAGGAGGAGCATGATGAACACATTGAACTAGTATTAAGAACTGAGAGAGGGCATTATGTGACTTCTTTTAGAAGTAGGGCCATAATTTGGGGCATGCAATTTCAAAGGAAAGGGTTGTAGTGGGCCATGAAAATATAAAGGCTATTATGGATTGGCCAACACTCCGAAGTGTGAGATAGGTGAGGTGATTTATGGGCTTGGCCAAGTTCTATAGAAGATTCCTCTTGTTAATTTTTCTCAAGTTTTATGCTGTAATAATTATTTAAAACAATATAGTCACCCAATTTCATTCACCTAGTAACAATTAAGCAATTATAGATAAAACAATGAACAATAATGCACAATATAAGATAACCAAGCACAATACACAAATATTTTTTGTCAAAGACCAAGGCAAAACCCCATAATGGGTAAAACCCACAATCAATTCTTCTTCTTCTTAGATATTCAATAAATGTTCGACTAACATACATAATCCAATTTGTACATCCATAAACAGTGAAAGTCAATCCTTTGACTTTCACGATAATCACAATCAAATCAAGTCAAATGAGAGGGAGAAAGTCAATCTTGGTCAACACATATGCATGCAACAATATGGCCAAATTTTGGCATGTGAAAGCTGTGAAATAGGAGGGCCTAAATTCGGTCAACCTCATTCAAATAGTCACTTGCAACTTTTGGTCAAAGGGAGTTGAGTTTACTAGTGGTCAACTTGCGGTCAATGTCCAGGAACAGAATAGAAACTCAGACCACCAAGAGTGAACGAACCACTTTCAAACTCGAACTTCATATTAGTCAATTCTCGGTCAACAGATTCCGAAATCTTCGATCAAAATACCGCAGTCAAGCCCTGGGGTCAACTCAGGTCAATGAGCCAGAATTAGGGTAGAACTTCGGTCAAACCGGGTCAATGATCACTTGCAATATTTCAGCCTCTGTCAACAATAATTTTTTTGTAAAAACAAAACCAAACCATCCAAGTCAACGAAAGTCAAACAAAGAGAAGTATGCTTGTCAACGCATAGAAGAGATGCTCCTTTGACTCCTTTAAACATGTGAGAAGACTCTGTGATTTTACATTGAACTTGTGTGATGTGATGTGTCCAAAAGATCTCCAACGATGGTTTATTTATATTTGACTTAGGAGGTGTCATTTCACTGGTGGGGTCGACTTGGTCAGATTGATAAATATGATTTTCTCCATCATTTGCTAATAAAAATTCCAACCGAAGCTGCCAATTTTCAACACCTCCAAGGATTTTTGATGATTTGTCATCCAATCACGTCGTAGAATAAAGGGGTGAAACTGATTTGGACATCAAAGTACACAACAAGATTTTAGTAGCTGAAGCACCTCTTAATAAATGCACCTATGCTCAAGATCACAAATCCAAAAAAGCACTACACAGTTTGTACATATGCCTGCAAGGAAGGGCTTACACTGATCGTCTATGGATCATGGAAGCTAAATGAGCATGAACAATGCTACGTAACACAAGACTTGGAACTTGCAACAATTGTATATGCCTTGATGATGTGGAGGCATTACTCGCTAGGAAGAAAATTTATATTGTTAACAATGATAGTGGGTTGAGATATTTGTTTGATCAACCTCACTTGAATGTTAGACAAGCTTGGTGGATGGCTCTCATTAGTGAGTTTGACTTCGAAATTTGACATATCAAGGGAAAGGAAATCAAGTAACAGATGCACTCAGTGGGAGCATGTAGAATATATATTTGGGAGCAATTAGTAGTTGTGAGCTAGATATAAAAGACATAATAAGTAATGCCCAACAAGGAGATGGGCACTAAAATTTATGTGATAAGATGCTTGGAGCAAGAGCCCAAGTGGCTAATCTGTGATGATTATCAATTGATAAAAGATAGCTTGTTAATGTACAAAGGTAGGTTGAACATACTTGACTCAACAAACTTGAAGAGATTCATACTGGATGAACTCCACAAGAGGCCTTATATAGGCCATCAAGACTATCATAAGATGAAAACATGTACAAAGAAACTATATTATTGGCCTAGAATGAAGAAAGAGATTGCAATCTTAGATTACATTGCCATGTGTTTGGAGTATCTACAGGTCAAGGTGGAGCATAGTGATCTCGCTGGATTATTACATCCCAGACAAATTTCATAATAGAAATTCATATCCATGGACTTCATTATTGGGTTGCCCGAAATAGTCGAACAACATGATGCAATTATGGCAGTGGTGGACAAATTGAGGAGTGTAGCTCACCTCACTCATGTGAAGTCCACCTATAAAGCAATTGATATTGCAAATATCTTCATGAAGGAATTTTTTACACTACATGGCATGCCCAATACCATCATATCAAATAGAGATGCTAACTTCACTTCAAATTTATGGAAATCTTTGTTTGAAGATTTTGGAACAAAATCAACTTTTAGCATAGCTTATCAAGGACTACAACTTGCCAGCCAACATGCTAGGTCACATGTCATTCTAAAGTGGAGACACATGGACAAAAACATTGCATGTTTATGCCATGTGTGAAGGGTATGGATTGGATGTGGCACTTGAAGGTATATCTTAAGATGGGCATAACTTTGTGTACAAAATTCATATTTGGATGAGGTTTATATCATTGGAAAACTCTCGACAAACAAAAGATGGTAATCTTAGAAAAGAGTTTTAAAGTAGTTAAAGGTAGAATAATTTGGATAACCCATATCCATAAAGTAACTTTGGAGGTAGAGTGTTTCCTTTAAAAGGCCTTGAGGTTGCTGGTTGTCGTTACAAAGTGGTACCAAATCTATGCTCAAACACTAGAGCTAGAGGGCCAGAGATCCAGGACATAGATGAAGTTATAAAGTATTATTTTATAAAAGCAAGGTGGTTGTGATGACTTGTTAATTCAGAAATTAGATTGTTTTTGGTACTTGTCACTAATTAGAATACTACCCAAACTCTGAGTGTGATTTGCAATGGTGGTAGAGCTTAAAGTACAAGTTGATGCATATATGGTCATGGAAACTAGATATGCTAAAATACTATTCTTTTCTTAAAAAGAGCAGTGTATTGTTTTGGTGGATAAGATGACTTACAATATTAGAGAAGGAAGAAATGTCCAATAGAATGGTGTAATACAATTGGGAGAAGACTACACACAATAGGGAAGATGAGTTGAATGAGAGAAGAGTGGTTGAGACCCCTCCTGATTTGGTGGAAATGGTGAGAAGTTTAATGGTTGATCTTCAGAGTTATAAGGTAGATAATGAAAGGATCATAAAATCTTAAGAGAAGTTGCCTGAAACAAATGCAATGTTGCTACAAAGCATATCATATTTAGAAAGGAAGAGGGAACATGGACCAACTGCCAACAACGTGGATAAGCATCAATGAAAGAAGGTTCATAACTCATCAGAAATTAAAAAATATGGGCTAACAATCAACAAGATAGGAAGAAGTGTTTCAAGGAAGAGGCACAAGAGCACTAGGTATGCATCTTACTAGAGATACCTCAACAAAGACCTTTGGTGAGGAATAAAAGAGTTCCAACAAACCATGTAGAACAGCGACTAGATTAGTGGTTCACTAGAAGAAGAGAAGGCCTACACAGGGTTCCATTTCTAAGGAATTCAAAAAGGAAAAGCTTTCTACTTTTAATGGCGAGGTTAGGGAAGATGAGGAAGCTAAATTATGGTTAATAAGCTTGAAGAAGTACTTCAAGATACACAATTTCTATGAAAACATGAAGGTTATAGTGACCATATTCAAGATTAAGGAAAAGCCAATATATGGTGGAAAGATTGCAAGAATGTCAAGGGCATTCAAGAAAAGAAGCTAACATGGCAAAGATTCGAGAAATATTGAAGGGAAAATACCTATCTAAAAGGTATTACGGTGGAAAAATTAAAGAGTTTCATGAGCATAGACTAGAGCAACTCATTGTTTGCATGGGTTTGCCTGGTATCGCGTTCATACCGTCGTATTGAATGATCCTGGACGGTTAGTTTCTGTACATATAATGCATACAGCTCTAGTTGCTGGTTGGGCTGGTTCAATGACTCTGTACGAATTAGCAGTTTTTGGATCCATCCTATCCTTGTTCTTGATCCAATGTGGAGTCAAGATATGTTAGTTATACCTTTTATGACTCGTTCTAGAATAAAAGATTCATAGAATGGATGGAACATTACTGGAGAAACTGTAATTAATCCAGATATTTGGAGATATTTGGAGTTATGAAGGTATGACCGGGGCACATATCATGTTTTCTGATGCCTATGAAAACAAATTCATAGAGTTGGTAAGATATGTTCCATATATCAAATATGTGGAAGTGAAGATACAATGCGTTTGTAGTGGAACTACCCCAGTGGAAGACCATATTGAGTTCAATGAACTAAGAACATTTGGTGATACTATCAAGAAAAATAAATGCTACTATGACCAGTGAAAGCACAAGTTGGAGTCCCAGACAATATGGGAGAAGAACGTGAAAGTTGGATTCAAGAAAAAGGTATCCAAGTCATCTTAGTGCAATTTTTTTGGAAAAAGTGTAAAGTTCAATGTTCCATCAAGGAGAGAATATCAGTAGAATTATCTGGCCCAAAGTGGGGATGAGTCAAACAAGCCAACAAAGGAAAATGCAACAAAGACAAAGAAAGGGCCACTTAAATGCTGTGGGTGCAGGGGGAGCACATGATATAGGAATACCCTCATTCGAAGCATGATAATAGAAGAGTTTATAATGTTCAAGAGGCTACAACTATCATTGGTGTAGCTAGAGGCATACCCAAAATTTAGGCAACTATGGAAAATCAGGAAGCAAACCACTAAGCTTTTGTGGTGGATATGGAAGGTGTAATTTCCAAATGCTCTTTCAATTTTGATTGACCTTGGTTTTAACCTCGGCTATAATTTTTTCCACAAGTTGTTGAAGCATGTGTGTTTCAAAAAGAAGCATACCAGGGCTTGGTTAGTGTAGATAGCTATAGGAACTAAGAGGAAGGTGACTAAGGTTATTGAAGAGTGCTTATTCCAGATGAATGGATTATACACTCAAGCAACCTTGAATGTGTTGCTACTAGGGTCATACGATCTATTGATCAACATGGATTGGTTAACAATGCACAAGTAAAAATTATATTGTTTTAATAGTGTTTTAGAGTGTGAAGATAGAGAAGGAAAAGCAAAGAGCTTGTATGACATGCAAAAATGCCCGAATAAGTGAGTCAAATTTCTACCTTGCGATGCTATTCGTGTTTTAAATTTTGTCGAGGACAACAAAGTATAAATTGAGGATCATGCAGTGTTACATGAGTACAAGGATGTATTTCATGAAGAAATACCAAGATTGCTATCTACCAAGCTAGAGATTGGTTTTTCAATTGAGTTAATGTCTACAACAATGCCTATTTCTCGGTTGCCACATAGGGTGAGTACACCTTAGTGTGAAGAGATGAAGTTGCAATTAAAAGAAATGTTGAATAAAAGATATATCAAGCCAAGTGTATCCCCTTGGGGAGCACCGACGTATTTGTGAAAAAGAATGATGGAACCCTCATGTTGTGCATTGTCTATCACACTAAACAAGGTAAATATAAAAATAAGTATCCATTGCTACAAGTTGATGATCTATTTGATCAGTTGAGGGGAGCCACAATGTTCTTGAAGATAGACTTGCGATCTTGGTACCATCAAGCATGGATAAATGATGAACGCATTCACAAAATTGCTTTTAGGACTAGGTATAGTCATTATGAGTTTGTAGTGGTACCATTTGGACTCACCAATATACCAACTACATTCATTTGCTTAATTAACAACATTCTCTGCAAGAATGTAGACACGTTTATTAACCTTTTGGTAGCCTTGAGAGATGAAGTCTTGGGATATGAAGATGCCCCAGTGCGATGACCAACAGAGGCTGAGCATATGAGGATGTGGGAAAATTTCAAGGAACCGATTGATGACATATCAATTATCTAGTACTTTGACTAAGAGACATGACAACCCTTGTACAAGCATGCAAGGGTGGAGATTGGACAAATAATAGAGAATTTGAGGTAGTGATTGGCCATATGATTCAGAGCTGGAATGACCCGTTGAGGAAGCAGATGGAAAAATTGGATCTCATGTACCTTTGCTGATGTATGTGATTCAGAATTATGGAGGGGCCTTACCAATCTCAACAAGATAGATTTTGGATTGAGATGGAAGAGGTAGGCTGAGTGGATTTCTTGCATCAGTTTCATGTTGAGACGTGATAACATGACTTATTATCAATGTGGGGGATGGGGAGTCTTTTTCGGGTGCCTTGGAGGTACCATGATTGAGCAAGATCTTGGTGATTGAGGAGTTGCATTGAGAAGTTGTTGATTTCTAAAATGAGTGCATTTGTGTGAAGAAGTGAGTTCTTGTGAGCTCTAGCCCGATAGTCGGACTAGCTAGTAGCATAGGGGAATCTAACACATAGAGGATTGCAAGGATAGTTCATAGTAGAGGCACATTGACAAATCGTGAGGCAACACTTCAGACATCAAGACAATGACATTCTAGTTGGTGGACTTGGTGGTTCGAGTTTACTAATTGGGAAGTTGTCGAAGACGACAATAACTTAGAGTGGGGGAGCATGTAAGACCGTCAACTTGATGGGCACAAACTACCTTGACTAAGTCTTCGACGAGACTGAAGTTGGGGTTGTTAGGACATCCATGAGGGAGAAAATCAAACAATTCAAGGTGCTCCACACTTACTTCGAGCAAGACAATCATTTTTGGCATGTAGGGGTGCTAAGGGACTTGCTCAAGCATGGGCCGTATGGATAAGGCACAAGGTGGACTGAGTGACACTCCATTGTTTGTGACAAGATGATTGGTTGAGTGTGTGAGTTGGTTGGTGCATAGAGCCTTTGGTTGGTCGTGTGTGGGTGCCCATGTAAACGCGTTCGGGTGGATCAGGTCATGCCATATGTGGGTGCCTGGGCACACACGATCGTGCCAAAAATGCTAAGTTGTGATCGCCTGGGTGTCTTGTGCATGTTCGTACGATCAGTTTGCTTGATGCTCCCTCGTGCCTTCGTTCGGGTCGTGCACACATGGAAACCCCAAATTTCGTTCGGGCGGGTCGAGTCGTGTCGTGTGTGGGTGCCCGTGCAAACGTGTTTGGTCAGGTCGTGTGTGGGTGCCCATGCAAATGTGTTCGGTCGGGTTGTGTCGGGCAGGGCGGGTCGGGCATGTCGGGCAGGGCGAGGCGAGTTGGTTCACCCAAGGCGGGTAGGGTCGTGTGATGGTGCCTAGGGCGGGTCGGGTTGGGTCGGGTCTTGTCGTGTGAGGGTGCCCACACGTTCGGGCAGGTCAGGGTGTGTCGTGTTTGGGTGCCTAGGCACACGCGACCGTGCCAAAAATGCTAAGTTGTGATTGCTCGTGTGCCTTGTGCACATTCATGCGACCCGTTTCCCTGATGCTCCCTCGTGCCTTCGTTCAGGTCGTGCACCCATGGAAACACCAAATTTAGTTTGGGTGGGTCGTGTCGTGTCGTGTGTGGGTGCCCATGCAAATGCGTTTGGGCGGGGCAGGTCGGGTTGTGTCGGGCGCGGCGGTTCGGGTCGGGTTGGGTCAGGTCAGGTCTTGTCAGGGCAGGTCGGGTTGGATCAGGTCATGTTGCACGGGGCAGGTAGTGTGAGGGAGCCCAGGGCGGGTTGGGTCGTGTGAGGGCGCCCAAGGAGGGTCAGGTCGGGTCGTGTGAGGGCGCTTAGGGCGGGTTGGGTCGTGTCGCGTGAGGGTGTGCCCGGGCAGACGAGCCCTTGTCAAAAATGCTATGTTGTGACCGGGGATGGGCCTTGTACATGTTCGTGCGGTCCATTTGTCCAATGCCCCCATGTGCCTTCGTTTCCCATGTAAACTCATCGGTCGGGTCGTGTGAGGACGCCTAGGGCGGGTCAGGTCGTGTCGTGTGAGGGCGCCCAGGGTGAGTCGGGTCAGGTCGTATGAGGGCGCTAAGGTTGGGTCAGGTCGTGTCGTGTGAGGGCGCCCATAGCGGTTCGGGTCATGTGAGGGCGCATACGGCAGGTTGGGTCGTGTCGTGTGAGGGGGCCCAAGGCGGGACGGGTCGTCCGAGGGCGCGCCCGGGCACAAGGTCCTATGTCAAAAATGCAAAGTTGTGATTGGGGGTGGGCTTTGTGCATGTTCATGTGGTTCGTTTGCCCAACACTCCCATGTGCCTTCGTTTGCCCATGTAAACTCATTTGATCGGGTCGTGTGAGGGCACCCATGTAAACTCGTTCAGTCGGGTCGTGTGAGGGCACACATGTAGACTTGTTTGGTTGGGTCGTTTGAGGGCGTCCATGTAAACTCATTTGGTCGGGTCATTCCGTGTGAGGGCACGCCCGAGCAACACAACTTATTAACAACAATAAAATAATCTCAAATAGAAATGAGAAGCCCCTGGACTCAACACTAAACACAAAATCAACAAGTTTTGCTACATAAACCATCTAAATGGCAAGTGGAGAAGGGGATGCCAAATTATTGGAAAACTTTTGTGACTAATTTGTAATAATTCTTTTGCAAAGTGAAAAGAGGTTCATAGTTGTTCTTTATTTATCAAAAGTTATGTTGTTCTAGATTTGTTATTGCACCCTAGGATTTTCATAGATGTTAGGAGGATAAATAGAGTAGGGATCAACAAAAATAATATGCATTTAGCATGTGACGACAAAAGTTGACCCTCAAACAAGGCAATCGACCTACAAAAAATACATATCTATCGTATTTTTATAGATATGTAGCATGTAGAACATTCCGATAGGATAAAAACTTTAGTTTTGAGAAAATTTATATAAAAGAATCATGCGCTCTAGAAAATTTGATCTAAGAAACACAATTTGATATAAAAACCACATACAATTTGTAGAAATATATCTAAATAAAGGGTTGGAGGTGACCTAGGGCTTACACACCTTTAACAAGTGCAAAATACTAATCATATACTAATACACAACCTCAACATGCTTAAAAAAAAAAGGTTTGAAGGAAGATAGTGAAAACACGAGCATATAGAAAACCAAGAAATAATTCAGAATGGAAGAGTTCTTTGTATTCAATGTGTTTAATAAGAAAGTGTAACCTTTCTTATATAGGTTACAATAGCCTTGAGTCAATCTACTTTATGAATGTGGGATAGATCAGAAAGGCAAAATAAGGGATAAAAGCATAAATCTAATTTAAAGTCAACTTGACTTTATTCATGTCTAAGTCTACTTTCTAATTGACCATTATTAAACTAATACATAATTTAATACCCTCCCTTAATGGTCAATTTACTTACTAAACCAAGCTTATCCCAAAATTTTACATATTTTTCAGGACCCAAAGACTTGGTAAGAATCTCTGTAGTTTGATGTTTTGTGTGACAATACTACAGTTTAATTGATCCACATTTAGCAAGTTGTTTGATGAAATGGCAATGTATATCAATATGTTTGGAACACTTGTGGAAGAGTATTTTTGGCAAGTTTCATCACCCCTTTATTGTCACAGAAGAGGGGTGTAGAATTTTTTCGTTGTATAGGCATATTTGGAAGCATCCTCCAGAGCAAAACTGCCTCACATGCTCCTTTTATTGCTCCCGAATATTCTACTTCTGTTGAGGAAAGTGCTAGTGCATGTTGATTCTCGCTGGTCCATGTGACTACACTTATGCCAATGCTGAAGACATATCCAGAAGTGGATTTTCTGTCATCAACAAAACCTGCTCAATATGAATTTGTTCACCCACACAACCTAGGTTCTTTGCTTCTGTAATACTAACGCCAAAGTCAAGTGTCCCTTTCACATATTTCAACACCCACTCAACACCCTCTTTGCTGCAGTCTAGTGCTCTACTTTTGGTGTTGTCATGAATCTAGAAATAAAGCTCACAACGAAACATAAGTCAGATCTAGTGGCTGTAATATATATCAAGCTCCTCACTCGTTCCCTGTATAAGGACTCATTAATTGCCTTAGAATCCATAGGTGTAGACGAGATCTTGCAATCTATCATTCTGAACTTATTGAACAAACTCCTAGCATATTTGGATTGAGATAAAATCACTGCTACCGATTTGCTAGACTTCTACACCTAGACGGTGGTGTAGGAGGCCGAGATCAGTCATGTCAAAAGTTTTTCTTATATTATTTTTGGCTTGTTCTATAGCCTTTTCCTCACTACCTGTGACAATGATATCATCTACATATATAACCAGAAGGATGATATCATTACCAACCCTTTTGACATACATATTGCAATCGGAAGGACCCCACTGGAACCCCTCTTTATCCAAATATCTTTCAATCTTTATGTATGACGCTCGAGGTGCTTGCTTCAAGCCATATAGAGCTTTCTTCAGTCGACATACCAATTTTTCTTTTCCTGAAACCTGGAATCCCTGTGGTTGCTACATGTAAACTTCCTCCCGCAAATATCCATTGAGGAAGGCACTCTTTACGTCCATTTGATGTAACTTCTAGCAAACTATGTTGCCATGGCTAGAACAAGATGAATGGTGCTCATCTATGCTGTAGGAGCAAAGGTCTTTTCATAATCTAGGCCTTCTCGCTAAGACAATCCTTTTGCAACCATTCATGTTTTATGATTGTCAAGTGTACAATCTGCTTTATACTTGACCTTGTAGACCCATTTGCAGCCAATGGGTTTCTTCCTTGGTGGAAGAGATATGAGATCCAAGTCTGATTTTTCGTAGAACTTTCATGTTCGGATGCCAGTGCTTTCTCCCATTCAAGTCTTCCTTTCGCGTCCTCGAAGTGATGTGGCTCATATATTTCCTACAAGTTAGCCATAAGAGCAATGTTAACCATAGATGGTTGTTATATGCTCTTTCCTCTCGATGATTGCCCCTCGACCATTTCTCCTATACAAACATCACCAATGGTGTTATGCCACCATTTGGGTCTTTTCATGGGATCCACCCCACCCAAATCAATATTGCCACCATGACTTGGGCTAGTATGAATGTCATCTCATCGCCAAATTAGAATGTCAAAAGAAGAAATTACGAAACAATTGAGTCTCATGGTCATCTTCCCCCCATTCAGGTGGAGCTTCCTAAAGCCTATACTTGAATCCGTTGGTACCTCTGGGTGTTTGGTAATTTTAGACTCATAAGAAGGTTGGAAGGGTCCAACATTCTTGTTAACAACATCTCTAGTAAAAATCACTTGATTAGTCGCTGTATCAACCACCATGTAAACCTTATGAGTGTTACTGTTGGGTAATTTAATTGATCTTAAATTACTTCATTGATTGTCAACCAAGGTTTGTGTACTTATAAAGTGTTAATCAAATTGTTATCACGCACATGTTCTTCTCATTAAAGCTACTTCAAAATGAATTGAAATCGAAATGTTGAATTGAATTGAAAATTAATCTATGAATTGAAATCATAACTTATTCTAATTGCAGAATTGAAGGTCTATTTTGAAATTTCATAAAAGAAGTCCTAATGCTAATTGCAGAACGGAAATACTAATGCTAATTGCAGAAAGGGAATAAATCAAATTAAATTTCTTCAATGAAATATTGCAGCTTCAAATGGTTACTAATGTGTGCAACTGATTTTCGAAAACCATCTATTCATTATCCACAAAATTTAGTTGAGTTATGAAAATGATTTCCGAACGAAATGCATTCTGAAAAGTAAATATTTTTCGTGTTTTATGAACGCTTCATTGATACAAACAACAAAAAATTAGTCTGGTAAACAAACAAATGTACTAACAGAAAGAAAACTATAATGAATTGCAGTAGCAATCAAACTAATCTACTCTTACAACTCTCCAAGGAGCCCTCCTTTTAAGCGTAAGTTTGTCACCCATTCAATTAGCTTTCTTAACAACACATTGATTTAAAACAAAGTATTATATTAATCGCATGAGTCTTCAACAAAGATTGCAAATAATTCACAATAAGAACTATTGTCTTTTGGTCTCGACTCAAGGATATTTATATGCTTCTTATCAAAACTAATCTAAGAGTCCTATGCCAAGAGGCAATTGAACTAATCTGACAACTAAGAGGTAAAATTAAATTGAAAGTCTATCTCCTCATGATATACTACTGAAAGAGCAAATCATGAGGGATTTTTATCGAACACATCAACCCCTGAATCATTTCCACGCTCGCTTGATCTCGCCATGATCTTCTGCCGAAATCTCCCTGATCGTTGGAATATTATAGCCATAGTTGACTTATGGTTTGACTTCTAGATCTTTCGATCTTTGTGTTTTGTCAGATCATGAGAGTAGGTGGACATTCATGTGTGGAACAATTGTCATCTGTTGGTACCTTTTCATTCGTCCTTTGGTGCATTGAAACCTATCTAACAATGGAGATAGCTGCAAAATTCTTCATTAGCTGCGGAATGAGCAAGATTTTGCAGTTGTAGAAATGTTTCAATTGATGACCTTGTTTAGATTGAAACTGCGGCAAAATGGTCATAGAAAAGGTAAAGGAAAGGGAAAAGGATTGTAAAAAAGAGAACAATTTCAGAGTTCAACAGTCACCGTACCTTGTAAGCATCAATTTCTTAGTCTTTGGATCTAACTTGGTTCTTTTCTGACTTGGAATCCAAGTGTATGCAGTAGATCCGAAGACTTTAAGGCGACTTACTTTAGGATTTCTTCCAGGCCATGCTTCCTTTGGTGTCTTTTGTTGTATTGCCATTGTTGGAGATTTGTTCAACAAATAAACTGTTGTGAATATTGCTTCAACCCAAAACCTGTGTGGAATACACCTGTTCTGCAATATACATTTGGTCATCTCTGTGATGGCGTAGTTTCTTCTTTCAAGCATTGCTTTCTGCTGTGGAGTATAAGGCGTAGTGTATTGTCTCTTGATGCCATGTTTAGAATAAAAGCTATTGAATTCTTTGGAACATAATTCACCACCATTATCAGACCTAAGAGTAGTTATGTGACAACCTGACTCTTTTTCTACTAATGCTTTGAACTTTTCAAATTCATTAAACACTTCTGATATTAATTTCAGAAAACACACCCACATCTTCCTACTGAAATCATCAACAAACATAAGAAAATACCTGGCACCAGTGACTGATGCTGTGTTCATTGGTCCATAAACGTCCACATGAACGAGTTGAAGGACTCTCTGTGCTCCCGAAGCCTTTTCTTCATCAAAAGGTGATTGATGTTGCTTCCCAAGTTGGCAAGCTTCACAAACTACCTGGATCTTCAGTGGTATGTCCAGAAGTCCGTCAACCAATTTCTCTTGAGCCAACTGAGAGAGAGAAAATTTGTATTGAGGCGACCATACCTCAGATGCCATAATGTACTGATATATGATGCAGATTTGGCTTCCAATGCATGTTCTTTGGCTTGGCCAATGTACACTAACATGAAAAAACCATGATCCTCCACACCAAGAGCAACAGTCTTCTTGTTGTCCCTGTCAACTATATAGCATCCACAATTGATAAAGTTGATATCTAGATGGGGGAAGTGCCTCATACTCTGACTAATTGGTAACAGATGAAGTTCCATACCTGGCACATAATAGGCATTGAGAAATAGTAAAATATTCTCTCCAAAGGAAATCCAGACATTTCCTTTACCAACAATTGTATATTTCGCCCAACCACCAAAGGTTACAAAATCTTTGGACAAATACGACTCAAACTCTTTGTACGAATCCCTCTTGTTGGTAAAATGTTGTGAAGCTCCTGAATCAATATACCAAGAAAATGTTGGACTGATCTGGTTGTGTTATGGCTATGAAGGCAAAGAAGGTTGATTCCTTCTCCTCTATGTGTTCTGCGACATGATCCTCCTTTTATTGAGGCCCTCCCTGGTTGGATTTCTGGTTAGCCAACTATTCTCCGCGTTACTTCTTCATATGGTCAATCTTTCCACATTAATGGAAAGTGATGGTCTTTTGTCCTTGGGAACCATCCTCCCCACTATGCTGGCCTTTCTTCTTAGCCCATTTGCCTTTGCCTATGAAATTTGCTACAACGGCTTGCTCGAGAACCCTCTATTTCAATGCTGCTACCGAATTGTTTCTTCCATCTATCCTGCTGTAAGAGTTTTTGCAAAGCTCTTCGAACTTCAAGTCAAAATTCATAGTAGTGATATTGAGGGTTTCTATGAAGTGCTCGTATGGTCGTGGTAAGATTTTTAGTGTAACAACCACCATGTCCTCTTCTTCCATATTCCGACTAATGGCCTCCAACTGATCTCGAATGTCCTTGATCTTGAGCAAGTGCTCTTGCAACAAGGCACCTTCACTCATCGTGATCGAGAACAACATGTTCTTTAGAAAGAAAGCACACCCTGTGTCAGAAGTTTCATGAATATGTTTTAAATGCTTCCAAAATTTTGTTGAAGATCTTCCCACATGTACTTCAAGAAGCATTTCTTCAATAACGAACAATTTGATTAGCATCATGGCCTCGCTGTCTTGGTCATCAAACTTGTCTCAATCTTTACCCACAAATGTCGTTCAAGTAGTGTAGGGGGCGACAAGTGTAGGTGATTCTCTTACTTTGATAACTGCTTGTGATGAATTTTTTACTTTACTTGATTAACTTCTTCTTTCCTTTATTATTATTAGTGTTCTCTATTATCAAACTACTACCAAATCATAAAGGACAATGAGACAATAAGACACAAGATATAGGCGATCAACCAGGGCCAAACCGTCTCCCACTGAGAGGAAAACCCACCATAATCCTTCTCTTCTTATAGAACTTCAATTGACCAATTCCAAGACCTATGACCCTTGAACAAAACCCTTGAAGACCAATTCATTCTTCCTTCTTGATGGGCTTTCCTTACACAACTTCCAGCAACACACTTTGACCTATCAGCTTCACAACTTCGATCCAGAGGTAACTTCACAACTTCGAACTTTCAGAGTCACAACTTCGACCTTGCAGCTTCAGAACTTCATAATTTCGTCTAGCCCAAAAAACTGTAGAAGCCCTAATGAAAGAGAGAGAGAGAGAGGCCCAAAAACTTCGATCTTGATCTTCTTCTTCTTTGTCCTTTTCCGACTTCTATCTTGAAGAGATCGAACTTGCTTGAGTGAGTGTGCAAATGAGGTCGAACTCCTCCTTATTTATAGGTTTGTGAGAGGTACAAATTGCTATGTTGAGGCCGACTTGTCCCTTCATGTAGATCACCTTGATCTTTGTGCCATGACAAGGTCTTGGAGGGTCTTTTGACTCTATTTAGGCTCGATAATTTTTTCTTTTCAATATGTAGCATGCCCAAATGGGTCTTCAATACATGACGATGACTCAATTGGTTTTATGACGAACCTAGAAGCACCCAATGGATACTTGACCTAAAGATAAATTTCTCTTGAGCATGAAACTCATGCCTCAATAACACAAATAATAAATTTATTTTTCTCTTTTCATTAATTACATGAAATGACGATTGCGTATGTCATTATGAATACCGAACCTAGTTACATATTTCAACACTCCCTCTTAACTAGGTAGGTATTCATAATCCATACAAGGTACTTGGACATTCTCAATCTGAAGAGTTCTCATAAGAAGAGTCAAATTGGTAACCCATTTGTATAGCATCATATCATCCAACATTTTCACATAGCAAGGCCTTGACTAACAATGCTATCTCTCCATAAGATTAGAGTACAATTTTGGCGGGATCAATGATTTATAGACACCCTCATCATTTTCTCTCTCGGAACATATCCCACCTGGGTTCTCTCAGAGTATGTTCCACCAGGACTATTCTCATCTTGGATTCCCAGTTTTCAAAGAATATCGGTCCTCTACAACTACTCTTATCTTGGATGCCCTACCAAATGCTCAAAGAGTATCAGATGCCAAATGCTTAACCAATCCTCCATTCTTTCTTCACAAGTGAAGACAAGAATGATGTGTCTACCTCTCCCTCTCAACTACGGAGGATATATGCATTCCAATGAAGGAATGCACCGATACCTATAAAAGGAATGTACCCAAGCTCCCTCTTAACGAGCAACTTGACCAAGCTTCCTGTTAACCAGGGACTGGATTCCAACATCTCTCTAGGTTGAGATCATGGGACAACCCATTGCTTCTAGGACTCCCTCTTTCGATGTCATGAATTTCTTCTTTTTTTATGGAGCCTACATCTTTTGGGACTTCTTTGTAGGGCATCGACCATCCATCACTTTCATTCATGAATCATGTCAATCATGTCATCATTTCTTTCATCGGAAAGTGATTCAGTAATCATGTTTTCTCCACATCATGTTTTCTTCAGGATCTTATCATACCACCACATGAGTATCAGTTGTAGCTGACATCTACAACTCTTCCTTTGGTAGCCCTGCATTAGACCATTCAGGTATTATTCAAAAATAAAAAATGAACATCAAATTACCTTTGTGATGGTGTTACATCACGGCATATGCTTGTTGTATCAACATCTTGCATTCATATTGACACATCTCCAAAAATATATTGAATGTTAAGAGTCATCTTCCTTCCCAAACTTCTTCAAAGTCTTCATACCTTTTCCATGGAGATGTTACAGTCAATTCTTCTAGTTATCAGATGTTGATTTGCTTTTCTATGTGAAAGTAGTTGCATCTTTTACGATCTCTCCTTACTTTCTTCACATTGCTTCTCAGGAACTTCCATTCATAGTTCCTTCATTTTTATCAACCACCTCATATTCCATATGAGGACTTATTATGTTGATTTCATCTAGTCAATATGTGAACCATGCCGTTATGCATCCTTCCAAAGGAGGAAATCGCTTTCTCTTGATCATGCTCATGAGGTAGAGCATTTATCCATGCTATCTACAACTATATATGTGACTTAATTTTATCAAATACAAGAATACATACCTCATCTCTTCCTTTTGGTCATCTAGACTTCCTTCAACAACTTCCTTGATTGAAAGAATTTCAATCACCTTGACCTGCTTCACTTCTTTTGACATCATAACATCATTTCGTGAATCCCATACAAGGTGGAATTCTCGGCGAGATGCTTCTTCCAGTAGGTGAACCTTTCGATTAAAACTCCAACAAAGGATCTTGATCATCCTCATCTTGCAAATGTTCCTTTTTGAATGATGTATGATGAGCTCTATTTTAGGTGGCTTTCTTTTTCCCATAAGTACTACTTATGCTTCTAATGAGGTTACCAAGAGCTACATCCTTCTATAGGTGACGTCCATAGACTTCTATTTCAGCTATCTTTCATGCTTCTCTATGACGATGTCACGATCTCTTGCTCCCAATTGTATGCTTCTATGATGCCATCTCTTAACATGATTCATCTTATCGCGCTTCTAATGATTCCTACCATCATAGTTATCCTTTACAACAAAAAATTTGAAATAGAAACTTGAAAAGAACTAGGTGAGGAAGACTACCTCAATCATAGTAGGGATCTTTTACTTCCTCGTTCTTGGATTTCTTCTTTTCAGCTTCTTCCACTTCTTCAGTGATATGGGCTTCTTCCCTTCCTGTTTTGTTGTTGTCCTTCTTGAGCTTTGGACAATCTCTCTTGTAGTGTCCATATTTATGACAACCATAGCATTGAACCTTCGACATGTTCTTTTTTTTTGGAGGACCAAGCTTCCCAAACTACCCTTTTCTTCTAGCCATGGCAGCAAATGCTAGAGCTTGCTCACTTGATTCTACATCGATTTTTGCCTTCAACTCTTGTTTCTTCGATTTTGCACAATGATCATAGTTGATTGAATGGAGTAGCTTTCTTCTTCCCATAGATGCTTGATGTGAAGTTTCCCAATTCCTCTTGTAGTGCATTGAGCACTATGGTAGACCTTGTCAGAGAATATTTCTCCAAATTCTGGGAGTTGGTCTCTTATTTCTGACACCCTCATAAAGTATGAGGCTATTCCTTCTTCTTTTGATATCTTCATCTTGTAGAGCTTAAGCTTCTTCTTTTGGCGGTTTGACAATTAAACCCTTAACATGACCAACGACTTCATTTTATATGAGGATCAAAGCTATCCTCTTCTTCCATGCAAAAAAGTTTGACAACCCAACCAATTTGTTACTCTCCTTGCAATATGAAGTCATTTTGACATATTCAAATATAGATATAAAATACTTACTTGTCAAGTGAAGATACTCCTAGATGATGAAATCGTCAACTTTATGCTTTCTTGATTTTGATGATGATGTAGATAATAGAAGATATCTTCTTGGTGAACATGTCTTTCTTCAAAAGTGATCCTTGGCTCAAAGGGAGATGACATTGATTCTTTGATGATGATGACAACGCTTTTTCCTTATTTTCTTCCTTAAAGACAACGCTAGTTAAAATTGTTTCACAACCCCAAATTTCGGCACTTCTTCAGAATTTTGGGTTTTATTTTTACTACATTTGTTATGTGAAAGAAAAATTTGATTTAAAACAATTCATTTATCTTTTTATGGTTATAAAAATATTAATTTCAATTTTTTTTCTTCCTTTACGAAAGTATTAAATAATTTATTAATATATAATATATAATATATATATATATATATATATAATATATAATATATATATATATATATATATTTTTTTTCATGGATATTTTTTATTGAATTATTTTTTATCATTTGATTTTTTAATGAATAATTGTCTTTTAAATAAAAGCGGGGAAAACGTTAATTTAATGTTAACATAAAAGGGGTGGCAGTAGCAGGAGATCATTCAGCTCGAGAATAATCAGGAATAGAGATTTGCCTGGGCATTGGGAGAGGTGACCAACAACGCAACAAAGACCTATGCTCTATATTAGGGCATAAAACAAATTATACTTAAGAAAATTCAATATGTTATTGTGATCAAATATTCTCTCTTCCTTATATCCAAAATTGCTATACAATCTCTCCCCAATGACCTTAAGCTATCACAGATTATCAAAAGAATTTTGAACCTCCATCTCATTCCTTATTCTCAATGCTATCTTGTTCTGAGGGGGAACAACATGCAAGCACATGAAATGGGAAATCTTGGCACTACTCTCCCTAAAGGAGAGCTAGCATGCCAAGTTCTGATTCAAAGAACCCCACTCGTTTAAAAGATTTACTATGATAAGAAATACTTCTCTATTATAAAAAAATTAATAATCATTGTGTGGGAGGACTGCGGCCTTTGCCTAACTAGCTCATGGCAAGTAACACACACACACCTTCCTTTTTCCAGAAGTTTAAATGCTCAACTTACTCTTCAAAAGGGCATAAACAAAGACAAAGGTCCATGTTTTGTCAATCATCTTGCTATCATGAAATTATCACTTCTCAAGACAGACAACATCAAGGGGGAACCATTGTTAAACTCAGGCCAATTGGGATGATAATGTTGGAAGGGACATTGATCCTCTCATGATTTTGGGTGAAGGCCATGTCACTCCTTGTTGTGATGTCAGTGAGTGGTGGAACTGTAGCATTAGATACGAATGGTGATGTTTGGTCTTTAAATTCTCCATTAGAGATGGGCCTCCCTCACACCCTGCTATTGCGATTTCTCCCATAGTTGGTATGAATCATCTGTTCCAGCTCATCGGTCAAAAAGTTATTGCTTCTCTCCATTACCTTATGTTTTTTCCTCTCTCAGCCTTCAGGACTTTATCTTTTCTTTATGCTTCTAGTGATGTGTGGTCTCTCCATGTTGCGCCTATTTATTCTTGGCTCGATTTTGCACATAACGTTTTTCTTAGAGCAACGTCGAGTTCTTGACTCCTTTGGTTGACTCCCCTTACATCTCTCACTATAGTCTTCCCCTCCCTCCTTCCTTGTTTGTCTTCTGGGCCGTAGTGCTAGTATGGCCTTCATACTGCTCGTGTCCCCTGCTTCTGTGTTTCCTCTTTGGTGGAGAGAGGTGTGCCTTGCCTTATATGCTCAATGGAAACAACAATAATCATTGGCTGGAGATAAAATGGAAAATAAGCCTTTGCCTACTCTTAATTTGTTGCTTGCATATGACATCTATTTCTAAGCATACTCTAGACTCAAGTGACGCCATCAAAGATAGCATTATCAATTGTGTTCAGCAGGAAATGTTATTAAGCCTGGATGGAATGCACACTTACATTATCAATTTGAAGCATTAAGTGAAGGTTTGAGACCCCCAACTAGATGATTTTAGAAACCAGTTGTAAAGCCTTAATTTTTTTTTTTTTTTTAACTTGGTATAACCATTCAGAATATTAAAATTTATCAATTTGATGTTGAATACCTACCCGGGGTTTCTGTGATTGAAGATGCTTTTGATTTGCTCTTGCTCTCGCTACCAAAAGACCAAAACCTCCCTGCCAAACTGGGAACAACCTCGGTACCCAGCTCCGGAATACTTCAGAATTGCAACACTCTAACCCTCGTGCCCAAAAGCATCTAGGACAATCAAGTCTCAGTAATCTTCGTTCAGTGTGGCTCTTCGTTGTAAATTCCTTCTCTGTTTTCTCCATTCTCCAAAAGAGAAATTCCAACCTTAAAACCCCCTTTCGAGTCCCTTATAAGCTCCCTTCCATTGTCTCCAACTCTCCACCGCCCTACTTGTCATCTCCTCGACTCTTCTTCATTACATGCCACCTACAATGTCTCTCCATCTCCCTTATGTTAAATGAGTGTATACTTGTCATCTTCTCGACTCTTCTTCATTACATGCCACCTCGACTCTTCTTCATTACATGCCACCTACAATGTCTCTCCATCTCCCTTATGTTAAATGAGTGTATACTTGTCATCTTCTCGACTCTTCTTCATTACATGCCACCTCGACTCTTCTTCATTACATGCCACCTACAATGTCTCTCCATCTCCCTTATGTTAAATGAGTGTATATTTATTATGTGACTCATTGAGGTTGCCGACTTTGTTACCTCTCTTAAGTGAATTGATTTTATTTATAGTTTTCTTTTTTTAGTTTAATATAATGTTTTATGGAATATGTTACTTATATTAGTTATAATTTTTAATAATTCACTTTATTCTTAACATCTAATTAAATAAATTAGACATCAATTAAATTTAATTGATAATTTGTTATTTTTGTTTATATATATATATATATATATATATATATATATATATATATCTTAACTAAGGACTTAATTATATATATATACACACACGAGTGGTATATATATATATCAAAGGCCCCATTTACTATATATATATATAGGTGGTGTATATATATCAGAAGACCCCATTAGATAGAGTCCAACATTAGCCGGTATGCATACTATTGCACTACATGCAGGTCATGTATATGTAGCTATCATATGGGTGGTATGTTTGCTAATATTCACATTCTATTTGTAACCATCAAAAAAAGACCTCACAAGAAAGTTCCGAAGAAAATTGGTCCCAGTTCTATATCTAATTGCAACTATTTTTAATGAAAAACAAAATTTGTTTTCTAATAGACTGCTTTTGGCGCCTTTATAAAAGATGTAAAGAGATAATAGTGATGTAAGTCTACAATTGATGTACTTAGAATATAGCTACTTGAAAAGGCTAGAAATAAATAACTAGAGATCTATATCTGCAAACAATGATGCCATGTAACATTACCGAGTCTTATACTTAGATTGCTTTAATACAATCTGTGCATGGTTCTGGTTAATAAAGAAAATGTTAACACAAATTTTAATTTTAAGAATACTTTCTATGTTTAAATTTTTTAATGAGTGACTTTTAAATAAAAGTGGGGAAAAATAATATAATTTTAACACAAATTACAAATTAAAAACAATATAGAAATTAATGCTATAAGATATTTTTTGATATAAATGAGTGATTTTAAAATAAAAGGGGGAAATTAATATAATGTTAACACAGAATACAAATTAAAAACAATATGGAAATAAATGTTATAATATATTTTTGATATGCATTTGTGTATATATTTTTTTGTATTTTTTATACACACATAAATTGTATTTTTAATTTAATATGAATGAATGAAATTTTTTAACATTCATGAGATTAAAAATACCATTAGCTTCTTTGCTTTTTTCCTTTTGCAATTCAATCTTTTTATTACTCAAATTGATGATGATTTGACCCAACCTTCTAACAGTGCTCTCACTGAAAAGACAATGCCAAGGAACCGATGTTAATATACTGTTGTAACTATATTTGATGTTTCTGAAAGCATCACATTCCAAGATGAAATGTTTTTCCGATTCAACTGCCCCATACATGCAAAAAGTACACAACCGTTCTTCGCAAGCTTCTTTAGGTTTTTTGCACTGACCCGTTCTCATCGAAGTTGATGCGAGTTAGTTCTTAATTGAGCAATAAGAATCTTTGTTCTCCATGGAAGGCTAGCACCAATGTGAATTTCTGAACATAGTACTTCTTCTTTCTACCCAACTATTTTCCCCATATACGCTTATGGAACTTCTCCATAACAAAATTCTTTAACTCGTTGCTATTTGTGGGATAGGCATTGAGGTAAATATTCCATTTTTGCATCTGTTTGTTGTTTTATCTCATTCATGATTTCCTTCTTTCACTCATGGCTTCATTGAAGATAACTTTTTGGGCCATCTACCTTTTCTCATTTGCTCAATTCTTTTTAGGTACCTTATGAGACACAATAATAAGACATAGTAATGAGACAAGATGCAAATACATGATCATAATATTAATACATACCTATAATTCAATAATAAAATCGTCGATCAGGGTGATATCCATGTCAAACGTGCAAGGGGTGCAGTCCATCCACCATTGTAAGATAACTTTTTGGGCCATCTACCTTTTCCCATTTGCTCAATTCTTTTTAGGTACCTTATGAGACGCAATAATAAGACGTAGTAATGAGACGAGATGCAAATACATGATCATAATATTAATACATACCTATAATTCAATAATAAAATCGTTGATCAAGGTGATATCCATGTCAAACGTGCAAGGGGCACAGTCCATCCACCATTGTCGTTACACAATGAGAATAGGATTGCATTATGGGCCATATAGCGTGGGAGCCAGACCTCATTCATGGCGTCCGCTTCTCGATGGAGTAGGTTTTAATCACTCAGAATTTGGTATAATGTTTCACTCTCTCGTTGGTTTGCTTGTCAGGTTACTGTGGTTGCTGGTTTAGTCTTTTTTCGGAGCCCAAGTGTTGGTGTTGGCCAAGCTTTTCTCTATGTTTGTTATATTTTTGCTATTTCCTTGCCTTTTTGGTAGGTTTAAATTATGGTTAGCTTTATTAGTTTTTAGCTCTCATAGCTACGGAACACCCAAAGGCAATATTTGAAAACCTTGTATTTCTTGGACAAGAATTCTCTGGCTCTATCGTTGTCTGGTTTCCCATCAGACAGACCATGACGAAACTAGCTCGATTGTATGTTTTCTTTGACAAAGCAATATAAACTTAAATTACAAAAAAAAAAAAAAATTAGTAACAAATAAATTTTTTACATAGTGATCCTAATAAATTATTTATTTGTTAAAATTGTTTTGGAAATAAGAGTGGATAATCTATCCATCATCAAAATGTTTGAACTTTTAACTTTTAAAATATAATTTGATTTAAAATCGATAAATTTAAATTTTGTTTTATTTTTTAGATTATTATTATTATTATTATTGAGATGTAATTTATATAATTAAGGGTGAAATTGCAATTTTTATATGGTTTAAATTTGTATTTTTTCAATATATAAATGGATTCAACCTACTAAATTCTTATTTATATTTATAGTTATATTATGCAAATCAATAACTATTTACAATTTCATTTTTTTTTTTCAAATTAAACTCATTAAAATATAAAAAATATAAAATATTTAAATACTATTCAAAATACTTAAATAGTATCAAGTTACAACGCAGAAATGACTGATGATAAATTTTCAATTACAAGTATAAAAATGACGTGGCTATGTTATTAAGAATTTTCATTTACAAGTTTATTGGAAAAAATAGCCATTAATACACATTTTGGAAATGTTTAAAACATTGATTAATAACAAAGGTCAACTACACTCTTCATACTTTCATACTTTCGTTTTTTATTGATTTATATATGTAGTGTCTTAATGGGTTAATGGGTTGATGGTTTACCTAGTGTGGAAAAAAATATATATGTATGATTTTTGTATTAAAGCTTTTGCAATTCATAATGAATTAAGCAAAATTTTTCGGTGGAAATTACATAAGAGAAATTTTTGGCTAACGCGTTTCGAACCAACAAGTGTATGTATGATATCAGAAAATCACATCATAACCCCAAAAAATAATTGTCATTCATTACAAAATACATATAAAATTGTGGCATCTATATACAAAAGAGATGATGTTTGAAAGAGATACCTATATCACATATAATTGATATATGTTATTGGGCAAAATAATAATGGAGATGTTTGAAAATATAGTGATTAACAAGGCAATGTCCTCATTTATAAGATACAACATTTTTTGGGATGTAATGGATGCTTTTACATTGTATTTAGAATAGTATAATAATGTTTGGTGGTAAGAGTTTGTTAGGGTTATGGTATTTGAAAATTTCCAAATAAATATATTTAATAATTACTAATAAATATAAATTTTATTTTTTTAACACAAATTCTTAATATAGAGGTTAAATAGTATTTTAGTGTTGAAGTTTATCTATTAAAGATATTTTAGAGGTTATTATTTATTTATTGGTGTGGATCATTTATTTAAGGTGGTTTAATATAAAGATTTTTTTTGAAGCCTTTGGAGATGAAGATGTAATTAGGTCAACTTATACAACTTATTTTATCTAAAGATATTACTTTCCTTTACTCTCTTTTTATATTATTCGTCCTATCGATGTTTTCTTCCTCCCCATATAAAAAGATAATGAATAAGTCAAACAAATTTCAAAAAAAACTTTTTAAAGTGCCTTGTAATGAGTTAACACCTATTTGTCTATATTTTGAAGAAAAGGACTTCTCATACCCAAGTGCTCAATATAACATTGGCAATGATAAGGTATGTTAAGGTTATGATCTTTGACCCCAATGGGGTGTTGTGAGGTGCCTTCAATAGGGCCGGGATGTAAATCCCCTGCATATGCCATTAACTCGAGGCACATTTATGGGATCTTGCCTCCCAAGGAGGGAGGTCGAGGCCGCTTTGCAAGCTTGTTGTATATGTGTCCATTGAAACAAGTTGCGCTCCCATATGTTCCTTGCCCTTGGTTGTTGGCTTGAGCTTTGCTTCCTCCTTCTTCATCCCCTTATGCTTTTGTACTCGCCAACCATGTGCCTGGACTATCTCCTGGTCACTGAGGTAGGTTGCCTCTCGTCCACATCACTGAGTTTCCCCCCTCTGATATTAACTTTTTTCGATGGAGAAGGTCTCGTCCCAAAGTATGGTCGACTCATGCAACTCCCCTCTCATCTTAGTCCTGCTCCATGTGATGTCTTGCTTCCTTCAATAGTTATGATTGTCAGAGAGCTCATTGTCAGTCTGACAATAATAATCATGCACTTCTCGGGGATCCTAGGCATGCTTATGAGCAAAGTCTTCAGCTCGAAGCTTCCATGTTAGCATGGCCTCGGGCATCCAAGAGGAAGTCCATCTCGTGGAGGAAGACATTCGTCATGAAAGGTAGGTCACTCTTAATTGAGACATCATGGCTTCCATTGCATCTTGGGTAAATATTAATGCAATTTTTATTATTTAACATAGAGTTTAGATAGCTTGATGAGTGATAGGTGTTATTATTATTAGTTTACATTCATTATGAAAGACCATTTGAAATCATCTTTTTCATTATTAAGACATATTTTAGAGGACATTATCATCCACTATGGTAAATTTACTATAAATTTTAATATAAGATTGCTTCATAAATAATTAGAGTTGTCTATAAAGAGGCTTAGGCTAGATGGTTTATTGTAGAGCTTGTGGATCAATGTGATCTTCTATGCTGGAAGGGTCAAGGGATAATCGAGAATTATGACAACTATTATTTATGCAACATGTTAAGGACTTCTATGTTGTTTTTGTAACATGGATTTTTTTTCTTTGCGAAATATAAATATTAATATGTAAATGTCCTTTAAATGTATTATTTAAAAATCACTATTTTTATTGTGTTATTATAATATTTAGGCTTATAGATTTCTATTTTTTTATATTAATTTGTTGGGGGATTCGACAACTAGCTAGAGATAGAGGGTTGAAGCTACTAAGCTACCATTATAATCTTCAATTTTTTTTATCCGAAGCTTGTGATCATGTTTTAGGGCCTATATAAGGATTCAAACAAAGGTGGGAGGCATTGACACTATGAGTCCGAACTATTCAATCTTACCAAAAATCTCCATTTTTAAATATTTAATTCTTTACATTCTTAGCGAGTGGTGGCAATTAGGAAGTTGTCTTTGACCTCAAAGAAAAAAAAAACTTTTGTCTAGGGAATAGGTGTATCATGCAACAACAAGGTTGAAGCACTATCTTTAAGTTTAGTCTAACTCTTTGATGTTTTGGGGCTTCATGTATGTTTTCTAGTCGATTTTGCCCAAAATCCAGTAGGGATTTGTTGTAATCTTAAGTTTGAGTTGTATGATCTACACAATCCATGTACCCTAGTTGTTTTTCAGGGCACTAAATCCAAATTATACATTCAAAAACATATTTTACACAACAAAACATCAATGTCACCCAAAATTGATTTCCGAATTTTTAATAAAACAACCAAAATATCAATTAATTAGATTGTACCTTAACTTTATATCTAATCCTTTCCATCCTATTTGCTAAAAAGATTCATAATTTTTTATAATGAAAAAATAAATCTGATCATATCCATCCATCTCACTTTGTATAAAAGAATTGTCAGCCTCTTATGATTGTTAATCCTTCAAAATGCTTAACCATCCATTTTCCCTGCTTAAGGAAAATAATAATTTTTATCCCCATTTCTATGCATGTTTTATGTTATAACATTTTTTCTTAATACATTTGCCTGGCATGTTTTATCTGATAATATTTTTACTTAATTCATTTTATGTTTTATCTTATAATATTTTTACTTAATTCATTTTTAAAACAATGTATTTAAAAAAGGCATATTTCATCATTTAAAAAATTCATATTTCAATTTGCTAATTACATTTTCTAATATAAAAAATATCTCCTCTTAAAAAAATAGAAATATTTTATCTATTTATATATCTCCTAGGGATTTTTTTATCTACTTTCACGCTCGTCCATATCTCCCTCAGCCGGTCCCAAAAACTTGATGCACACAGTTATTTGGAATTTCCAAAGTGATGTCTGGTCTGACAATGTTGCATATATTTCAATTAATAGATTTCTTAATTTTAAAAGAATATTAATGTCGGTTTTTTATTCCAAAGCGTCAAGATTTTCACATGAATTTGGTTTCTATTTGGTTGAGCTCATTGAATTGAAGTGAGGGAACTATCCTCCGCTATCTTTCCTGCACTAGCCTTACTTTCTAGCAGAATCACTTTCAAGTGACGCAGGCAGTCTTTCTTGCGAAGGAGTAAGAGCCCTAAGGCAAGTGAGGCTAATCGATTTGCCCTGTTAATTGTTGGCTTCATGTTCTTTTCTACAAGGCCCAATGTCTTAAGCTACTTGTTTTTCTCTTGACATCTGCATTTTCCTTATATTTGATAGACAGCGATGTGATGGTTACTTGGTCCACCTTATATGGCCAGTCCTTGATGTTGTGGAACGGACGCTGGTCCTTTTTCAT
This sequence comes from Pinus taeda, assembly GCA_000404065.3. Classification (NCBI taxonomy): domain Eukaryota; kingdom Viridiplantae; phylum Streptophyta; class Pinopsida; order Pinales; family Pinaceae; genus Pinus; species Pinus taeda. Next base: position 71,609 of record APFE031145381.1, read on the forward strand.
GTTATGACCATTAGTTTTGTTTTGTTAAATAAACCCTAGGTATTACATACGGTTCCCTTGGCAATAGATTACAAAAAGGAGTGGCCTCTTCATGAGTAATTTCCATAAGGAAGCCCAAGGCTCACATTATGCGAGAAAGCAGAACCAATCGTTTATTAGGCTACTAAAGTTTAAACTATAGATTGGGTTAAAATTAGCCAAGCTAGATGATCAGGACTGCAAAATATGCCCCACGTACAAGGCATTCAGAAATAGGGTTTGATATCTGGCAATTGGCCCTTAGACAAAGCAATTGAAATACAGGATCTAGATCTAGTATTCGGTAATGACCTTTATATTAGATTATGCTGGATGTTTGCTATCCATATTAAGTCTGGCCATAAGCCACAAAATGTACAACATTTGGGCTACAACTTGGTGATTCGCTGTATGTCGCTGCATGTCATGGCACCTGATCCATGAATAATCACCTTCCAAGCTACAATCTCAACAAGAAGAAGGATGTTTCACCCAACAATATGCTCCCCGTGGTACCAGTTCTATTTGGAACAAAGGCCACCCCCTGGGCCTTGAGCTAAGGATATGAATTCACGAGACCTAATTTACGTATGGATGACTTTAACTCTCTTCACACAGTGCAATTCCCATATTCATAGTCAATTTTCCATTTATAAGAATCCTAATCCATAGCCCTCTTTCCCTATTAACTTTCACAACCTAAGGAATGAGATCTCCTTCTCTGTTCTCTGTTCTATAGTCCCTTAGGCTATGCCACTTTCCTTCATGGCTACAAGACAGGTTGGCTAGGAAATCTCATTGTCAAGATTCCTGGGATTCTCAGATGTAGTTTAATTCTTTAATGACAACAATTGCCATTACGCATAGTGTTCAGTTCTTTCATATTCCTCATCTATAACTCGACATAATTTTTATAGCGACTCTCTATGACTGCTTATGCTAAGAGATAACTCGCCTAACATTCCCCAACCGTTTGGTAATTTGAGCGCTCCCAAATATCCCAACTGAATGGCAATTCAAACTTTCCCCACCAAATGGTAATTCGAACAAACCGGTGATTTGAGAATGTTCGTTTGAATAGAATAGTCACTCAACCCGCCTGTTAATTTGAACTCCCTGATAATTCCGGCTCTCTAGTAGTTTGAACTCCCTCATAATTTGAACTCTCTTCCTTCATATCCAAAAAGGGCCAAAAAGGGCACAGGGTAGAATCGCATGGCATGAAGGGGCTATGTATCTCTATGGAGAGGACATGTACCTCCATGCAATTAATACATCGATCACAAAACAATACATGGATATAAGAGCACTAATTAAACAAGCTTAAGGATTTATGATAATATTGAAATACTATTATTTTCTTTTAGCCCTCTTGAGCCCCCTACTCCCCCCATGATTTTCCCTGCTTGTGGAGTCATAGCCCCTAATACTTCGTTCTTCCTCTTCTGCAGCCTGTGATGTATTTTATTAACATTTGATGTTTGGTTACAAATTACATTTGTACGACTTATAGCCATTCAATGTGTCCACATTTACATTAATGGTCTAGGAATAAAAACTGGGGTGTTACATTTCTCATAAGTACACATTTACATTAATGGTCTAGGAATAAAAACTGGGGTATTACATTTTAATAGAGAACAATTCTTCCAATTGTATATCTCTGACTTTTATTATTTCTATATCTTTCTGCTTTCTTCAGGCAGCAGATCTTTTCAGCTCAAGTTTTTGAACTTCACCGAGTTCTGAAGGTGTGGACATGTTTTCAAGCTTATTTTGTGTTGACAGATATGTTATATAGAAATGCATATCCTGTGTTGCTGGCAGGCTTCTAACATTAAAAATCACTGGACAGGTCCAGAAACTGATAACTATGTCATTGAACTTGCTGATTGAGGATAATTGCATATCAGAGTATGCCTGTTTGCACATCAGAGGAACGTTGTGTGAACAGTATCAGGGAATAATTGAAGTGCATTTCTCAAAATAATAACATCCTTTCCCAGGTGGATTTTATTACAATTCTACCACAAGAGCCATTCCATCTGAATCTTTCAGACAAACAATAGAGAATCCTGTTCTTCTGTCGAAGGAGGACTAAGTGTGGGAATGCATCGAGGTAAACAATATGTGGAGGGTCCTTTGGATTTGAATTTGAAGCGAACGAAATAGGTCACACAACTTTTGGTTGACACGTCTATCCAAATACACCATGTTCAAGGTTTTCAATGTAAGATTTCAGTTTGACAAGATAATGCACCTGTTGTCCAGTCAAAGCACCATCGCCTGCTTTCAAATTATAGAAACACTGTCCACCATCTGTCTGATATTTTATCCGAAAGGGAGCAGGATGACACTGCCAAAATGGGATGAAAGATTTAATTCTATGAGCTGGACACTTTCAGCTGATGCTCATAATTATGAAGGTCGGAATTGGTGCAGCTCTATGAACTTGTGCAGATATAAGGTGTCATAAACCAATATGACAAAAGGTTATCGCCTTAACACGAGGAGGCAAAATTCAACTCAGAAAAAGTCAGAATTAAAAGTTGGATTCAACTTACAAAAACACTTCGATTAATTCAATTATTCTTTAAAATAATCTCCTTTTCCCTGCCTTGAAAAGATCAAGACATAAATAGAGTTCCTACTCCTTATTATCCACTAATTCGAGATCCTTAACTTTTCATTAACTACGAGATTATCCAAAATTATCTTCTTGCAGCTCTTATTAATCTTTTCTACTTCATTATTCTCTTCATGCATAACTTGTCTTGGCATGCACGAGTAGATCTTTCAAAGAGATTTTCCTTAACTTCATTCGGCATTCGGAGTTATCTGCCTGTGTCTGCATTTTATACGTTCATTGAGGCCACTCTTGTTGTTCACATATCTCTGCATTATACCAATGCATGCATGCGCATGCATCAACTTCTCGCCCAATAAATTATGAACCTCCTAGTTCAGACTCTTAATGTCAATCACGTTACTGCCACTATATTTCATGAGTTCTCATTTATTCAAGTATTGATTAGGTTTGGTGAGATCTTGCACTCGACTAAGAATTTGTCATTTCTTGCTTGTATAGTTGTCAATTTAGTGTCCACAACTTGTTTAATTTCTTCTGTTTTCTTCTTTGCTAATTGCTGCTTCCAGGTCACCTCCTTCCCATAATTAAGTTCACCATACCTTGCATGATACACATAAATATCTAAAACATTGAAAAGTGGACTGATGTAATGTTTTTTAGGAAGTTAATGGCATATTCGTTGTCATTATCCTCTTCAAAATTTTACAAGATCAACTTTTTAATTTTAATCGTTGTTGTCACCGTTCGGAAATCGATCCGATCCTATCTTCAGTATACCATCACTGGCCCTCCAACTTGAGAAACCCAATTCCTTCTCTTTTTTGGAGGTTTGCTTGTGCCATGTACCTTTTTGTAACTGTGCCTAAACATTTTGTTTAGATAATGGTTTTGTATCCATAACTACATTCATATAATGTTGAAAATCATTGTTACGACTCAACCGATTCAGTGCCCCTGTTTGTAGAAGTGTGCTGTCCCATTTTACAAGGTTCAACTTTCTTATGTTTAATTGTTAAAACTTATCGAGGGAAATTAACTAAGAATGATAAATTTACTAGCAACAAGAAAGCACACATAAACACAACATTTATCTTGGATAAACTTCTAGACTTGGTGTTTTACGGCTTCTTCGAACGTACATGGCTCAGATTGAACAATAATGCTCATAGCAAGTAAGTACCCTTGATACTTGTTCGACTTCTTGATTTCACAGAATGTCCCTCTTGGAGCAATATGTCTCTTAGCATCTTTGAGAGTATCTTTTAGCCACAAAATTCTTTTCCTTGAGGTAGAGGGATCACTAGGTGGTGGATCAATGGGATCCATCGAGCCTTCAAAATTAGGCATAGGTTCATCTGTAGGAGGTTCATCTTGTTTTTCCGCTGCATCATCATTATTATCTTATGATGGAATGGCGAGATCTCAGTATTTCCCAAGGGAAGTATCTTCATCAAAGATGACATCATCGCTAATTTCTAGATCTCTTTGTCCAGGGACATAGATTCTATATGCCTTTGAATTTTCACTGGATCCCACAAATATATCTTTCTTCCCAGATGCTTCTAACTTGTTTCTTTTCTCTTTAGGCACATGAAAATACGGAGGATAACCAAATATTCTAAAACGAGAAATATCAGGTTTCTTACCAGTGAAAACTTCTTTGGGTGTGTTGAAGTCCAGTGCTTGATGCGAGCTCCTATTATCAACATACACGACAGTGTTGGCAGCTTCTCCCCATAAGAAGTTCGGTAAACCTTGATCATGAAGCATAGCACGGGTGGCTTCCATGATTGTTTGATTCTTCCTTTCAACACCATTTTGCTCAGGAGTGTATGGAAGGATTGTCTCTCTCTTAAGTCTAGCCTCTATGCAAAAGTCATTGAATTCATTTGATTCATATTCGGTTTCATTATCGGTCTTCAATATCTTGATCTTCTTCCCTTTTGGATTTTCCACCAAGGCTTTGAAAGAACAGAACCGTTTGAACACTTCGTCCTTCTTCTTCAAGAAGTAGATCCATGTTTTACGAGAGAAGTCATCTACAAAAATTGCATAGTAGAAGTATGCTCCCAATGATGTTACGGACAACATACCAGATAGGTTAGAATGGACCAATTGAAGAATATCGGAAGTTTGACTTTCACTTGAAGGGAGTGGTCCCCTTGTAAGTTTACCAACTTCACAACCCTGAAAAACTCCTTCATGGTTCATGTTGAACTGAGACATACTTGTGACCATCTTCCTTACCCCAGGGAAGGATTTGTAATGAAAGTGAACAAATCGTCAGTGCCATGATTCAGATCGAGGAGAGGTATTGCAAGTAAAGGCTCCTAAAGGACTTCCTCCAACTGGATAGAGACCTTCAACCCTAAATCCAAGTGTAAAAACATCTTTAGGGTTTCTTTGCCAAATATGTAGCTTTCCGTCAATGAATGCTACCTTGAAGCCCTTATCTTCCATCACAAAAATAGACATCGGGTTCTTCTTAAAATCAGGAACATACAACACTTCTTGTAGATGAAAGGTTTGACCTTGATTTAAGTGAAGAGTGACAATACCTATTCCTTTTACGAGATAGGTGGTATTATCTCCAAGTATGATTTCCAAATTAGTCTTCTTTTCAACCAAATTTGAGAGGGCCTCCTTGTACCCAGTGAAGTGCCTTGAGGCTCCACTATCAATCAACCAAGGATCCAAAGTATTTGGAGAGGGAGTGGATAAGGCGGAAATAAGATAAAATTCTTTTTGGTTTCCTACGACATTACTTTCCTCATACTTGGAATTTCACGTCTTTTTGGGAGGTCAACCATTTACATCTCGAGCAACGAGAGCATTTCCTTTCCTTTATTGTTGAAGTTGTTGTTCCTTTAATTGCCATTGCCTTTGTAGCTGTTGTGGTTGTTGTTGTCATCATCCCTTGGAGTATCCTTTTTGTGAGGACACTCTGTAGCATAGTGGCCAACCCTGTTACAATTGTAGCACCTTCCTTTTCTTCTTTCTTTGAATCCTTGCTTGAATCATTGACCCTATTTTCTTGGACCAACATTATTCTTCCTCTTAGCATGAGCGAAGAAGGCAGTAGGATCATTTCCATTTGAAGTCGTGTCACTCTCTATCATCCTTGTGTCTTCTTGAGTGCATCTAACAAATAATTCATCAAAACTAGGAATCTTGTCATTGTTGAAAATGGTGGTGTTAAACACATCCCATGCTCTTGTAAGACCTCCAAGAGCGATGAGAGTGAGCTCCCTGTCAGGAGCAACTTCTCCAAGATACAAGGTCATTCTTGATTTTTGTAATCCTCATGAGGTAGGATTGGAAAGATTCCTCTTTATCCATCTTGATGTCCTTCAACTTGTTCTTGTGGAAGAGGATTTGATTTGCATTGTTCACTTTGAACATCCCAACCAGCTTATCATACATATCCTTAGATGTTCCTAAATTAGAAATATAAGCAACTAAATGCTTTTGAATAAAGTCTATAATAATTATTTTAGCTTTGACCTCACCTTTCTAGTATTTTGTCTTTGCAACAACAGGTGCATTTGAGGCTCCAACAATGTTCCCTTCACATAGTCCATGTCATCACATTACCAAAGTCCAGTCCAAAGTCATCTTCCATGCATGGTAGTCAGATTTGTCCTTGAACTTATCCTCAGATTCGAAGTAAGATGTAGAAGCCATTGAAATTAGATCAATAATCTTGACCAACAAATCTCTCTTAGTGATTGCTTTTCTCTCTCTTGCTTAGGCTTTGTCTTCACCTATGCTTTGATACCATGTTAAATTTATATAACAATGGTATGTTCTATGCCTGGCACAATTACTTCAATGTTCTTTTAGCAGCCCAATGACAATTTCCAATTCAGATTTCCAATAGCAATCACATTAACCATTAATCACATTGACAATAAAAGTAGATAGAACATGAAATAAACTAAAACTTCTTCTTGCATACGTGCTCATCCGGAAGACCACACAATAATTAATGGAAGAGAATTCCGCAGGTAGCACGCTCGATCAGACGGGGTATTTTCTCACCTACTACAGAGCCCATACTACCTCCCATGAACTGAAAATCCATAACTCGAGTGCAATAGGTATTCACCATTTAATTGACCTATGCCTGCTTGAATAGCATCAGTTTAACCTGTTCTCTATTTGATAGAAAGTGATATGATCCTTATAAGATTCATCCTCAGAATTAAGAATTATCAGAATGAGAAGGTCATTCTCAGAATAAAATTGAGACAACCTAAGACGAGGACACCAGATTTGGTGGATTCCAAAGAAAAACCCCAATGTGGGAAAAACCCTTTGATCAATTCTTCTTATTATTATATCAAAATGTTCAACAAAGAGAGAGTACAAAAGTCAAATTGTCTTGCCAAATTCAAAGTCAAAACAACCTTGTCAAAATCTGCAGTCAACTGTAGTCAAATCAACCCTAACCAAAAAGTCAAAGATGGTCAACACAATTGTCAAACTTGCCTCTTTGAGCTCAGTCAAGCACATTCAAAGTCGGCTTTCCTTGTTGGTCAAAATTAACCCAATATAGTCTAGTCAAATTCGGTCAAAGGAGAGAAAAAAATGTTGTAAATTTTTGCGGTCAAAATTGCAGTCAACCCTGAAGACAATGTTGGTCAAACTGCTCAGAACTTCTTGATTTATGTGCCCAGAAATGTGGCCTAAAGGGACAGAAACAAACCTCCAAAAATCGCAGTCAAAGCTTGTCAAAGAACCCATGGTCAACACTGGTCAAACTTGGCTTGCTTCTTGAAATTTTCGGCCCTGCAACTCGGCGCAAAAATTCGTTCTTCTTGTGCCAGACGTGTGAGAGAGAGCATGCCCAATGTTGTACGAATCAATGAGAGAAGGAGAGAGAATGTGTGAGTGATGATGATGCCAAATGAGGTGAGAGGTCACTTGTATTTATACAAGTCGTTGTGGGTGAAGAGTCATGTCCATTGGGCTTCATGAGCCTACAGATGATGTGGCCGACCTGAAGAATTTGCACATGTGTGGGCATAAATTCAAAATCACACTTCCACTTATCCAAATGAGATGACTTTATTTCAATTTTGGTCCTCTCAAAAAGAGGAATTTAATGCAATCATCATCTCTCTCAATGGAGTTGGCCCAAGGTCAAATTTGGCCCTAGTTGCCAATTTTAACATTCTCACACCTGGTGATTGAAACCCATCAAACTTCTCTCTTAGCTTTTACCTTACTCGATGGCTTTGATACTATGTTAAAAATTATCGGAGAAATTAAATGAGAAAGATAAATTTACCATCCACAAAAAAAACATGCACATAAACACAATGTTTATCCTAGAAAAGCACCAATTCTGGGAGAAAAGCTAGCTAACATAATATTCTATTAGTCCCTTGGCCAATTGGGTCAAGTGAGCCTTCATCGCTCACATCCTTGGCACATAATAATAAAGACTGCCCAAGTCTTATAAGGACTGCATTACATGCAATCCTCATGCACAAAATTGTGGGCAACCAAAACCATATTCCCGAAACCACCATTGTTGATAAAGTAACTTTAACTCTTTCACAGATTCCAGTCTACCTAACATTAATTTGTTGTTGTCAACTTTTGAAAATAGATCCTTTCTTAAGTACATTGTTACTTTCTCTTCAACTTGAAAAACTCTTTTAGATTTGAGACTTTGTTAGAATTATTATTGAGATAAAGAGATTTGCAAAGATGTTGCATCGATTTTAATTATTTCGATGTTTCTCCTCTATAGGGGTTGGCTTGTGCCCTTTACTTTTTTGAAATCATTATCGAATGAATTACAATGGAGACCAAAGGCTCCATAAATAAAGATTTTAAGCTGATGTTTCTAAAAAGAAACAATTGTTAATTGAAAGCAGAAAAGGAAATAGAGATTTTGAGACGATGTTTCTAAAAAGAAACAATTGTTAACTGAAAGTAAGAAAGGAAACTATCTAATAAACTAACCAAAGGTTCCTAAATGACCATTAAATAATAAATATGACAATATTACTTTAATGCCCTCCCTTACTGGTTAATTTACTAAGAACACCAAGTTGCCCCCTAAATTTTACAAATTTGTCTGGGCTCAACGACGGTTAGGATATTTGCAGTTAAGTCCTCAATTGGAACATATTGCAAAGTTACAGTTCCATCTTCAACAAGTTGTCTAATGAAATGACAATGAAGCTCAATATATTTTGTTTGCTTGTGGAAGACTGGATTCCTGGCAAGTTTCAACACCCCTTGATTGTCACAGAACAAGGGTGAAGGCCTTGCTTGAGACATTTTCATGTCAAAAGGTATCTTTCAAAGCCATATTGCCTCACATGTTGCTTTAACATTTCTTTGATACTGAACTTTTGTCAAGGAAATATTTACGACCCTCTACTTCTTATTGGTCCATATGACTGCACCCATGTTAAGACTAAAGACACACCCAGAAGTAGACTTTTTGTCATCAACAAAACATGCTGAATCAAAGTCTGTAAAACCAATCAATCGTGGATCTTTGCTTATGTTGTATAGAATGCCAAAGTCAGGTGACCCTTTCACATATATCAGTGTACGCTTAACTACAACCCAATGTTCTCCCTCTGGGGTAGTCATGAAGCGAGAAATGTAGGTCATGACATAACTTAGATAAGATCCAATGGCTGTAAGATATATGAGGCTGCCAACTAATTGCTTGAAAGTTGACTTGTTCAACATTGATGCGTATGATTTCGCTAATAGTTTCAACCCTTTTTTGATAGGTGTAGATGAAGGTTTGTAATCTTACATCCTTAATGTATCCATCAAACTCCTAGCTTAGTTAAATTGAGAGATGAAAATGCTACCACTGGTTTTCCAAACCTCTACACCAAGACAATAATGTAGAAGTCCCAAATCTGTCATATCAAATGCCTGACACATTTTGTTTGACTTACTCAAGCAATTGTGCTCCACTACGAGTAATGATGATATCATCCACATAGATGACAAGAAAAATGATATCATTACCAACATTCTTGACATACAAGTTGGGATTCAAAGGACTTCTTTGAAAGCCACGTGCAACCAATATTTATCTATCTTGATGTACTAGGCCCAAGGGGCCTGTTTTAGGCCACAAAGATAGTTCACTAGTCTGCAAATCGGGTGTTCTTATTTTGCAACCTTGAAACCTTGAGGTCGTTTCATGTAGACCTCTTCTTCCAAATCACCATTGACGAAGGCACTTTTGACGTCCATTTGATGGACCTTCCATCCCAATTGTGCTGCAATGGCTAGGACAAGCCGGATGGTGCTCATATTTATTGTAGGAGTAAAGGTTTCCTCATAGTCGATGCCGTCTCTCTACGAGAACTCTTTGGCCACCAACCGAGATTTGTATTTATCCAGGGTATCATCACCTTTGCACTTCACTTTATAGACCCATTAGCAACCAATGGGTTTCTTCCACACTAGAAGATTTGACAGGACGCATGTGTTATTCTTAAGAATACTATGATGTTAAGATTCCATAGCCTTCTTTGATTCAGGTTTTCCTCTTGCGTCTGAGTAAGTTTGGGGCTCATAAACACTCTTAATGTTTATGAGAGAAAAAATGAATTTGTTCTTTGTTTTGCTCTTTCCTTTGGAAGATGTACCCTCGACCAACTCATCATCCCGAACATCACTAATAAGCTTTTCCCACCACTTATGACGAAGAGTAGAACCATCTACTTCCAAATTAGGTGTAGCAACATGACTTGGATTACTAGGGCTAAAATCATCTGGACGCTGATCCATATTCTCTTGAGGGAATTCTGGTGATACAAGGATGTGCCAAGGAGATTGAATAACTTCAAGTTTAGAATCAACATAATCCCTCCCTTTAGGTGGAGCTAAAAGAAGTCTAACACCCAAATATGTAGCCTTCAAAGGGTGATCTTTAAGACTCAAAATAGGAGAAGAGAGTTGAACGGGTCCTCCATCAAACAAACCATCTTGACTGAATGTGAGATGACCAATGTCCCCCACAATCAGTCGATAGGCCTTATGATTGTCACTGTATCCCGTGAACATTAAATTCTAGCTCTTGGAATCTTGTTTGGTCCATTTGGCAGCTGAAATCGAAACATATGTTGTGGAACCAAAAAGCTTCAAATTGCTGATTTTTTGTTTGCTCCCAGACCAAGCTTCCTCAGGGGTCATCTTAACGACCTGTGTGGGAGACCGGTTCAGAGGGTAAACCGCATTGTAGATTGCTTCAATGCAAAATTTCTTAGGAACATTTTTATGCTCTAGCATAGACTGGGCCATCTCTGTGATTCTTTGGTTTGTTCGCTCAACAACAATTTTTTGTTGAGGGGTGTAGGGTGTGGTAAGATGACGCTTAATATTGTGTTTAGCAGATATTCACCCCCCTTCCCCCCCAATTATCTTATCTAAGAGTTATGGTTTGACATCTTGACTTTTTTTCAACTAATGTTTTAAACTATTGAAATTCATTAAACACTTTTGATTTTGCTTTTAGGAAAACCACCCACATTTTCCTATTGAAATCATCAACAAACAAAATAAAAACCTAGCACCAGTGACTGATGTCATATTGATTGGTACACAAACATTTGCATGAACTAGCTGCAAGACCTTGGATACTCTCCAAGTGTCTTTGTCTGAGAAAGGAGTTTGGTGTTGCTTCCCTGCCTCATAAGCTCAACATACACCATGATTTTGTCACTAAATCTCATGCAAACTAACTACCAGACTCTCCCAAGGCAATTAAGAGAGGTAGTGTAGATTGAGATGCTAATACCGTTGATGCCAACGAGCGTTGATGGAAGAACCCTTTGCAGACATAACATGACCTGAGAATCTCTAGTTTCAACAAGTTGATAGAAACCATGATGTTCGAGGTCAACAACAACTATTGTTTGAGTCTCCTTTTCAACAATGCTGCACTTGTGTGCACTGAAGATGACGTCCAACTTTGGACAATGTCACATAATCTGACTAACATAGAACAAATTAAGATCCATGCTTGGAACATAGTATATGTTGAGAAATATGAGATTTCTCCCACCAGATGTAATTTGAACGTTGCCCTTGCCGACAATGGCATACTCTTCTCCACCGAAGGTCACTAAATCAAACAAGTTTTATACTCTGTGAACCAATTTGTCCTATGGGTAAAATGTTGAGAGGCTCAAAACTCAATGTATTACGTAGATGGTTTGACATGGTCTGCTAGTCATTTGGCCATAAACGCCTAAAAGGAAGGCTCCTTCTACTTAACATGCTCTGCAACATGGGCATTCTGTCGAGGCCCTCTGGGGTTGGACTTCTCATCAGCCAACCGCTTCCTGCAGTATTTTTCATGTGGCCAAGCTTACCACTATTTTGACATGTGATAGCCTTATTGGAACCCTCTACTAGTTTGCTTTGCCCTTTTTGTTGAGAGGACTTTCCATTGCCTTTGCCTTTCCTTTTATCCATGTCTTTGGTAGTAAATTATGCTTTGCAATGGATGTGTCACTGCTGCTCCCAAACTATTGTTTCCATCTGTCCTGATGCATAATCTTGTTGCATAGGTAAGGAAACTTGAGATTAACATTTGTAGACGTAATGTTAAGCATCTCAATAAGTGTTTGCAGGATCGTGGTAAACTTTTCAATATGATGACCACCATAGCCTCTTCTTTCATCTTACAACTAATGGCCTCCACTTGATTGTGAATATCCTTTATCTTCAAAGGTGGTCCCGTAGAGACATCTTTTTGTCCATCATAATGGAAAACAACATGTTCTTTAGAAAGAATGCTTTGCCCTTGTGTGACGTTTCATGGAGTTATTTTAGATGTTTCTAGATCTTCGCAGATGGCTTGCCATATGGCACTTGTGGAAGCATGTCATCGATGACTAATAACTTAATGAGCAAAACCACTTCTTGATTATGTTCATCGTGCTTGTCTTGATCTTTTCTCGCCAATATGTGTCGAGAAGTAGTACCCAAAACAACATTGTCCAGACATGGTATTCAAAGATTGTGAGCATACACTGTTTACACGTGTTGTAATTTTTTACATTGAACTTCTGACTATTTTCCAACATTATGTTTGTCAATGACACCATCATGGAAAATGAGATCAACAAATTGCTGGCACAAATATCAAAAATCAAGAAAAAAGAAATACCTTTGATTTTTTTTTTTTAATATTTATTTCTATATTTATTTTTATTTTAAATGTTTTGTTTATTTGTTGTGTTTAAAAGAATTGGTAAAAACCAAGCCCACATTAAAAGATAGAAACCAATTTTTTGTTAAGGAAATAAATTCTTAAAAAAAAAAAACTTATGCCCTAATACCATGACATTATAATTGAATGAATTACAAAGGAGACAAAAGGCTCCATAAATAGAGATTACAAAATGATGTTTCTAAAAGAAACAATCATCAATTGAAAGCAGAGAAGGAAATAGAGATTATGAGACGATGTTTTTAAAAAGAAACAATCGTTAGCTGAAAGTAGAAAAGGAAACTATCTAAACTAACTAAAGATTCCTAAATGATCATTAAATAATAAATACGCCAATATTATTTTAATGTTATTTTCATCTTGTATTGCTTTTGTTTCACTGACACTTGAACTATTGTTTTGGATAATGCATCCTTTTTAGTTATTACATTCTTATTATGTTTAAAATCATTGTTAAAACTCACCCCATTCAATGGCCCCTTGCAGAAGTGTGTTGACCACTTTATTAAGGATTTTTTTCCTTGTTCTCAAATGGACTAAACGTGTATGTTGCTTGATTTAGAGTCATCAATCCTTTTTTATTAAAATATGCACTATTGATGAGGTAAAAGCACATGGTCAATTATCTTCCCTTACATGCTTCAAAAGATACCTTTTACCATGGATCTTATTTCTTTTACCATGGAGTCTTATTTCTTGTGTTGGCTTCTTTGCCATGTATTGCTTTCTATTATAGTATCATTATTTGGCAAGCAACTATATCAGACAAAATTGTGTCTTCTTAAAATCAAAGTATTAGAAGATATATGACTTGATTTATCCATGAACAAGTTATGACCCATTTGTTGCCAAGAAATTGTGTATGCTAATGGACCAAGAAAATGAGCCAAGATTAACTCTTGGGCCATCTCCATGGTCACCAAGTTGTTTGAAGATCCATTAATGATAATATCCTCGCATACTTTACCTAGATATTTCCATTAATGTTTAAATACATTCTCCCTTCTCTAATATATTTCTAGAATGTTGTTGTTCACAACTATCAATGTCTTTTTCGAAATCAAAATTTTTCCCATTTAATCGTTGATTCTAGTACCTTTAAATTCTTCATGTGCACTCAAGTTCTGGTCAACATTTTTTGAGTATTGTAAGCATTCATATGCTTTGTCTTTAAGTGTTTCAATTATAACAACTAATAGACCTTCAAAAGTTTCTTGGCCCTCTTCCACACTGCCAAAACTCATCATGTCAATCCTATCTTTGAGCATGCTCTCTTCTCATCTCTCATCTCCTTTTGATCTTCAACAAATCTAGACGTGTTTCCTCTAGATTTGACTTGCACCTTTGACCCCCTTTGAGTTGATGCTTCACCTCTACTTTTATTACACTTCTCTTTTCCTTCAACACAGACATTGGAATGCTTCATCCACTAAACACGATTTCACCTTCTAGGTGAAAACATAGTCCATTAAGGTATTTACCTTGTGAATTTTCCATCATTTTTCTATAGATTTGTTCCAATATGCAACCTTGTATATTGTTCAATATACTCTATAAACAAATCATTTTGTCTTAAATTTTGAACTTGCTTAGTTAATGTTTGACAATTCTTTACAGGTAAATTCTTTTCTTGTAAATGCTTTAACATTTTTGCCCACGATGTAATTTTCCTCTTACCTTGGATAAATGGCAAGAGCATCTCAGGCGTGGATCATCAAAGGAAACAACATATGCAAAAAATTGGTGATTTTCTATGACCTTTCTATTTTTCTTAGAACATATACTTTTATTTGTAGTTGCAAGTCTTAAAAGTAATTGTTGAAGCAAAATTCGTGGATTTGTTGGCAGACAAAATGCAGTACAAAGTCTTAGATCGTCATTGTAATTAAAGATTGTTTGTGTGCCTAACATGGCAATGTTGATGTATGTATGACCAATGTATTGTTGGGTTATAATTATATTGATGAATAGATGTGACATGCATTAAGGCTTTGTTTAGTTACCTTTATATTGATATGTTAAGTCATAGATACATCAATGAAGTTTTTGAGAACTATTAGGTAGGTGTTTAAACAAGGGAATGCATGTAATGATATGCTTCAACTTTTTTGTAGTTCATGAACATTTATATTGTCAATGTTGATTTATTCTTTCACCTTAAAGGGACAACTCATATTCAATTGTCAAATTTGGTAGAAACATAAATTAGTTCTATATGCATTTGAGTTTTGCCAAAATCAAATCAATGCCATACCATGGACTATGATGTCGACTAACATTAAAAGACTGGATAAAGAATAGATGAGTAAACAAAAGAATCAAGTTGGGAACATATTGCATGTTTGAATAGAGAACCACACTTAAATGGCAATTATGCAATGGTAGTTGTAAGAAGCCTCAAAGAACTATAACACAAAGGTGATATTAGCTTAACCTTTCCATGAACAAATCCTTGTGACGTTTACTCTTGAAGAGAACAAGTAAACTATGGAATTTTGGATTAATGTGCCCTTAGTCATGATGAGAATTTAAGTAATGGAACAAAATAGATTTGGATATTTGGGTGAACATGAAAAATAGAGACCAATTGACATGCATTAAAAATAGACTTGATGAGTAATCAAATGTTAAAGTTGTTTAAGTCATGTCTTTTAGCTTGGAAAGTGATGTATGGGGACCTAAATAGCTTACTATAACCTAGGGAATTCCTAATCAAACCTTCACCTTAATTATGATCTGAAAAGAAAAGTAAATTAACCCCATATATAAACAACAATCAAAACATTCCATGGAAATTGACTTGGGAAAATAGGTCTTGGAAAATCTATTGAAAATTGTGTAGCTTGGGAGGGACTACTACAAGTCTTGGATGCTCGACTTGTTAGGAGAAAACCCACTTTGTGGGTAAAGTACCGAGGCTAGTGGGTTTTGAACCTAAAGTAGTGGGCTTAAAACCCAAGTTTATTATTTGTATAATCTATTTGTTGTGGAGGACATATTTGATGAAAAAAAGGGGCTCCTAATGTTGCATTAGAGAGCCTATATATTTGAGAGACCTTGGAGGTCATTTAATCATAGCAATCCATCCTTGAGAGAACAAGATGTCATAAAGTTAGCCAAAAGACTCCAAGAATAAGCTGAGGTTGAGAGGACATGTTTGTTTTAAGGCCGAGTCATCAAGGAAGTAGTGTGTATGATTATGTGTTGAGTAGAAAGGTTTCTGTTTGCTGGTCGAAAGTCTGTTTGGTACCTTGAAGGAGGGAAAAAGCCCTAAGTCTGTAATAGGAGGTCTGAAAGGGCCTCAGGTTTTCTACTACGAGGCTAAAGTGCCTCAGGTAATGCAAAGAGAGGTCCGAAAGTGGCTCAGCCCTGCGCTGCAGTAGAGCCAAGATGCCTATTGTAAGAGATAAAGAGGCCGAATGCCTCAGACTAAAGACAAAAGGAAGGGCAATGTGAATCAGGCTAGGAAAGAGGCTAGCTAGTGTGGATAGGAGGCTATTGTTTTGTAATAAGGAGGTTTGTTGAGCTATTAATGAAGTATGTTCATTAAAGGAGGATTGAACAACAAGGTTAAAGGTTGATGTGTACAGTGAATTGAAGGACTAAATTGACTTTGAGCAGTTGGGAGTGCAAAGCACTGAAAGGAGCCATCCTTGTGAGATTTTTGAAGGCCATGGATTGCTAGGAAAAAGCTCAAATGGAGCTTACTCTCTGTGGAGAACAAGACTAAAAGCGCTAGAAGAAAAGGACTTCAACCAACAAGTAAGTTGATTGATTTGTCTTTCATTTGTTGGGCAGATTGAAGGTCAAAAGGAGTTGTCTTCAAGCCCTAGTTGTATATAGTTATATACTAGTCTTGTACTAGGTTTCATAAAGGGCCATGTTCTCTCATGCAAGAACCCTATGATTAATTATTGAAGAACTAATCAAATATGTTTTGGGTCATCTATATCTTGTGTATTTTATTGATTCACTGTTGTTATATTTTCATTGTGCAAAGTTGTTTTGGTTGAGCACTACTAGTGTGTTTGTGTGCTGAGTTGTATGGGCTATCCACCTATAGTCATTGGAAAGAAAAGACCAGGCTTGTCTTGTTGGTGAACAAGATATGGGAGTTTGTTGGCAAGGAGATTGCTAGCTAACAACTCCAAAAGAGTTGGTTGAGTTTGAAGAATTGGATGTGAAGGTCAAGCTGATCGTCCTAGATGGAGTAAAAGATCACTTGATACCTCATCTTACTGAGAAGAACATCACACATGATATGTGGAAGGATTTTTAGGTTTTGTTCCAGAATAAGAATGAGAACTGGTTGATGGTATCAAGAGAGAAGCTCAAGAACACCAAGATGATGGATGGTGAGAATGTGGCTTCATATCTCACTAGTGTTTCTCAAGTTTGTGATGAGCTTGTTGCCATTGGTGATAACCTTCCAGAATCTGAATTTGTGTGGATTGCCTTGAAGGGCTTCATGTAGGAATGGAAGCCCTTTATCAAAGGAATAATTGCTCTAGACAAGTTGGCAGATTAGAACAGGTTATGGGATGACTTCATTCAAGAGGAACTGGGGGACGTGGATCTTCATAAGAAGAATTTTGATGGAGAGAACGTGGTTCTCACTATTAAGACGAAGGGAAAAGCATAGAAGGACTTGATCAAGGTGAAGTGTTTCACATGTGGCGAGCATGGTCATTATGCGAGTAAGTGTCTGCGTCAAAAGAAAGGAGATAATGAGAAGAAGAAAGAGATAACAATGACTGCTACATCTACTGTCGAGCAAGATGAATTCTCAAGAAGGTTCGTAGAGGATTTTGCTCTAGTCTCTCTTTTCTCAAAGGGCACCATTGATGAGGGTGCATGGTTCATTAATAGTGAAGTGTCAAAGCATATGATAAGATTGTGGGAAGTATTTGAGACTCTAACCAAATGGGACTGTAAATTGCACGTGGAAATTGGTTATAAGAGTCAGAAGACTTTTAGAGGGTCAATTATGGAGCCATTCAGGATAGAGTTAGGATGGCTGCTATGAGGCTAGGATGTACGGTGGGTAACAGAGCTCAAGTGAAACATGTTGTCTATCTCAATGATTGAGGCTAAGGGGTTTGAAGTATTGTTCCTGGACGGAAAGGTGAGGCTCAAGACTAAAGAATCTAACTCCATAGGAGCAATTATTTGAGTTAGGGAGAGTGGTCTATACAAGCTGAAGGGAAAGCTTATAGACCAAGGGAAGAATCAGGTTCCTAAGTCTGCGAAGGAGTCGAGTTCAAGTGAGAGTTTGTAGAGTCATAGGGAGATTCCAAAACCCAAGAAGAGCATATGGTCAGTGTGAGGTAAGGAGACTTCTACAACTGACAAGAAGGAACCTTGTAATGGTATGAAGACCTATCGGGAGAAGAAGAAGCGAGAGGCTTATGGTGGGAAGGACACTTCCAAGGAAAGTGTTGTTCATTCTACAAGTTATGTTGCAGAGATGGATGCCAGAGATTGGGATTATGTTCCTGACAAGTTATTTCTAAGGAATGGAAGTACCTCCCTCTCTAAGAGGAAGTGTTGAAAATTGTGTAGGTTGGGGGGTACACCCACATGTCCTAGGTAGTTGACTTGTAAGGAAAAACCCATTTTATGGGAAAAGTACCCAATCCAGTGGATTTTGAACCTAAAGGCGTGGGCTTATAACCCAAGTTTATTATTTGTTTATTCTATTTGTCGTGGAGGACACCTTTGATGGACGAAAGGAGCTCCTAAGATAATGTTAGAGAGCCCATATATTTGAGACCTTCGAGGTCATTTTATTGTAGCAATCCATCCTTGATAGAACAAGATCTCATAAAGTGAGCCACATAACTTCAAGGAGAAATTGAGCTTGAGAGGATATGTCTGTTTGAAGAGTAAATAATTGTCCAAGGAAAGCCGAGTCATCAAGGGAGCAATTTGTGTGGTTCTACATTGAGTAGAAAGTCTTTTGTCTAGTGGCTGAAAGAATGTTTGGTACCCTGAAGGAGAGCCAAAGCCATAAGTCTGCAACAGGAGGTCCGAAAGGGCCTCAGGTCTGCTACAACATGGCCAAAAGGCCTCAGAGAGTGGATTGAGAGGTTCGAAAGGGCCTCAACCTTGTCTTGCAATATAAGGCCGAGAGGCCTCAGGTAGGAGATAAAGAGGTCAAAAGCCTCAGACTAAAGACAGAAGGAAGGTCAAAGTGAATCAGGCTAGGAAGGAGGCCATTGTTATGCAATAAGGATGTTTTCTGAGCTATTAATGAAGTATGTTCATGTAAGTAGGTTTTTATGTATGTAGTGAATTGAAGGACTAAATTGATATTCATATTCCTTGTTTTAACTAATTCATCAGGAATGTTGTTCTTTCTCTCTTAGCATCCACCATGAGCATTCTTGTGAAATCAAGGTTCTCAGGATAATTTCATGATGTTGTTGTTGGGACAATAGTATTTTGATTTTTATTTATAGTTTGGTTATTTTTAACGACATGGTTTTGTTGTTCTTATGCATAAATTTTTGATATTATGGCTCACTTATAAGCATGAATAAGGTGATGAGTGTGTTGTTTTAGTCATGGAATATATATAATAACACTCATTTTGATTTGTATGCAATCATATTTTTTCATGTATTTCAAATTTTTCGTGTAGTGGGGTCCATCGAAAGTATGAAACATGGGTACTCCTTAGATGCAAAATTAAATTCCGCATCCAATGAGTGATGCTGCTCGAAATTTGAGTAAATTCATAGGGACAGGTCATTTTGTTTTGAATTTTGACAATAAATCCATCTCAGTTCGACAATCCCAACATTCTTTTATGCAAATAAAGAAAGACTTTTGGGGGTTCGATGTGGTTGGTGCCCTCCTTCCATGGTTGAGGTAACATTGTTTTGAATATTGGTACTTAATGTTTCTACATTTGTTTTAGATCTTAATTAACTTCACTTGTCTTCTATTTAGTTTACTCAAATTTCAAGTGTAGACACTCTTTCGATGTAAAACTAAATTCCACATCCAACGAGTACTCATTATACATACTTTTGAGAAGACCCATATTAATAAAAATTGAAGATATATTAAAAATACATTTTTTTTCTCACATAATCGGTTGCTATTTGTATTCCAAAAAAAGGTTGGGAGACTAAGCTCCTGTGCTACAAAGTTTTAACCCTGAAGTCAAAGCAAGGAGATGATTGGGAAGACAAAATTTCCCTTTTCTTCTGTCATTTCTGACTTTTGGAAAACAAGAGAAGTAAAGATTCTAACAAACTGAGACAGAAGTAAGCAGTATCTGCGACACATCTTTAATCTATGCTAACATGGCTGATCTGGCAAGCTATTGAATCTTCTGGTTTGCTGTCGACTTCAGCATTCCTAAGACTTGAAGAACTGGTGTTGGGTGCATTCCTTTTCTCCATCATGTATTTTAGGATTTCTATTGATTCCTGGACATGATTGCATTTGTTGGCCAGATCATTAAACTGTGCCTGGAGCGAGGAGACTCTGTGTAGAAATAGATTGATATCTGCTTCATATTTCTCGCTGGTCAGTTTGGCATGAGAATCAATTTTGGCGTCCAACAGTCTTTGATGTGTGCAGATTTGTTCCTGTTCCGCCTATAAGTCAGCGCAATGCAGACAGTCTTCTGATCTTGCCATATCGTGGATGCTGGGAGCTGTCTTAGTGCTCTACAAGGACTGAGAAAGACTTGGAAAATTTAAGGAGTTTTGTCTAGTCGATGAAGATAAAGAAGAAGATGGACTAAAAAGGAGATCGAACAGGTGAACAGAAGAACTGAGGGGATAACCTTCCTGAGGCGAAAAAAGGGAGAAAAAGGGAAGGCGCCGTGGAGAAGGGATGAGGACAGAGCGTAGATTAGCGAACAGAGGGGAATGCAGGCAAGGAGGACGCAGAGAACAGTAGCGAGCTAGGGAGGTAGCGGAGACCGAGGTCCCAACCAAGCCGGGAATCGGGGAATAGGGGCAGAGGATCGCATAAAAAACAAGAGAATAGAATTGAGCACTAGAATGAGGGGGGATGCTCGAATTTAAAGGATGAAAACCACGAAAGAGGAGGCGCGAGATCATGAGAGAGGGTAGGAGGAAGTCACGAGAGTTAAGGAATCGAGACAATCGGGGCAGAGTAGAAGGGGCAACGGGATTGAAGGGAGGAGGAGAGATCTTAGTTAGGGATTTGGCGGGGGAAGGGAGATGTAGATGTTTGTCAGAGTATCCCATGAAGATGCTACGGAGGACAGATTTAGATGAATTACCACGAATCATGATGAGGGAAAGGATTAAGGGAGATGATGATGCGATTCTGTATTATTGAAAAGAAGATTGCCTTTAGGTTTGCAACAAGCTCTGTTGGCACAGATGTGAGCTTCTTTGTTGAGAGAGCGGAGCACATGGAAAAATCTAAGCTCCATGTTTTGACGGGTTAGAGATTGACACCTGTTAATCATGTGCTGAAGGAAGATATTGGATGCCTTTTGATTGCAAATCATGACACTGATGATTGTGGTAAAGTCTAAAAAAATCAACGCTTTTCTAATTCCAAATTTTTGGAGTTGGTTTAGACCTTGGTAGAGGGCAAGAGCTTCTACCCTGTTGTTGGATAAGGAGCCCAGTCCCCATTCGTAAGTGGCTATAATGCTACCAATGGGATTGTAGATAACTTCGCCTGCACCTGCTGCTCCTGGGTTGGATTTAGAAGCTCCATCAAAGAAGAGGTAGTGGAGATTGCTGCCTTGGAGCCAGCGTGAAAATTCTTCTTCTTTGTTTCTTATTTTCCAACTATGATTGGGGATACTGGACTGGATGCTGGAATTACGTACAATCTGGTTGCTATTATCTAACAAATAGCCAATAAAATCCCTTTCCTCAACACAGAGGCCAACGACATCAATTTTGTTCAGATTTTTGGTAGATATGGTTTCTAATGTTAAACCTTTTGCCTTGCTGCAGAGATTCCTTATTATGGTTTCCTTGTTTTGGAAGATCATACGGTTCCTGGCCAACTAGATTTTCCACAAAAGGGCATAGGGGAGGGCATCCCAAACCCGTTTGGCTATATTGTTCTTCTTATGCTGCCATGGGTAACTCTTCTTCCATAAATTCAGAACCTCACCAATGGAGTTTTGGGGATTCCGTGGAAGATGATCGATGGGAAATATTCCTTTCCAACAAGAAATTGCAAAAGGGCAGGTGATAAAGAGATGCTGGATGGTTTCTTCTACTTCTTTACAATTTGGGCATCGCGAAGGTCCTGCTATACCTCTCTTTTGCAGATTATCAGTAGTGATAATTTTCCCTTTCAAGAGGGTCCAGATGAAGAATTTGATTTTGGGAATGGCCTCAGATTTCCAGACCATTTTCCAATGAGTCTAAGCAGGAGCAGGATATTCTTTGTTACATAAGTATTGATGGCCAACTTGAATTGTATAGTTGGAGCCTGTAGGATCCCACCGAAAACTGTCGATGTCATTTTTAATTATGGGGGCGATGCTGTGGAGATGAGCTTGAAGGATGTCAAAGCTCTCCTTAAGGTCCAAGGGTATGGGTGGAAAAGTCCATCCCATCCATATCTGCGAGTGGGTGTCCCATTGCGAGATTTGGTCCAGACACTGAATTACTTTATTGTAAAGAAAGAGAAGAATTTTGTCCGTACCTGGTTGACTGCTAATAGATTGATTCCCCATGATTTTGTCTGCCCCAATTTTAATATTACTGCCTCCGTTGGGGACTTTGGAGGTGTTTTGGGCCAAAAAGGGATTACTTGTTTGCATAGTTTCCAAATTTTGAACTGTTTCTAATGGGTATTTCGCAGTGCAAACGCTGCTGCTTTGGGCAGCTTAGATATTTGACTTCTAGGACTCTTTTCCGCCATGTCGGGTGCTTGCTGATTAGTCTCCACACGATCTTGCCTCCAAAAGCCAAATTTGAGAGCTTGGGAGATCTGATTTCGAGTCCTCCACAATCCTGGCCTTGAATTACTTGCTTCCAGTTAACAAGATTGTACTTTTTTTTTTTCATTTTTCCCCCTTTCTAGAGAAAATGGCAGAGAATACTTTCCATTTTATTATGGAATATGGTTGGGGCTTGCATTAGAGTGAATTGGTAGAGTGGAAGAGATGAGAGCCCTGATTTTAGGAGAACAAGGTGGCCTGTCGGGTTAAGCCATGTAAAACCCCAGATTTCAACTTTTAAGGGCCCAATGCTCACAGGCATGCCCAGATAGGTGAAACATTCCCAATTCAATTTGCAAGGGACCCCAAAGGTGTTGGCTATATTATGAAGGGTTTGGGCTGTTGCATGCCAACCATAAATGCAACTTTTTAAATGGTTGATCATGCCTCCTGAATAACTCATATATTTGTCGAGAAGAGTTTTGAAATGACGAGCTATTGTGACAGATGCCCCTCCTATTAAAAGAGTGTCATCCGCAAATATTGTTTATGTTTTTGACTCCATTCTCGAATTTTATGCCAGTGATGAGACTAGTTCGCCTCTTGTAATCTAAAGCTTCGCTGAAGGATTCTTCCATCAAGATAAACAAATAAGGGGAGAGAGGGCAGCCTTGTCTCAACCCTCTCGAAGATTGAAAGGGAGGTCCAGGTCTACCATTGAGAAGGCGAGAAATCCAAGGCCCCATGATACAGGGTTTGATGAGATCAAGGAGGGGCTTAGCGAAACCCATTTTCTTAAGGACAACGATAAGAAAGGAGTGCCTTACCCTATCAAACGCGTTGGCCAAATCTAGCTTCAGGATGAACCCTTTTTCTTTTCTGGAATGGCTGGCATGGATTGCTTCTTGAACAAGGAGGATTGAATCAGAGATTTGCTTGTTGGCCAGAAAACCACCTTGGTTTTCAGATATGAGTGAAGGAAGAAGAGGTTTGAGACGAGTGGCTAAGATTTTTGTGAGGATTTTGTAAGAGGAGTTGCAAAGAGAAATGGGTTGGAAGCGGGAGAAGGTCGTAGGGCGATTCTCTTTGGGGATGAGGGCTAGGTATGTGGAATTGGTATAGCCTCCAATTTTCCCTTTGCGCTGAATCCATTTCATCATTTTGATAAGATCCTTTTTAATAATACCCCAGTGAGATTTGTAGAAGCATATTGGGAAACCATCCGGTCCAAGAGCTTTGTCTGGTTGGAGAGCCTAGATGGCTCCTCTTATTTCTTCTTCTTCTATCTCCTTACTCAAGTTGTCATTGATTTTTTTGCTGATCCCACTTGGATGGTATTGCAACAGGTCCTAATAGTCTTCCTCTTCCTTAGTTTTTGTTAGCAGTCCTCTATAATGATCTGAAGCTGCCTGCTTGATAGCACCTTGGCTGGTTTGTAGGTTGCCTTCTCTATCAATGATAGATGTTATGTTGTTCCTAATTTTCTGGGCTGTAGTTTGCTTATGGAAAAAAGCCGAATTTTTGTCTCCTCCTTTCAACGATAACTACCTAGACTTAATTCTCCATTTCTACTCTTCTTCTCTATTGATACGATATAGCTGGCAATAGAGTTTATCTTCCTGCTGAAATCCACACCCCTCAATTGTGCTATGGAGATCCTCCATTTTGGCTTTGATCTCTCTTTTCTCTTTTTCCGGCTCAATGTAGCAATTTTTTGCCCAGTCTTTAAGAGCGTATTTGACTCTTTTAATTTTGCTTTCCTAGATATATCCTGACGATCCTTCTATGTGCTGCTGCCAACTACTTTGAATAATACTTTCGACTGTCGAGTTGTCATTCCACAGAGGACTGTACTTAAAGGGAATAGGTCCCAATGAGCAGTGGGTCTCAAGAATCAGAGATGTGGGATAGTGGTCTGAAGCTGTGAAGGGATGGATGAATGCATAAGCTGCAGAGAAAGTGGAGAGAAGTGAAACATTCACGAGGATTTTGTGCAACCTTTCCATAATGTTGTTTTTTCCAAGCCTGTGATTATTCCAAGTGAATCTGCGGTTTTTTGGGATTACATCAATAAGGTCGCGGTCCTGCATGATAGTCTCCACCAGGTTTCTGTAGGGATCTGAAGAGACGCAGCCTCCTCACTTCTCATTGGAGTGCAAAATGAGATTTAGATCTCCCCCTAGAATATTGTTATTATTTTCTTCTTCATCTATATTTTCTTTGAGAGTGCCCCAACATTGCTCCTTGTCTCTATAATGATTTGGAGCGTATACATTATAAATGACTATCCTTTGATTATTTGAAGTGTTCTCCAGAGCAGTCTTTATCTAGTGTTGGTTGATTCATTCTGCTGTGAGACTCCAAGTGTTTTGGTCCCAAAGCATTGCAATTCCCCTAGAAGCTCCTCTTGATTCACAAACGCAACCTTTGCACTGTTTATGGTATGCTATGATTTTTTTTCATTTCTTGTTACCCTTGCTTTGTTTCTTGAACTAATACAACTCCTGGTTTCTCTTGATTTATTAGATATTTTAAGGCAGATATTTTGGAGGGGTGCCCTAGTCCTCTACTGTTCCAGGAGAGGACTTTCATCATTTCATGTGGAGGTTACGGAAAGCTGCTCACCCTCCCTGCTCCTTGCTTATTGTATTTTTGTCGATTTGTTCCAAGATGTAGGACTCTATGGGGTTCTGGGTGCCCATGGCTATATCCTTCTGGGTATTTTCATCTCTCCGTTGCTTAGCGGATTTCCTTCCTGGCCCATTTCTCTTTTGAGTGTCTAAGGTTGCACCATGCTCCTTTGAGTTACTTTTGGTAATTCTAGATGAGGGTGGATCAAGAGGGAGGGTGAAGGAGATAATCAGAGGGAGAGGAGGTTCAAGGGCATCCTCTTGAGCCACCCGGGTGGGCAGGGGGGATTGTCCTCTGGGGGAGTGAGGATATGGAAGGGTTGGAAGACGAAGGAGGAGGTTGGGAAAGGGGCTGGTCTAGCGGTGGAAGGGAGGGATTAGAGAGGGACGAGGAGGATGGAATGGGAGGATTACGAGTAGAGCCAACTTCAGGGTTTGACTTGGGGGTTGTGGCTGCTTTCTTTTTCTTAACTGTTTCCCATTGTTCATTTGGCGAAGTATTCTCTACATCAACTAATTTAGTACAACGGTTAGCAAAATGTCCATATTCGTGCATACCTTGCACTTGAAGGGAATCTGTTCGTAGTCCAATTGTTGAATGTGGGTCCAATCGTTCACCTTGAGCTTGATGGCCTCTGGAAGTCCTTTGCTGAGATCTGTTTCTACGCATATGCGGGCAAAAGCTTGCATATTGTCTTTTGGTTCACTGCGGTCAATGTATCTGCCCACAACATTCCCAATAGCTCAGGCCGATTCGTCTCCCCAGTAGTGGAGAGGGAGATGTGGAAGCCGAACCCACACAGGTACGGTGCTCGGAATATCCAACTCGGGATCGAAATCCAGAGTCCATTTGTTGAGATATAGCCCTCTTGAATCCATGAAATAGGGCCCATTCTTGAATATCAAGTCTTTGTCTTCCTAGTTTCAAAATGAAAGGTGAAGTACCCTTTTCCACAAACTTGAATTGAGATTTTTCCTTAAATTTTATCAGACCAATTCATTTCAACCCATCTTTGAACTGTTTTCAACAATGGCCAGAGCCCAGTAAATTGCCCAATGAGTCCTCGTTCTACTAGAGCAAGAGCAGCCATACGAGGCAGAGATGAGGGGAGATTGACTTCTTGCAAAACATCGAGCTTCTTCACGAACTTGGAGATTGCTGGGCGAGGCCTCGGGGGAGGCAAGGACTTAACCAGATCTGAGAATGCTTGTTGAGCAGCGGCTGCCTCTGGTGGAGCTTCCGGAGGGGCCATGGCAGAGTGCAATCAAGTTGGTAGCAGGGTTGACCTAGCAAGTGCGCGCGCTTGTTCCAAGAATTCTATCACTTCATTAAAAATACATTTATTAACTATAATATAATAGCTATATTGTTTTTTATAATTCTGTGATGTTAATACTATATATAAAATAATTTTAAAATTATATATAATATTTCAATCTTAAAAATGATAAAAACTAATATAAATTTTACATTATAGTTAATTAATGTAGATTAACATAAGTAAGGCAATGGATCGATTGTTTTAGTAGTTATGTAATAGGTATAATAATAATAAATTTTAATTTATGCTAATTATCTATAATATAACACCTATACAATTTTGGGGCTAGTTTTAAGATTTTAATATTATTGATAATACAAGGTAATAATTAACTTAGAATACTTTTGGTTTGGACTATGGAGGTATCAAAAGGTCATTGTCATTATTGATTCTTTCCATAGTATTGGAGCTTTGCATTTTCATATTTACATTTTGAGTGATGGCAAAATGTGTTCATGGAAAATTTGCTTTTTTCTTAGTGGTTTAAACATTTCATGGTTTATATTTTAAGTAATCGTCATTTCTAACGTGGTTTTTGAGATATGTACTTGTTGTATTTGGTTGATTGTTAAGGTTTAGTAATTTTTTAATATGTTTTAATTAAATTTTATAAGTATTTTAGTCATTTTATTATACCAGGTTATATGGTAATTAGTCAAATCTTAATATTCGCACAATAACTCTCACACACCCTTCACACCACACTAAATCTAGTAAGTGAAAGGAAAGTGTACCTCTACTACGGTAGACATGGTTACCTTATTATTATTAAAAAACTATTAAAATATTACCCACCTTGCTTTATGTGTACGTGTACATGTAATTTAAAAGTATTTGGTTGCTTTATGTGTACGTGTACATGTAATTTAAAAGTGTTTGGTTCTCATGTCAGTAGCCGATTATTTCATGGCCCTCTTTGTTTGGACATATCTCTATTGGATTCCGGTCATTACAAAAGTCAAGCTTGATTATTTCATCGCCCTCTTCGTCTAGACATATCTCTATTCGATTCCGGTTCTTACAAAAGTCAAGCTTTATTAATGGTGCGTGTCATACGTTTAATAGTTAGTTGAGTTGTATTATTACGAATTACGTCTTTAGCCCAAATATTTTATGTGACGGTTAATATACTTAGTTTTCAATAATTGAAAAGATATATTAATTTTTTTTTAATTTACATATTGATTTGTAATGACTTAATTGACTTAATTAATTTTTTTTAAACGTATAGTTTAATTATTTTGTTGGATTTTTTATTTCAAGTTAGCCTTATAAGTTTGGTTTTAAAATTATTTTTAAAAAATTAAAATTTATATTTTAGAAGAATATCAATATTATTTTTAAGACTCATAAGATACTTAAATAACTTTTTCAAGGTCAAAAAGATCAACAAAACCCCTTCCATTAAGGCATTTCTCTATTCTTATGGCAAATTTTACATTGGCCAAAATAATTATTCCATCCAAACCCTTCTTAAAAAACACACTATTTACAGCTCGTCCTTATTTGACCTATATTGTTAGAGAAACCTTATAAAAAGAAAGACATCCCAAAAACTTTAATCATGAATATATAAATTTAGTCAATCTTGACAATATATTATTAGATGTCTTTACCTTTAAATTAATAATTGATGAATTTATTATATCTTTTTATTTCATCTTTAGATTTTTCTAGCTCCATTGATTTTCATGATATTGTTATGTATTTATGTCATTACATTTACATTTAATTGTGTCTCTTTACTTTTCTTATATCTTATTAGTAAATATCATTAATGATGCTTAATTATATATATATTTTCTTTGTATTACCTTTTACATAAAAATAGATAAAAGATAGATACTCAGCACAAACGTTTTTAAATTTAAAAATTGTATTATAACATTTTTTAAATTTAAAGGTGGTATAATAAAACCAATTATTCGAGAAAATAGTTGAAATTTTAATTTAGTTCCTTGGTAGTTTATGTAGCTCATGTTAACCTGGTTAATTTTTAAAATAATTTTTTTGCGTTTACTCTGTTTCCCTTTATACCATACAAATTATTATGGTGTTCACCTTTTAGACATCTTACAACTTTGCCCTATAACCTTTATTTACACAATTATTCTCGTATCTCTTTTAATGTAATTATTTGGTAGTTATGTTGATAATTTGATAGGTTTTTATTTAATACAAATGTAACTTTGCCATATAACCTTTCTTTACACAATTATTATCGTATCTCTTTTTATGTTATTACTGGGTAGTTATGTTGATAATTTGATAGGTTTTATTTAATAAAAATGTGAGTGCTGTTATTATTTTGTAGTTATGTTGATAATGGGATAGGCTTTATTTAATAAAAATGGATTTAAAATAATGGATTATTTTAACATGTTTTTAAGTTTAAATGTTAAAAAAATATTTAATTTTTAATGGTATTGATTATTGATATTGTTTCTTGGGTTTATAGATAATCTATTGATTATTTTAATGTGTGAAAATAGATGTAAACAAGTTATTTATTTCTTACCTATAATTATTTTTCAAAGTTCTATATTTGTTTTATCTATCTTATGTTATTTTGTTATTTTTCATTTTTTTTATAATAGATTTTAATATATGGGGTTTTTGTTATTTTGTTTTTTTAAATTTTTTGTTTGTTAAAGTTGTTATTTACTATTTAAATTCATTAGAATTATTATTTAGTTTTAGTTTTGAAAATGTGTTTTTGTAATTTTTTTTGAATTATGGTAAATTGGTAATTTGTTATGTTAATTTGGGTAGGGTCCATTATCACATTTTTCGGTTGTAACTATAACACTAAGAGTATATCCAACATCCCACACACTAGATATACCAATAACTTATGACTTAAGATGAACCAAGACACCTTTGTTCCACAGAGTCTATCCCAAGGAGTGCCTACTCTTTCAGCCTTGTCACAATAGAATTGAACTTGGGTGAATGAGAAAACAAACCATACTCTCAATCACTCAAACCCCTAATCCAAAACACCAAACATTTACATATTATTAATTAAACGTTCCATTTAAAAAAACCTTAAAAAATGTAAAAAACTTATTTAACAATTATTTAACATTTTTGTCTAATAAAAATATTTAAGAATTGATTTTTATATCACACCCATATTTCAACCCATAATCGAGAGGATAACAAATATTATATATTCCATAAAATTATATAATATTGTATTTTTTATTTGAAAATAATTTGAAACAATAACTAACTCTTATGATTCAAATGTTATATATATAGTTTAACTATATAATTATTTCTACATGTTTTTATCTTTATTTTTTGTTATTATTATTAGATTTTTTTTAGTTATTATTATTATTATTTTCTTAGTTCGGTTGGTGAAACACATACAGAGATTGAACATCTGATCACTTGGATTTAAAGGGTTTGCCAACATGTTTTCAATTGTGTTACCATCCACAATTTTTTTTTTCTAATTATTAGTAGATTTTTTTTTTTTTCAATGGTAACAGGTGAATTGTTAACTTCGAAAGTTTGTTTTTGGCAAGGCCCAAGATCGAATCACAAAAATCGCCACTATTCGCTGCAATATCAAGATATTCAAAAGTTCCTACTCTTTTGGACTTAGAATAATTACTCGTCAAGATTTTCAACATGTTCAGATTTTTGTCACACATGCTAACATGTGTACGAAGAATAAAACCGTGGTGGAGGGGGAATTAAAACCACTAGCTACCATTGAAGCTATTGTCTTGTAACTATAATTATAAGCTTTATATATATATATATATATATATATATATATATATATATAAAAGTGAGAATTAATTTATTTAAAGAAATATAATGGGCATAAATTTTTTTGGTTGCTAGTTAATGTGAGTCGTCGCGACCTAGGGGCATCTAAGCTACCAAATCACTCGAGATCGTACTTGACCTAAGCCACACCAACTCTTAACATAAATGGATTTTTTCCCACAGAATTTTGAACCAATGACCTTTAGACTACAAAGTGCCTTAATAGAATAGTCTATCACCATTTGCTCTATACCCCATGAGCATGGTAAACATAAACCTTTGATCCAAATTATAGAATTCATTTTTTATTACTAAAAAAATTACAAATAAAAATATCTATTCCGTGACTCTTAAAAAAATTCAATTAACCTGACATATATTTCACAAACACAAGTGTAAAAAACATGTCTTTGGAAAACATTTAAAAATAAATGCGATTCATAATTATTAAAGTGTGTTTTTGGAAAAATATTAATAAACATACTTTACATAATGATTACACAATACTAAGTATTTCTATATAGTGGAAATCTATCAAAACTTGCTTCTTTTCTCATCCACACCCACTTATGGATTTTGAACCACCATGTGATATTTAATATAAATCCAATCACATTGCAACAACTTTGAATCTAGAACAAACAACCAACACCCATCACCCATGAACATACATTAAATTCTCTTTTACTTCCCATGTGCCTTTCACTAATTACATTACAACAACTTGAATCTACAACAAACACCCATGAACGACTTTCATTAAGTTTTCTTTTACGAAAAACGCCCATGAACGAATTTCATTAAGTTTTCTTTTACGGCGAGGTGCCCCTCATTATGTTTCTAGCCAAAGACTTTCTTAGCAAGAAAGAAAAAAAGAAAGAAATTATTTTAATATTTATGAGGCTAAAGATAGCTTATGAGACAAATTGCGTTTTTATTTGGCTCTTGTATTTGGTCCTTTTCCTGTGAAGTCTCACAATAAATGCTCTCATCTTCTCGACAAACCCCTTTTTGAATAGATTATCCCAAGAGCTAGTTGCCAAAATATTTGCATAACTTTCCCTACTATCTTTGAAGGCCTCACATTCTAAAATGAAATGTTTTTTTGTTTCCACTTTTCCAGAAGAGCACATACTCTTTCCTCCCACACTCATTTTGGCCTTTTCCTGCGACCTGTTTCACAACGAAGTTGATGAGAATTAGTCGTTAGTTGAGCAATAAGAATTTTGGCTCTCCAAGAAATATTGACCCCTATGTACGCTTTTTGTTGATGATTATGAGTGGGATTAAACTCTTCAATATAGTACTTTTTCTTTCTCCCTAGCGCCTTCTCCCGGGCACGTTTGTGGAACTTATCCATAACAAAAACTTTTTTCTCTTTACTATTTGTGGGACACATGTTCAAACAAATACGCCATTTACTAAACCATTTGTTATTTTGCTGCATCCAAGTCTTTTTTCTTTTACACAATATGTCATTAAACACAATCTTAGACCATCTTCCCTCTTCCATTTGATCAATTTTGTTTAAATACCTTATGACTTGCACCATAGTAATTGCTTCAATAGGAGAAGCCCCTTCTTCCCCACATGAATCCAACCCGTGTTTTCCGCTACATCTGATGGGTCATCCTTTGGTGAGTGAGCGTTGTTATCTTTAGGTTCTTCCTCATCTACGTGATCTACCCAAGAGATTGCTTTTCCATCTTTGTTCCTTGAGGATTCGAAGGAGAATCTGACATTCACCAAACTTCTTGTGTTTCCACTGACGCTTAATTTGGAGAATCCTCATTGACATGCACTTCTTTGTGACTTATTTTTGTTTTCTTTGGTGGTTTTTCTTTGACAAGAACTTCCTATTTGTCGTTTGCTCCTTTCTTTCACTGAGTATGTTCTTCTTTATACATCCTTTCCACCATTTGGGCCTCTAGTTATTTTTCAAGACTGTGATTCCGCAAACGCTTGGGGCAATTTTTGATTACATGCCCTGTTTCATAACAAGCTCTACCTCAAAATGAAACTTTTTCATAATCAAGTTTCTGAATCTATACATAGTCTAGAACCATCATATTTACCTCAACAGACAACCCTTATTGAAATCCATCTCCACACATACAAGAGCATAATTGGTCTTATAAAAATTTTCAGTTTCTTTGTTGCGGCAATAAATTTTCGCTAATACATTTCCAATGGAAGATAACGATGGGAGATTCCAAAAATGCAGGGGAAGGTTCAAAAGCCTTACCCGTACTAGAGCGGTGGAGATTGGTACCATAACTGGATCAAAGGTGGGAGATCACGGTTGCATGAAGAGAACAACACTACCCCAAATCTAGGGTCTGAATTCACAAATAGTCTTCTTATCCTTGATACGATAAAAACAACAAAAGAACCCCGACCTAGAGGTTAAATATTCAGTTCATTAGTGAGAAGAGGTTTCCACGAATCAGAAATCCACTTGTGGAAATCTGCTAACAATGGCCAGAATCCATTAAATCTGCAGACCAAACCTTGATTTGAAAAAATATTTTCATCCCTTAAGGCTTCTTCATCCAAAAGATCATTAAAGGAAAAGGCTTCTTGAACTACCAAAAAGAAATCTGAATTTCAGCATGGCACTGTACGAAACTGTGGCTTGCACTCCTTGAGAAGAACTTGCCAAACCAGGTGCAATTCCCGCCAAAAATATTGTCTTCTTTGCTGAATCACAGCAAATTGTGATTGTACAAAATTCAGGGATCACTCTATAGAAATTTATGGAGAGATGCACACAATCTGAAGAGGGATTGCCCGACTAGGGAGCCCTAGCCGCCCCCAAGGGCCTTTAGAGCTCAATCCATTCTTTCTTTTTAATACATGCTAATTTCAACCTGCAAATTTATAAATTATTTAATAATTTTAATTAAATGTGATGGATCCTAGATCCTATCCGTTTTCATTTCCATTTCCTGGTAACTTAGGATGTGATTTATTGTCCTGCCATAAGCAATGTCTTTCGGGGTTTAAATAAATGCCTTAACAATGACCAAGATATGATAGCTAATCCCTTAATTAGTTACTAAACTATATACGGGCTTAAAGCTAGCTGATCAATACAATAAAACAAAGCATAATGATTAAAACAAATTAAACCCTGAAAATATGCACACACAACTGAGGTATTCAGTCGGGTATACGGCATACCCGTATATCATCTATACGGTATGATTACTCTCCATTCTATAAACCTGGCCAACAGTCCAGAAGATGCAACAGTTGGTTCTCACTTGGTCGAATTACAAGTCTTAAGGAGTGGCAACCTTCTGTGGATTCCCGGTTTGAAGCGCCAGACCGTCAGACTTACTACCCCACTTTTCCTATTCATTTTTTCCTGGTTTAACAAGTCACCAAGCAAGCTGCTTTGAAACTAGTGGAATCTCTGGCAACCTTGTTGGCCTTTCCTCAATAGGTTTGTTCAAAGGGATTGGTTTCCTTCACTTTTCTGAATGATCCATCTGCTTTCTTACCCTGTCCACCACATAGGGGTTACCAGCCGAGGAGACTGATGGCTGTGAAGGGCATGTATCCATTAAAACAGCTGGGTCAGTAGCATCATCAATCTCATCCAGGCATGAAGCGGGGTCATTTTCCGTGACAACTCGTTCAGAGTCATCTTGCTCCTTGATTGGTTCCAACCATAGTAGCAAGATTTGGTCTTTTGCCGAGCAAAAATTCTGCGTTAATGCAAAATTCAGCGAATATTCAGTATATTAAGTAGTGCGAATACATTATGGTCATTTTACATTTGATTGCATTTGATACTAAGCATTTGATCCCTGTTGACAAATGAACTAGAAAACTAACATACCAAAACCCTGAAAAATATTAAAAAAGAATATTTGAATAGATCTATAAATATAATTAATCCCAAGATTTTCAGAAAATGGATTTTTTTTTTGCTTTATTGGGAGTTCTAGACGCTGATACTCTTCCAAAATTTGGAACAAAATGCATATTTTTGTATCGATGAGATTTGTACTTACATATTAGAGCTGTACTGGATTTTTTTCATTACTATTTGAATTTGAAATCATATGCGGATATTGCTACTGTTGTTTCATCCAATGAGAGTTAGTTACGGAACCTTTGCACCCCTCCCAATGATGATCAGTCACAAAGCCCTTGCACCCCTCCCAATTATTATCGGTAACAAAATCCTTTCACCTATGATTCCTTCGCGTTTTTGGCCGATAGGCGTTTACATATGGACAAAAGTGGCCAAGTGTCTCTGCTCAAAACAGGACCTGCAATGGACAGCTATATTCTTTTAGTCCAACACTCGTGCCCAGGTGTGGTTCTCACAGTCCAGCACAAGTTTATCGGGAAGAACTTCATGCAAATCAGTACTACTGCGGATTCAGGCAACGGTAGTGGTTGGCAATTTTCTGGTCTCTGTGGCTAGGGTAATGAACTGTCAGAGACTGTTGCCAGTCGCCATGAGAAATATTTTTTTCCAATATTGAAGAGAAAAACTAGGATTTTTATCCATACCGGGACCAACAATGACAATTCTGTATGTGTGTTGAAGCCACGCTCCCTTGACCGTATAAAGATGGTATAACCATTGTTACAGTAACTGAAAACTGCAAACGCTAGACAAGTAAGGGTGGAAGTGGAAAAGGAGTATATTTTATTTCCAATTGCCGTGCCTAGAATTGAGTAAGGTTGCTCCTATAATTAGTCCGTTCTTCTCTCATGCCAGAAAACTTATGGGATAGAGATTTATAATTGGTTGGCCATCTTGACCACAGCTTTTTACTCGCCAAATGATTTTGTTACTAGTGGTCTTCACTCTTAGTGGACATACCTAATGTTAGGGGCAAAAGAATACTTCATAGAAAGCTCACTTTCAAATGTCTAACTAGATCAGGGCATGTAAATAAGTTACCTCACTTATTTTCGGGATAGTTAGGTCATCAGCTCTATTAGGTGTTTCTAGCCCCCGAGGTAAGTGACATGTCCCAAGTTATCCCATCAATCCATATGTGTGTGCGATAGCCCATCAATCCATATGTATGTGATAATGATGGTTGTAGAGTGGGAAGGAATTTAGGGCAAGTGCCACAACCATGTATGGTTCCTTAGTGTATAGATGTAAGGAGGGAGCAATAATGGTGGCATGAGTTACCCCTTTCATCAACTTGCTTTTTCTGCTCCTCTTGTGCACCTTTTGCTTTTTTATGATTTATCTTTCATTGGGTGCATAGCTTAGGAGCCCAAGCTTGCTTTTTGAGATTTTTACATTACCCCTTTAAGATGAAGCAATTTAGCGCTCATCAAGGTTGGGTCATTCAAGAGTTCCTCTCTTTAGATGAAACATTAAATGCTCGTGGAACTGGGTGATGGCTAATGAGGGGGGTAGAGCTCATGCTAGGATTTTGGTCACACGTTAAATAAATGTCCCATCCATCTTTTGCATTTTATGTATTTCTTTCATTGTGGATTTCTCATGCTTTTACCTTTCTTTTAGCTGCATCAACCTACAGGGCTAAGTTTTTGGGCACAGACTCAAGGATGAGGATGAAGGGTGCCAATCCCAATGATTAGTGATCAATAGCCCAAAGAATGGAGATGAATAAGAAGTGGTAAGTAGGGATTACCTTGGACACACTACTTTAATTAGCGCTTCCCTAGAAGTGCTCTTCCCAATATCCTTAGGCCTCAGAGGAGGTCCCACTGGACTAGTGTGAATGACGAACCTCCTAGGTTAAGTAAGGGAATAAGAATACAATTGGAATTGATCAATTATCCAGTTTGCCCCTTGATCCATATTAGATGCTCATAACATTAAATGAAAGCACACAATTGCAAAAATTGTTAATTTACTTGTTGATGGATGACCTACCTTCCTTCAAGAAAGGTATGTTGGATGGGAGAGAAATTTGACTCGAGCAAGAAGTTGAGGATCTTGACATCATCTTATGTGCTGATTATATAGGGCTACTCGTTGGCTGGCTATCCAAAGAGGAGAAAACATTTCTGCTATTGGTTACCCACTCTTTGCTAGTCTACTAATTTTTGGGTGAAGCATCTTATATAGGGAGTTCTCTCGTAGCCGTTCAAGTAGGAGTTGGACTTAAATATTGTGGACTTGTGTCGAGGTGATAGTGGGATTTTGTCCCATGTGTGCCATTTTAGTACGTTGCCAATATCTTGTCAACACTGCTAGTTTGGGTAGTAACAAGTCCCATTGGTCTAGTGCTATGAACTTGCACACATATAAACCACTATGAGAAAAAACTATAAGAGGGAAATTTCAAATCACGAGGCAAGGTTAGGACAGAGAGTACAATAGGGATTGAGCATTAGAAAACACTTCAATTAAGTTGATACCATTTCATGTTCGTTCCCTTCAAAAGTTCAAGACATTTGCTTTAAATATAGTAGACTAATTCAAGATATCTAACTCGAGTAGATATTTGTTTATCTAAAATATTGTCATGCAAATCTAGTATTATAATACTTGAGGAGGTTTAGCATTAACACTAGTTATTGTACTTAAATAAAAAGTTGGATTAGCTAACTTATCCACAACCCCGATTTTGTGAAACTACAAAAAGTGTAGGAATTTACAGGGTAAGTTCCTCAGAAAGAACACCAGAAGGACATCGCTCACAAACAGATCACAGATCAATACACCAGTATTTTGATGTGGTTAAAACCCTCAGAGAGGGAAACAGTCCACGGCCTGCGCCAACGTGGCTACTACAGGCAATTTATT